>NQII01001254.1:176830-221827 GCA_002778355.1 Clitarchus hookeri
ACACACACACACACACGCACACAAAACATCTCATTTTTAATACTCACATTTTGGGTTTATATAATGAAATGTTGTTCGTTTGCATCACATATTCTTTTGTGTGAAATCCTCAAGATTAAAAACTTTACGCTTTTGGAATATCCATTAATAATATATACATTACTTTTATGATGGGTACGTGCATGTACGAACACATGTACTCACAAACGGTGGAATGTAAACATTGCCATGTGACTGCCACATGGCAATGTTTGTTTACCCTTTGGCAGAAGGATACGAAATGGGCTGGAAAGTAGATCTTTAGCAGGGCTTCAGAAAATCTTGAAGTTACTGTGAATACATTATAGTGTTTATTAACCTAAAATACTAGCGCATAACCTAAATTTAGCAGAGCATGTCAACCTCCAGTGTTCACTTCACAAACCTGTAAATTGATTTCATGTACGTATGTGAACATTCTATGCCATTTTTAAATAGAAACTAAGACTTCGTAATGTTTATTTCATCTTCACATAACCTATATGCAGCACAGACTTTTATTGTTCTCTGTAAACTTTATAAAAGCTTGAAATAATGTTACGTACCAAACATGGCTTTGGTACCACATATATAATGTTTATGCTATTTTCAAAGCAAATTTTCTTTCCAATACAACTTTCACATTTTTCAATAAAGCACTCGTATTTACTTGATCCGAGATCATTAACCTGAACCGCCAAAATGCACGGTTCAAATTGATCTTCGCTCGGCGCGCCGAACACAATGGTGCAACAGCCAAATGTGCTGAACCAGGATCAAACCGGTATTTGATCCTAGATCATAGCTGAACAACAACAGTGAAACCGGGCATTAGAGGAACAGGTTCAGCATCCGGTATGAGGCTAAGGTAATCTGCTGCCTCCTTCTCGGTGCCTTTGATGTACTGTACTTACAGGTCATACTCATGTACTAACAATAGCCATCTCGTAAGCCTGTCTCCACAAACTTTCCCTGTCTTCAGGCAGGTCTTTACATAACTTGATCTTAACTCCCAGCAATAAGTCTATGAACTTCCATAAACCCGAACTATGGCTAACGCTTCTCTTTCAGTTACCGTATAAATTCTCTTGGCAATGTTCAAGGTCCTACTGGCCATAGTTACTGTTTTCTCAACACCTACATTATCCACTTGTGCCAACTTTGGACCAAAGACATGTGTTGAAGCATCGGTGTACGACAAAAATTCACACCCTTGAAGAGGATTTTAGAAACTTTGTCAGAGTTAATTTCTATAGAAACCTAGTACACCTAAGAATGCTTTTAACTGATGTGTGATCTGGGGTAGTGGAAACTGAGTAATTGCTTTTAGTTTTCTAGAGCAGTGCGAAATCCATCATTAGATGTGACCCAGAAAGTTCCTGCATGCCAGCATTCTGGAGCTTCATGATAACTATATCAACGTGTTGTACATATTCGTCGAACGACAAGGATGTTATCAAAATGCCATTGACATATATATATATATATATATATATATATATATATAATATTTATAAATGTATTCTATTTATATATATATAATATATATCATACAAAAAGACGTCCAAAGTTGTTTTTACAAGCATTTGACGTGTATCGCCATGATACATTAATTGAACAATCATGCACAGAGACAGGAAACAAATGTGCATTAATAATGGTTCATGTGAGGATTGTATGTTGGTAAGTGCAATTTCAGTGTACCGTGAGAATTTTACCGTACAACTGCATGTGATTTATGAATGTTATTAGGCGTGTTTCGTTGCGATTCTTTACATTTGGAGTGTTCAATATAATTATTGTGCGGTAAGAGTGGTTGTGGTGGTTTGACTAATGAAATAAAAGTTGTGTCCTATGTGTGTGTTATAGGCAATATATCACCAAGGACTTATATTCACCAGTTATATGGGTGAATAATGTCATTTATACTCTAGTTTTCCCAGGGAAAGTAAGTGTAGTTAATTGTACTGAGTAGTGTTACATGTGACATTAGGAACTGAAGGTTTTACGTACTGCTGCCGCCAGCCATGTAAAATGCAGAATACCTTACCAAATTAAACCTAACTTCACGATAGCTGAATTATAGGGGGTTGATGAACCGACATGAGCTTACTTATAATTTTTCACACACTATCTCATGTCGGCACTCTCTCACACTGTAATCACATATCGCGAAGTTAGGTTAGGTCTTCTTGCATATAACGTGGTAACGAACCCTAATACATGTAATTTACATACATTTTATGCATCTTACCCCACAATTTCCCTGATATTCATAGCCTTCTCCAATATCACATTTGGTAGTATGTACTGCAAATATCGCGATGCCACTAGTAAATTCATGTTATCTGTAATTAGTAATGTCAATTTATACAATTTTCCGTAAAAATTTATTTCATTTTCGAAAAAGCCCCTTTTCTATATATTTACCCAAGGCTGTACTTGCTCTGACCATTGGTGGCATTGCTCTTGGCAGATGGCGAAGCTGGTCTACCCTGATTATGTTTGTTGTTAGGTGGCATGAAATGCACAGACAGTAGTCAGTGTGTACTTAAGCATTAGGCTTAGGTGAGGTGTTAGAGTACTGTCTTCTTGCCTTTGTTGTTGCCCCTGTGTTAAACCTGGAGAATACCTTTTTATTCTCCTTTTACCAAGCATATAATAAAACTGTGACTGTCATGTGGGTTCAATATGCACAGTAAAATGTTCAGGTTTCTCATCACCAGGTTCACACTGCAAAGAAATTTACCATGGAGTGATTACCATTTAAATTAGTAGCCTACTATTGTTGACAGCATTAGGTTTTTTCTTGAACAAAGGTGGCGTATAGTTTTGAACTTGTCTTCCAAGATCTCGACAAGGAGTTTGTTTTTGTCTTTCTTCTTCATGTATTAAGCCTTTATGGCTTGTTGCCATTTCCAAGTATTAGTCTTGACCTAACCACATTTTCTTCGCTCGTTCGGTCGTAGGTTAGTGTAAAACCGTACAATCCTAGGTTAGTTTAAAACACTAAAATTCTAGGTTAGTTTAAAACCGTACAATCTAAGGTTAGTTTAAAAATGTACAATAGTGATTCACTCATAGTGGGGTTAGGTTAAGTTTGGTTATGTGGCCACATATTACGAAATTGGGTGGACAAATGTTAAATAGATAATTGATAATTTCCTTGATCTTTATAGCCCTCTCCACTATGGTTTTTGTAGTTTGTAAGCATAATACGTTAATGCCGTTAGTAAATTCGTGTTCTATGTAATTAGTAAGAATAGAAATATACCACTTTTCAGGATTTTTATTTATATTTTCGGAAAAGCCGCTACTCTGGATAGTTACCAAGTGGGTTATACTAAAATAATAATAATACTTAAGTAATAGCAGTTAGCAATTCCAATAGTGCTTTAATTATTTGTGTAGGTTTTTGAACATGTATAAAGTACTTCCAATAGCTGGCCACGATTATGATTTCACGACTTTTGGCATCAGCTGTCTGTGTGCGACGTCTGATGTGTGAGAGGCCAAAAGAGCGCAAAGTAGTGCTTTAGACAGGTTGTGCTAAAGAATGCTCTCTGGAAAGAGTACTCATTAAACTGAGACACGGCCTAAGTAGTACATCAGCTTAGCTGTGCATGCACTACTGTACCATAGTATTAAAGAATGAAATAAAACAAATACTGGAAATTTTAGGCTACACAAAAGCCACCACTGTTAACTACCCATGATACAAGTGTTGCAGACTTAAAAATAACGTGGCAGTAACATCCTGTCCATAAAATTGTCAGTTATTCAAGGTTGTCACCAAATAGTGAATGTAAGCCCAATGCAATCAACTATGTATCGAAACACTGCACAGTAGAAGAGTAAATAAAAATTGTAATATACATATATAAAAAAACTTACCACCGCTTCTACCACTTTTGGCTCACCTTTTCAGAAGTAAGTTACGATACTGACACCGTAAGCGCTAGCGCACCACTAACACATTCTTTCCAAGAATGAGTCGCAACTTCAGCTGCAATTGTTTACAATTCCCACGTATTGAATACATCTTTTATCACTTGCTAATTTTCACACTATCATCAGAACGTAACGAAAAGTGCGCAAGCGCGACTTTTTCATTTCCAGGCAACCAATCGCAAAAATAACCGCAGATTTTCTTTCCACTACCGACAACGATACAAAAAATTACTTCAATGCTAACAGCCAGAAGTTGCGTCACCAGAAAGGAGCACGTTCATAAAGGGGATATGGAATATAGAGTATGTTCCTGTTGTGTAGAATACATACACCATGTTTCAAAATTGGACAGAACTTTTGCGTACGGAAAATGGAGTCTACTTCTGAGTTGCGCAATTACAACTTCGTGACCCAATATTTATCTGCTTATCTGCCAATACGATTATAATGAACAGGTATAAGATTTGAGGTTAGAGCACTGTTAATTTTTGAAGTGCTTTGAGATGTTCCTATAGCCGACTTCCTCTAACCTTTTAAAATTCAAATCCGTAAATATATTTGATTCGTATAAAGGGAATATATTTTTAAAATAAAGATCTAAAGAGACACATTCATTACATTTAATCATGTGACACAGCTTAATTGTTATGGATGTTGGTCAGTATTTGGTACATGCACAAAACAGTAAAAATCGGTCTTCCTCATTATAAGTCTATATTTTATTTGTATAAAGCTTTATCAACATTGACGTAAATAGTATTTAAGGTTAGACAACCAATAATATAATTTAGTATTTCTGTACTTTTCATGCTTCCTCTAACACAGTTTTAATGCAAACAAGAATAATTGTGCTCAAGTTATGGTAAGCCTATATTACAATTGACTGCACTGGGCGCGCACTCGATACGCTCTAAAAACTATAAGAATGCGATTATCAGTTGATTGCCCGAAGCGAGTGCATCTTTATTGGCCAAATTTGCACTCAAATTGCCGCAATACCTTTGGTGACAGTGCTGCTAAAATGGCATTCAGTGTGTACTATTACAGTGCAGTTGACAACTGGAACATGTAAAAACGACTGCACCCGGTGCAAGTTCTGACAACAGGAAGACACAGCACTCGTTCAGCATGCACTGAGTGCAGTCTCATGCAGTAATTGGAAGAAGGTATAAGTAAAATTTTATACAACAATTGCCATATCTGGTTTAAAAATTAAATGTATACAAACATGTTTATCGCTACTGTCAATGTGACTTTGTTAGTTCAGATAGGAATAGATTAATCGAGTTGTAGGTGCTTTTTGGCACCTGGTCTCGTCCATTCTATATTGGTATGGTACTGGTTTTTGGTAGTTCCACTGACAGTTGATGAACCAGTGTTAGAGACATGCAGAAGACGAAAATAGCTCTGCCATGTCTATAGTCTATGAACTTGACAAAGTGACTTTGGTCAAATCGAATTTTCCTCAATACAGGACATTCGTTGGATATGCTGACAAGCAATTTTAAAGGACTCTTTTAACACATTCAACTGTTGCTAGCACTTGCTTGCATTGCAAAGCAGCGAAGAAATATACGAGTACAATAGGTAGAATATCAGAAGGATTTGTCCCAAGAAACAAAGAATTTGGAATCCTTGCTATGTTACCAAGTAACTCTTGCAAAACATTGCTAGACAATACCTTTCCGGTCTTCTCCATTTAAAAAAAGCAGAATGTTTGGTATTAAAATATAGAGTATATCTCCAATGTCACAATAAAGAACATACAAGTTAAACAATTAAAGCAAAGTGTATTCATTATTACTCGATTGTTGACATGATTAAACAATGCATAATCAAAGAACCACTGCCTGTTGTAGATATAATATGCATCTTATTAAATGGAAATTCTTCTTTTAAATCCTGCTGTAAATATGGGATTTTCTCAGGGTACCCCTGTCCCGCATTTCCTCCATAAATATTGTTTGCGAACCCTGGTAGGAAACCCTCAAAGAGTGACTAAAAATCACTCAACAAAATTATAGCTTAATTTTGGGACTAAAAGTCTACCAGTAAACTAGTTTTAGCAAATAAATTTGTGTATTTGTTTTAGTAATATATTTAGTTTGACGTGTTACGAGTACCGGGGATAGGAAATGTGCTGTATTCACACCCTGAGAAATATCCTCTGGGAAGTCCCGATATATAAGACACGCCGGGATGAACTGCAGCCGAAGGAAACAGGGAAAGTCCCGAAAATTAGCTGATATAAGCCCTCGACGAAGGGAACAGGGTAACCCCTGGCCGAAATTAGTGCCGACACAGCTGCCAGGAATCCCTGAGATGCTTGCTGCACCCCTCCCTCCACCCTAGTTCGAGCGCGCGAGCAGCTGAGGAGACACTAAATCCTTTACAAAAAAACGTGCGAGTTACGCCCGGGAAGTCCCTGTTTTTGTCGACACAATGTGCTGACAAACAATTTTAATATACCGAGAGGCAGGTTAAATTCGGGAGCATCCAAGGTTCGTGAGCATTTAGTTGTCGTCAGTCATGATCAGTCGTTCGAGAGGAGTTGTTCAGCCGCGAAGCATGACACAGAAGGCAGTTAGGCGAGAGGCAGTCATATCAACGGGCCGGAGTTCGGGACCAGCCCCAGGCAATAATGTACAATCAGTTGTTCGCAATCAGTTGTTCAGCCGAGACGGGACTTGTTCTGCGGTAGACCCGCGAGACGAGATAGATGAAGCCGAAATGGGAGTAAACAGTCGTGTGACGAGAACAGTGCCGAGGATATGAGTAAATTCCTGGAAACGAGTGGTAGCCCCAGTCCAAGTGGCGTCATTCCCCGAGAAGGCGAGTCGTGACCCGAAACTTCATGTGTAAATTCCCGAGACAAACCCAGTAAAAGTACCGAGAACTTATGAGTTCATTTCCGAAAACATAGTGGCAGTTTCCGCGGCTAGAAATGCAGACAGAAACGCGATAGTCGGAAGTAGGACGCGGAGGAAGCACTCTCCAACCAGAACGCCAGCTGGGATCGCAAGGAAAGTGCAAGTCACTGTAGAACCCTAATCCCGGGCTTCATTGAGAGACTGTCAAAGCCGCAGGAAACAGCCAACTTCGTACAGCACGTCAACAAGAGCCAGTCCGAGGGCCCGAACCAAGGCCACCCAATTCACCATGCCTCAGCTACCAACGAAGACAACTCACCAAAAGCCACAGTCACAGATAAGTAAAGAAACGTCTCCCTTCAACAAACCTTCGCCGACGCTTAGTATTCAGCCCGTCAGGCAAACAATTTGCAGGGGGCCTCAGTCTCGCCAGGGTGTGTAATAACTATGTGACCTTCTGATCAATAAACCTGGTGTGTTAAATAACGGAGAATACGAGTATTTGTTTACCCCTAAAGCAACAACCTCAGGTGCCCTTAGTCTGCACCAATAAAATTTAACTATATGAACTACTGGCCACCATCCTGTATAACTACAATGGCCGAGTAGCGACAAGTTATAAGAATTAGAACCAAACATTCCACTTCTAATGCCCTAGACCAGGGTTCTGAAACTATGGCCCGCGGGCCCATTCTTTGTGGCCCCCGTTCGTTGGCTTCAGTAGATACAAGTTACGAAATTCTTATTTTTAGGGTGTCTGTTACAACAATAAAAAAGCAATACATAATGCGAATTTATTAAAAGTGAAAGTAAATTATGAGACTATATGATATTTTTCATTATTTTATTATAATCTGGCTCCCTTGTGTTGCATGCAACTCTCACAATATTGTCGATGTGTTTATCAGTCAGACGACTTCTGTACATATTTTTGATGTACTACCTCCACCCGCCATCATCGTATCAAACGAATAAACAAACGACTTGCAAGACGATACACGACACTCTGAATTTTAAATGTCATCTAATTACCTACCTACTTTTAGTTCACAAATATTTTTAAGTCAAGTGTCGTAAGTGCGGCCTGGGGCAGTTTTAGTTTTTCTTAATATGGGCCATCTAAAAATAAGTCTGCGTACCACTGCCCTAGACAGTGGTTACACTCTTTCTGGCTCTAGCCCCTGCCAGTCTGCAGCCCAGATCAGATTGAGGTTGGACACATGGTGCCAGTTGGTTGAAAATTTGCTGGAAAGTATCCCCACAAGAGCTAACAGAAAATAAAAATAAATCACAGGGGGAGAAATTATACAAAATATCCTGAAGGTCCTCAGGCTAAGAGAGACTAAAGTACTCTGTTAATGTTATGATCGCTTGCCTTCTCTCATCACAACCTGGGAGTTATGCAAAGGGATGGTCGTGGTGATGTTACAGGATAGCTGTGCAAGCCTAATATGGTGCATGTTAAACTTACCTATTTACACTTTATTAAAGTGGACAGGTGTACACAAACAAAAGCCATTCCCGATTACATTTTAGACTGGATCTCACATAAAGGCAGTCAGCACTATCAACCTAAACACTAATAGCATAACCTTTTTTTATCCTGACACCACCTCTCGATTTCAAGTCTGTATAGAGTACAATTTTACAAGTATCTGAAATTGCATACATAATATTTGGTATTACACTTAAACCATTTACTGTAGACAACAAATCAAGACTTGAAATTGTAGATCAGACCCAGTACTTAACAAACATAATAAAAACGAAAATAAATAATAAAAAGACTTGTTGAATAAAACACGACCTGTTCCTAGGCTCACGAAAGTTGGTAGATCTTAATGGTTTAGTAAACATGTCTCCAATAATTTTGTCTGACTCAACATAATCAACAATAAAAGTTGTATGGCAATGATATCCTTTAGAAAGTAGAATTTTATATCTAAATATTAAGAACATGTAGTGTTTTCATAGTTCATCATATGAATAATTCATTGATAATCTGTAAACAAACCCCACTTCACATTCTCTACATCACCCATGAACTCAAACAAGAGGTATCTCAGGTAGAGGAGTTCGCATGCTGTCAAGCTGCATGATTTATACTCTGTCTGTCCTGAGTTCAGAGCGACAGCTTGCTGCTTCTTCGAGTTCCAGGACACCAAGTGGTCCCAGTGGAACGATTCCATCCCACTAATGCTCTTGCGGTCTGTCTTGTCACCTCCCCAGTCAGCATCTGAATACACAATGACTCGAGCACACTCATATGACTGTTTCTCATACACTAGATTCTTGTCTGTGGTATCCTTCACATAACTAAGCACTCTTTTTGCTGCATTCCATAAGCGGTATGTGGGGCAATCCAGGAAACGGCTCAGATATTATGTAGCAACCATTATGACTGGCATAATGGTTTGGGAGATGTATATCAAAGAACACCAATATTCTTGGTCTCATCTGGTTTGGAACACCCATCTTCTCTCGATTGGTTTCACATCTTCATGTGGATCAACTGCAATCTACATGTGGAAGTTATTATGTGAATCCAGTTCTTTCTGGAAGGCATTCCTCCACTCTTCACTTTCACTAAATGCTTCTTCTTACACTCGCTCACAAAGCCGTGCCACATACAGTTACACATTTTCTAAATTTTTTGGTTATGTTGCTTTCTCTTTAGTCTCAATTGCATATTCTTATTTTCCTCAAACCTTTAGAACTCTTCCACGGTTTCATCTGTGAAATATGTTTGCACTCTGCTATTACATTCTTTAATTTATTGGAACTTTCTTCACCAAATTTAAATGTTGATGTAATCATCATTTCATTTACCTTGAATGTTATATCAGCTTCATCAAAAGTAATGCTTCGTGATACTAATACTCTGCCTGTGAAAGGATCCAAGACCCTGTTCCAATTTAGTGAATATCCAACCATCCGCATTCGTATGGCTCTAATATCTAACTTGTCTCTCTGAGGCAGTTTAACTGCTCATATTTTGGCTGCAAATATTTTAAATTTTGATAGATCAGTTCAGCCCAAATATAGCTCAGTGGAAAATGTTCACTCTTAGTGCTGCAGTCGGGAAACGATTCAGTTGATATGGTGCTGCACATATTGCTTCTCCCCACAGGTGTTTTAGTAGGTTTTTCTCTACAAACATGCTCCTCGCCTTATCTAGCAAAGTCTTTTTCAGCCTCTTACTAATGCTGTTCATTTGTGGTTATTATAGAGCTGTATATTCCAATGTGTCACCTTTCTCAGTACAGAACGATTTGTGTTTTGCTGAAGAAAATTCCCCTGCATTGTCACACCTCACTCGACTTGTGCAGTTGCTTCCTAACTGAGACTCTAGGCATCGGATGTATTTGAGTATGTTTCCTGCAGCTTCAACTTTTGTTTTCAGCAGTTATACTACACAGAAATGTGAGTGAATATATCTGTTATAGTCTGATAATATTGTTCACCATTTTTAGTCGGGAGAGAGATGGGTCCCCCAACATCATTGTGGAGTAACTCTTCAGTTCTTGAATACGTTTCCTTGTCGGCACGAGTGACATACCTCGTTCGTGTAGGCGGTCCCATCGACCTTAAAATTTCGATTTAAATAGCCATGTTGTTTACGCCACAGGTCCTGCACATCTGCTAAAAAAAAAAACATCTATCCTCTGCAGACAATGAAAAAACACTGACATACAGTTTTCCAGATGTTTTGTGCACAATTTTTAGACCACTTTCATCGACTATATTTGCACTGCCAGCACTGAAAATCACTTGTTTCTATGAACTAACCACATTTTTTCCAGATAGCAATCTGAGCTTGAAGTTTGGTACAATAAGTGCATCTAGTTTTATCTTCGCATTACCTTAATTAAGCCTTACAGTCCTCTTTTGTTTTGCCATCAATTCATCAACATTGTTCACTTTAATCCTGATGGGGTCTTCCATATCTTCAATATTAGTCCTACTTGCTTTTAAATTCGGCATGACAAGGTGATCAGTACAACACGAGTTTAAAACAAACTGTATCTCATGTGGACTTCCTTCCTCACTGATCAACACTGCCTTTTCATTACCAGTGATAGAAAAAAGTGTAATGTAACATCACTTTATTCAGAACAGCAGTAACTTGAATTTAATCCACTGCCACGATTTATTCTTTGTCTTCGGCCTCTCTAACTTATATTGTCCCAATTAAGATATCCCTCTCTTCCTCACTGTTTTTTTTTATGCAGTGTCTCTCTGTATATAGTTCAACATCAATTCAGCATTAAAGAAGTTTCAACTTTACGAAGTCTAACATAAGGTTAAGTCCATATCGATAGTTTTTAGAACTGTAATTACGTTTTCATTGTGTTCAGACAAGGTTAACAACAGAATCAGACCTTGTCACCTTGATCAAGTTTTGATCCCATTCCCTCCAAATAGTTTATAAGGTTCTAAAATTTATTCAGAAGTTCTTGCAATGTTTTTGTGAACTTCAGTAGTAACCATTTCTTTCTGATCAATAGCTTTGAGATAGAACTTTATCTCTCAAAAACATTGCTCAAAGCAAATCGCATCCCCGCCACATTTTTTGCATCCCTCACAGAATCAATGTGGCTATCTGTCATGCGATCTATGATACTATTCTTAGCCTTCTTGTCAGCTATTTTTGCGGCCTCGAGATCTTTGACTGATGAATATTCTAGCTTCTTATCCCACCCAGCACTCATCGCAATTCTTTTTCATCGAGCAACAACAGAACCCGAAACATGCAGTTTATAAAGTTTGTATATTTTAGCTGCTGATAGTGTATTGGTGAACCGGTCGCCATTTTTTCAAGAAGAAACTTTACAAATCCGCATTTCTACTTCGTTCAGCACTAAGTTTCACTTTGCTGACCGAGGCTAAAATAGGGGAGCATACATACTACTTATGTTAGAACGTACTGGGCCCATAACCTGTTAAACTCAGTTATTTACACTTATTGAAGTGAACAAATGTGCACAAACAACAGTCATCACTGATTATATTTTATACTAGCTGTCATACTAAGGTGCTCAGTGCTGAAAACCTAAGCACTCGCTGCACATTTTTTTTTTTATCTTTACAGTGCGAACATCTTCAACGACAAATAGCTGCAACGGGCTTTGGCACTTAATATTTTCAGCTACTTGCCAGAAGTGACCTGTGTGTATGGGCTGGCATTTCATCTGTTTGTCTGCTGTGAAATCCTCCTCGCCATGAGCTGCAATGACTACCTCCCATATTTCGTTGAATGCTCTGACCTCCTGTGTCTGGGCCATTTTACATACAGCTGTGAGTGGGTGGCGGTTTTAGCCCTGTGGTCTCATATTCGGGGCAAAATAAATATGTCACCCCTTTCAATCTCATCACATGGCACTCCCTTCAAGTTTGGTTGTCGGGGGAGTTCATCGACCATTTCACTTAATTTCCCAGGAAAGTATTTAACCACAAAGTTCAACACCTGCAGTGTGAGTGTCTGCAGTTAATTAATGAAGGATTTTCGCCCTCTGTCTTCTATAACCTCAACAGACACTGGTTGTCAGTCTGTACTAAGAATTAACGTTCTTCGAGAAAGTGATAATCCTAATCCTAATTGAGGGCCCACAAATTGGCCAGACTAGCAATCTCATTAACATCCTAGTTCCTTTTTACCTTCCCAGGTTGACACTTGCATAGTCAATTACACAATGCTCATTGCTGTTATCAATCTGATACAAAACCATGTTCATTGCCTCCTGCCTCACATTGACCTGGATGAAGAAACAGCATATGCGTCTGCTTACATGTATGGGGAGTTAGTTAGTGGAAATCGGGATCCAGGGTTCTGTTAAGATGGTACTTATAGGAATGGTACTTTGTTACAGAGAAAATCGGCAAAGATTGTGACTTATTATGGAATTTATGAGTGGCAGTAGCTGTAGAGCATGGAGTTAAAAGTCGGTCGTTGGCCCATTCACCTATGTGGCTAACCTGGATCTAGTCTTCCTTGATGCAGTAGCAGTTTGTCACATAGAGCCTTATACATAGTCGTTTTTAGTCCGGATTAAGGAAAGATCATTTTCCGTCCAAATTTTTTCGTGTTCAGAGAGCCATATTATTACTAACCCGAGGATAATCTTGCTTTTGTAAGGACTGACTTTTATATCGGACTTAGGGTAGTACTAACAATGTATTAAAGTAGAAAATAAACATGATGAACTCAAATAAGACATGTCTGCTAAAATAACATGCATGTGAAAGCAAAATAAAGTTTATGAACCACAAAAAAAAAAAAAAAAAAATTATATATATGTATATATGTTTAAGGCCGATTCTGTCAATTTGTTAAAGCAAAAACATGCCAATTTAATGGACGAAATGTTCTGTGAATAATATTTCAAAGAAAATAGAATTATAATTAATCAATGTGAATTTCTGTGTCAATAAAATGCCTTCTCTGAAAACATATTCGTATCAGACATAATATTAATACTTTCAAAAGCAATTTTGGTACAAAACCTACTTCTAATATGTATTAAGTAAAATATGTTCACTTAAAGTGTGTATGTGTAGCTCAATGGTAACGCCATCGGTTGATTTGCATAAGAACGCGAGTACGAATCTCGTATAGGAAAATAGATTTCTAACTATTTTATAATGCATTTTTGTATTTAGCACTAAAATATAATTTACCATAATTGTAAAGGCAGTATTGGCATAAAAATGAAACCAGCCCATAGTGCCAGTGCATAGGTGTGTGCAGTTCACTGGTATGTGCTATGAAAGATTAACAACTCAACATGGAATAATAATATTACTAGTATATTAATTTTTCGTCCTACATACTACAGTATTGCATTACAGGATTGAGACTCAGATCAAATATTTGTTCAGATATATAAAACATTGTCAAAGCTATGAATTATGGAAAAATATTAAAGGAAATGTTTAAATGTTTAATTACATTAACATGTTCTTACCATAGAAACAAATACTACTATGACCGATGTCAGGAGTTCTGCCTATGATATTAATTTGGTGGCTATAACTTCATGGATGGAAAATGGCAGCAAACTACGCTTATACGAGGGGTTACAGCTAAATTAACTGCACTGCCCTGATCGATATCAGGGGTGATGTCTATGACATGAACTTGGTGACATGAATTAGCTTTAGTGGATGGAAAATGGCAGCCAACTATACTAAAAAGAGGGGTTAAAGCATAATTGCCCTACCAATCTTATCGATGTCATGAGCGCTGTCTATGATATGAATTTGGTGACTGTACCTTAAACAGTTTGGAAATTATGGCCAACTCCTCCTATAAGTTCGTGGGAGTCAGATATGAAGATACTGTACTAGTGGCTGACATCGTAACCGAAGATGGTGGGTGACGATGGTGGCATGCTCTAGCAGACGACAGTGGTATTGGTGACGCCCTGGCGATCGATTAGGGAAACGCAAGAATATGCTGCACTCTGGTGGGCGCATATGGAAGTAACGTTTCAGCAGACGACATCGACGAATGCAAGATGGCGGACTCCTGCAGGTGTGTCAGCAGACGACGAAGGCAAGATGGGTGATTTATGTTTGCATGCATAATTAGCATATGCGAGATTAGCATAGGCATACTTGACTTAGGTTGTAGAATATGCTTGTAATGAGGTAGAGTGACAGAGTATGAAGTAGCATGTCAGGGGCGATGAACTGTAACATTCTTGGAACAAGATGGTTGATGTTGACATGGAATGACAGAGCATGAGGTGGAATTTGCTTGTTTGCACAATGTGGCTGGCATTTGCACAATTTCAGCCACATTCAGCTGCATTGTGCAAATGCCAGGCGCATTGTTCAATGGAAAGCGAATTTTTTTGCTGGAAATTTTTCTGGTTTTGAGGGAAATTCTAATTATTTTAATTCATTTTGAGGGGAAAAGTAAAATTTACAGGGTAAAAAGGGAAATTTCAGCCTGCGCCCGAATATGGATCCTGTTCCCGTGAAGGAACATTTTATATTACTAGTATAGCAACATAAAATAAAGATACAAATCAAAATGAAATGTTACTTTGAATTCAATTTCAACTTAAAAAGATAATTGTTCAAACATCCAAAACTCTCTTCTTTTTTGTAGCAGCTGTGAAAACAGTTGTAGCCTTAACAACGTGTAATAAAAAATGTTTGGCTTCTTCATTTTTAGTTAGTATTTCATTATTGTCCTTAACTCGCTTCCTTACTTTTACTTTTCCTTTTACAAAATCTTTATTTTCCTTCCACAGGCATGGTTCGAAAGCTGAAAATGTGTTGATATTCATTTTATGAAAGAGTTCTCTTGTTCTTGAAATAGCAAAGTAGTCTAATCTCAAGTCTGGCTTATCTCTGAGAGAAGCTGAGTTCCCTCGTCCAATTCTTTTTTTTTTTATTCACCGGCAACCATGTTATTCATAATCTCTTTCTGTTATCTTCCTCCGATACTCTGTGTCAGAGAAAACAGCAAGGCCAACTAACTATTCAGAGAGATAACATAAATGATTTTTTAACACCTTTCTTGAGGCACTGCTTATCTCTTCGTCAACATTTTCATACTTTCTTAGATCTAGCCATAATTTGAGGCATTTGCAGGGGCTTCAGTTGGTAAGTGTGCTTGAATCCATGCATTGGTGTACAGAATATCACTGAATGTAATTAATCGTTTAATCTGAGTTTTTTTCTCTCTGGGTGTGTTTGCAAATATCTTGCTGGTTGCGAAATAGGCAAGTTCTCACTCCATAAGTAAATTTAGCCATCTATCGCGTATGGTGCACTGGTATCGCGGCTCGCCAATGCATTTTTGAAGGAGGGTTGCCCAAAACTGCCTTTGTTGCCTCAGTTAGCACTTTTATAAACGTCTATAGTCTGTGCTTTCCAGTTATCTACTTGTGGTATACATTCTAGTGCATTTATAAAAAGTAATTATTTTCGGAGTTACATTCGAGGAACTGAAATTTATCTATTTCTATTATATTCCAAACATTCTTGAATCGTTTAAAGATAGGTATATCTGGAGAACTAGATGGCCCTAGACACAAATAACTCCTTAGCTAGTATCAATTTCATGATATGATGCCGACAAGTCAACCATAGTATCTCCGATCTTTTCTTCTATAATAAAACACGCTCCCTTCAAATGTTCCGTGTTCGCTGAAGTCGTGTCAAAACCCATACCTTGGGCATAATCAACTATATTTCATTTCTGCAGTATATTATAAACGCGTTGTTACCTCTGGTGCATTACATGATTTCTGGCATATAAACAAACTGTGTCCTTCTCGTCACACACACATAGAATTACATGTCCATGTTCATTGTCTGCTTATTTACCATCCAGCAGGGATGGATGTAAACCATTCGAACATGCAGACCTGTGTCTTTCTCCATGCTTGTGCTAGCCATGGTCATGCGACCCCGCCTACTGTGGCACTGTCATGGTGACCATCATAAGTGTTTCGTACCCCATGGTGATGTGTGGCTCTTAAGGGCAGTCCAATGGTAATATTGTTTCCCAGCTGTCTTCATCCCGTAGTTATATCTCATATCTAGATCATGAGACCACATGTTTACCAGGTGATTAGCTTCCCCTGCAACATGTTAGACAACAAAGTCATATGATTGTAACAGTAAGTTTATCTGCCTTGTATTAAATACCTTATAGCACATTTCACAATACTGGGAACTGCTTTTTTACCAATGAGATTATGACCAATTTTAACTTATACTACCTACAACAAGTTGTTTGGTAACATGGTGGGGAGTCACATTTCTTACTTTTTAATATAGCACATTCACACAATTTACATAGAATTTATGTTTCTGGTTGTATGGACATTTTCATCAATTCATACTACAAGCAAAATTTTATGGTATATAGAGTTCCAAAGTAGTCCTGCCATGTTCACTATTAAAGCTGCTTTCCATGTACGATCTTCCTTATATTAGGATAGAAGATATGCTTGAATGTAATAGAGCAACACAAAATATTTGTTATCTGTCCTAAGTGTGAATTGTCAGCATTTTAAGGGGAGTGAGTGTCCAAAAACTGCCAGGAGAACTGTCACATAGCTGTGGTATAATCATGCTATGGGAAAACATTTCATGCAACTGTAATGTATTATGTTTGCCACGAGATCTACAACCTGGCACAGTACTGCTACAGCTTCAAATAGACTGAAGTGAATTTACTTACAACTGGTACATCTCAGCGATATTGGCCAACACACAGCACGTTGTAGACCATGCTTTACGCTGTTAAAAAGTAATTTGCAACTCTGTGGTTAACTGGCATAATTTTTGGCTGATAGTGAATCCGTTAATGGTGCTGCAACAATTGCGAAATATGGTATGAAGTTGTACAGCTAATTGGAGAGGGTGACAAAATTCCACAGTTGTTTCCACATACAAGATGCTTCCCATTTTGTGATTTTAAATTTGTGGAGGACACAACTCCTCTCCTTGTTAATGATATGGCTGAGTAAATCCAATGCTAAAATATAAGCTTTTGTACTCTTGTAGTGCAGATACTAGTTTGTGGATGATGACTCTCTCCAGAGCCAGCGAAAAATGCTTAAGGTGGTTGCCTCAACTTTATGAATGTATGAATAACTATCTAAGTATGCATTTGCAAATTCACCCATATAGCCTTTTGTGACTCGCGATATCACTGCCTGAAACACTGATTGTGTACACCTTAGCTCAAACAGTACGGACCATAATTGAAACCTCCACCAATATTCCCAGCATATTAGGGTGGATTTAGGTAATAAAAAAAATGGTATGAGAGCAAAACTATGCGGATATGTAATTAACATTAATTATGAATTTTGCGAGGGTTGGCTATTTATAAATCCCAACACCTATACAAGAAATTTAGTCAGATGCAAAGTTTTATTCTTAAAATATTTAAATTATTTCACTTCATAACTATGCATAATCATTCTTATAAATAGTACGGATTATAATTCAAGATATTTTTATAACTCTAAAGGATATAACGAAAAGAATAAGCAGGCATGTCAATGTGATTAATAAAACGTTTATTGACATAAAATGTTCTCTGTACAAGGGTAAGAGTATCGCGTCATTGCTTGCCGTAGGACAGCTGGAACTGCAGCAGAATGAGAAGATATGTAGCACATGCTCCAATCATCTGAAAACGAATTCAAACGTTTCCATGAAACACTTTGGGAGGCTTATTCCAAATACTCAGTCATTTTGCTATAAATTTCATCAAGTTTATTTAAAGGGCCTCCTTAGTTGTCATATGGAACTCACTGTAAGCAGTTGTGTCTATTTTAATATAAAAAAACTATGGAATATGTTAATGTAAATAATTTTTTTTCAGGACATAGATGCAAGTCCATATTTTGTTGCAATTTTATACATTTGGTTATCGTAACATAAATGTGTTCGTTGAAAAGTGTCAAAGTCAGCGAAAATAGTTGTAAGTAGCCCTCTGTTCACAAAATTTATTCTTCTGCGAAAAGAGATTTAAAATATAGCAAAATTGCTGTAACTTTTCTGAACAGATTGCTGTATTAAAACCCTACAGTCAGCGCTTAAAATTGTGAGTAATGAGAACACACGCGAAGCTTGTTTGTGCTATTTTCCATCCCCGACGCAATGCTTTCTTATGACCGTAAGTGACCTTGGGGCGTTTAACATTATTTACCAGGGAGGCCCCTTAATGTCGGTTTCTGAATGAGGAATTGGTAAACGCTGTTCCCGATAAAGTGAGCACTTTTGAAATCACCCCTGAAAAATGATACTGCCCGTAACTGCTTATATTTTAACGGGTACACTGAGTGGCATGAGGCCGGTAAAGTTGGTAACGACGGAGGGAAAGTAAGTCTCGTGACATAACGTTGAATTAAAAGTGTTAGCTAAAACATTTCTGAAAATTTGTATTTGTCTTGCCTTTTTTTTTTAATTATTAGATTTATAAAATATTTTCTTTTTAAATAATTTCAGTTTTACTTCACCGGCGCTTGAATAAAGTGATAATGCCCATGGCAACGTTAATTATACACATGTCGGAAGAATACACAATATTCGTACAAGTAGATATTGAGCAGGACTTTCAGTGCGCAGTTTACAGTGAACAACCTATTACAAGGTTGTCAATTATAACAAAAAGGATTAACTTGTGTTATTGCTTTGAACACTGTAGTTTTCAAAATAATTCACTCTTACGTCACGTCCTGCGTGGGATTCAATTCCGAGTGTTAGGGCACGTCAGTTTCAAGCAGCAAAATTCAAATACGTTATGAGCAATTTCAATGCCCAAAGTTCTTAATACAATAGGGATGTTATGGAACATGAGAGACAACAAATATCATAACTGACATCCTCGTGTGCTAAAAAAAATATTGGTTTCGAGACTTCCGCAACTGCCAATAAAAATGATGGAATCCACCGAAACAATGTTTTTGCCGATAAATGTCACGTGTTTCTTTCCTTGTGTGGTTATTCCTGCTAGTTAATTTCAGTTTACAGCTAATATTTTCTGACAGCAAATTTCCTGAACTTTCTTGGATAACATGTTGAGGCAAACTGGCGCTACGTGTCTGGAAGTTGCATCTTCTACGTAGGACACTTGGGACGCGCGATGCCCGCGTGCTGCTGGCGCGCGCCTCTTGCATTCCACGCAGGTCACGGCGTTATTTTCATTAAGGCAGAATTGTAATGGGTGCAGGTGGGCAACATTCATTTCACGTTAGGTTACAGGGTAGCATACAACAAGGGCATATGATACACGTGTCCACAAGGAACCTCGCGTGTATCGAGTGTCGCGCACTCACAGCCATTCTACTCCACGTTTTACAACGTTGTAACTTTGCACACATATGCAGTTCAGACGACAATACAATATTTTTATTAATTTCTCTTGCTCTGTCCTACTATCTTTCTCACTCTAGTACGGCTATTCATGCTGAAGTGAGCAAATAGTTCCCTACAACAACATATATGTTACAGTACATACTGACATACAGGCTCATAGTTATGTTCGCAGCAAATTAATAAAAAATAGTTCAAAGACTTTACCTCGTATTGCGAGTGAAATATGCAAGTTTATAACTAATGAAGTCAGTTTTCTTGTTTTATACATATTATAGCACGAATTTTAAAATTATGAACACCTTTACTTTCTTAACAGTTACAGGGTTTTCACTTGTATTATGCATGAATAAAGTGAGATGGTTCATGCCAATGTTAAACTTACATATAGAGGAAGAACATGACGAGAAGAAAAGTAAATCCTAAGCAGGGCTTTCAAAAGTGCTCACTTAACCGTTAACAACGTATAAGCTAACTTCGGCCAACTTCGACATCTTGTTGACTTGAAGTTTAATAAATTTATGCGTAAGTGCCTATAAAAAGAAACTTTCATAGGATACTCACACTAAAATGGGGTTTTTTTTGTAATGAAACAAACATTCCGTAGGCCACTCACTTTGACAATAAAATTAAGATCTGTTTCTAAAAGCATATACACAATTGTCCTTATATTTTTCTTACTGAGTATACCAAAGTGAAGTCAATCGCAAAAAATCCACATGGGTTGAACTCGATCTTGCGGTGTAGTAGTTGCAGGGAAAACATCTCCATCTGTAATATCAAAAGCTGTATTTACGTAATCCATACTAAATTATACATAACAATTTATTGACACAAGTAATTATCTTATATTATAACGAATTTATATCTTTATTTTGCATTTGATAATTATGATTCAAGTAACCAATCAATCAGAAAGAAATTTCGTCAAAATGGTGGAACTAGCTGTAAGACAAAAAATTTTATTATACATTTACAGTCATATATATAAATCTTAGCTTTGTGTATTTCAGTTTTTTTAGTACGAGTATATCGTGGGCAATAGACGACACAATAATTATATCTTGTAAAAACCGTAAATATTAGTCAACCAGTTTTGCCCAAAGATCAAAACAACTGTAGTTTATTTAATTCTTAAATGTTAGGTTTGAAGACAGTGGTTTGACATACACACAAAGCGGATAGGAGGCAAGTCAACTGCTGGAGCTTGTGGTGTGCACATCTCCGTAGTGAATACTTTCTTGGGAAAACATTACAATTGAAGAACTAATTAAATCATTAAATATCATAAGTTATAATTTCCCGCCGCTTCTGTTATCTATTTTAATGGTATAACTGTTTTCTGTATATATTAGGCAGCAAAAATAGCTTTATTATTTCTTTTTTTCTTTGTATTTTAAGGAAAATGTGCAGTGGTGGGGTGCAGTCAGGTTTTTACAAAGTAATGTTTAAGAACATCTAAAAAGAAAGTGGAATTTTAGGTCCTAGATAAAGTAAAGGTTGAGTGTTTGGCGACCTTGAGTAGGGAGAAAATGCGGTTTAGTATGACAATGGGGAGGAGTTTGAGAACGGGATAGGAGTAAACGGCTTTGGGTGTGAGTGGTTGGGGTACGGGAGAATATGAGAAGATTGGGAAACGTCATCCTATATGTTAACGTGGCAATTAAACTTACTTGTTCGTTTTGCTTGTTTCTAATCCTAGGAGTATAATAACAAACCAATAGCAATGTAACAGGGGTTATTTATATCTACGAAAATAAATAATATCCTGGTGCAAATTTACATAGAATTTCATGTTGCCATATGGAAGGAATAACCGTTTGTCTTATACCTCAGAGGCATTTATTTTTAATAAAATTGAGTGGAGATATTTGGACGCTCTTAAAAATAAGGTCTTGAGAACCGACGAGAGTAAAACGAGGTGAATATTGAGTAGCGCCGGAATGCAAGGGCGGGGGAAACTGGAGATCCCCGAGAAAACCTGCCAACTGGCGGCATCGGCAGGTACGACTGCCACGTGTGAAAATCCGGGGGTGGCCCCGTCGGGAATAGAGCCCGGTTCGCCTAGGTGGGAGGCGGATGCTCTAGCCGCTAGACTACTGCAGCCCCTTTTTAATAAAGACTTTTATACTGATTCTGAGTACGTTTTTGCGTGAGCTTCTTTACCGTATGGATAATTAAAATACTATATGCAATTACTTCAATGAAAGAAAAATGAAAACTTTTATTGTTTATAAGTTAGCCGAGTGTGAGCCTGTACCTCAGGTGGTGCAGTTTTTGGTAGTCGACTATAAAGTGGGTGAGACATAAATTACCGCTGTAAATGTTACTCGTTATTTACAAATTTATGAATGCCAATATAGAAAAGCCGAGAGAGGGCTATACTAAATAAATGTTTTAACTAAAATTTTTAAGTAATATTTAATTATAGAGGTGTATTTCGATTCGAGATACTTTTGACACCGTAAGAATTGATATGCAAAGTAGGTAAAATTCTTTATCTAGAATTGCCCTTGCCTAGATTTCTAATACTGTATTTAAAAAACCGTTAATTTTATTTGATATATTTAGTGCTAACTTTTGCCGTACGTCCTCTTATTGGTCTAGGCTAAATGACAGGTGTTTCCTGTTCATTCTGCAAGTCTTCAAACCAACATATCCACGTCGATCCTTGGTACACATTTAAATACTATTAACTAAATTGAAGTTTACAAACTCTTTGGAATCAACAAAATCAGCGTAATTTATAAGTTCAGCAACTTACATCTTCTACTTGAATTATTATCAGAACTGATGTCACTGTGGCACCGCTGAGCTTGTGTAAGTGGTATACTGTTTGCAAGAAAATGTTGATTGCTTACTTTACATATTTGAGAAATTATTTTTAATTAACAGCGCAGCGAATATTCTGCGTAATGTAATAAGTATGTAGTACACGCGAAATTTGTACAACAAGGTACGTATTATGACACTAAAACATTTGGGGAAAGGATCACCTAACACATACTGAAAGTGTCGAAGTGTAGTGCAGCAATACACTTACCTTGCCTCTAACGTCGCCGTCTGGAGTGACATCTAAGAGCTTGTGCACTAACGCCGCGGACCGCTTCTCCTGGAACATGGAAATACACCGTCTTACATGCAGGTTATCACTGATATAGCCACAAACGCATGTCATCTGGGCACATTCATAAAACTACTTCACTACAAACATTACACATTGTTATTCCTTTCGGTATTCACATAAATCGTTTAGTATTTTTTTTTTACCCTTTCTACGAATTTGAACGACAAACACGTTTTCCTGGATGTAAGAAGAACTGATAAAACATTTTATACGAAGTTAAATACCGTTAAAAAAGGAAAAGAAAGTAACAGAACTGTTTCCAAACATGGCACAGCAGTAACTCTACAAAGTAAATTAGCAATAATTTTAATTGTTTTTTAACTCTTATAATTTCTGAGGTTATTCTGGTTGAGCTATAATGCGTTTTACAATATCTGCTTTATACTGAAAAAAACACTAATTTCTTAACCTATCTCAGCAGTATAGAACGTAGCATGAAATTTTGTCGTTGAAGTATGAAAACAGATTTCTAGTTCTTGCCAAATACGTATTCTTTGTTACAGTCAATGAAAAATAATGATAAAATTCTTAACTTATGAGAGATAATTAAAGCGCTGAAGTAGGAAAATATGTAGATCTGTAGTTATTGACCGCTCTGTTCTATTATTTTTTAATACAGAACATTAAAAAAAATAAAAAAAATAGTTTTTAAACTGGAAACTGTTACTTGAATAAAATATTTCTTCTTATTTAATCGAGAAAGTTACGTATTGTGTAGAAGTATTCTTAAGCGTGTAATGTAGAAAAACGTAGCAAAATTGGTAAACACAAATATCAGATGTCTCTCTTTAATAGAGAGAAATAATATTCACGTAGTCTTATCTGTGTTTATCGTGACACAATAAAAAATGAGATCTTTAAATTTATTATCATAGAGACTGTTATCATAACAATGAAACGTCCCGTTTCTAACATATGTGCATTTACTTTAGTATTACCGAGAAAAAAATTATGGCATTTATCGGTAATTTGGGTTTATATTCTTTCAGATGAGAAATAAGAAAGAATGTTAATATACACCAGAAAACACACCAGAATGCACGTACTCTTTACTACCTAAAGTTACCAGACATCCCAGTGAATTTACCTAGTAGGACGATGTATAAGCGAAGGCACAAGTGCTTGAACACAATAAACGCGTGTGCTGCCAGAGTGAGTCTACGGAGAGTGTTGTGTGTGTTCGAAGGAGGCGTGATTTTAGGGCGTATAAATTCTGTAATTCCATAAGAGAGGGTTGTCACCAGGTAAACGTGCCTCGGTGCACTGCGAATCCATTGTCAAGAGGAAAATTCACAGAAGCACTGGACCCCAAGCATCGCTCTGGTAGACCCAAGAAACTTACTAATCGGGACCGGCGAACTCTGAAGGGCCTGCCACAATCGAGCAGATGCGTCTGTCTGATCTGTGTGAGCTGACCGTGCAGTCACTGATAGAGCATTTGATTGTGTCACGTGACTTGTGACGTCAGATGCTGGTGGTGCAGACGTGAGGTGAGGTGCTGACCAAATAGAGATGGCAAAATTTTATCTTTCGTGTTCAGACAGGATCGACTGCACTATCAGCATCTGAAGTCATCAGTGCCGAGACCAATGAGATGCTTTGTTTGAATATCTGCATGACATACTGGAAAAGTGCAATATTTTGTTGTATTATATGTGTGAATGGTTTAATGCTTGGTTGGATACGTTAAAGTAAGTTAGTGTGTGATTTAAATTTGATCTGAAAATATAATGAACTCTTGCAGTGTGTGTGTGAGTATGTGTGTGTGTGTGTGTGTGTGTGTAAGAGTATGACAGACGGCGGCGCCTTTCTCCTTGCAATCTGACAACTAACTCGTGCGTGCACCGTCATAGAGGATACTTACGAACATGGGATGAAAACTTACCAATTTCCGAATTTGTAGCTTTTAAACAGCAGGAAATATAGGAAGTGAGAGACATAAAAGCAATGAATCCGTGATAATTTAGCACAGGAAAACACTCAAAAATAACACTAGGCACATGAGAATTCACACCCTTTGTATGAATACAAACAATAAAATATACGAACTGATGACGACACTACTTTAACATAACACATATTAATTGGAAAAATTATGTTTATAAAAATGAAAAATTACGTAGTTGCAAATGAAACTATTGTAAGCGCTGTGGAAATTAAAATAAAAATCAATCTGAAATTTGAGAAATTTGTACTGCAACTGATTCAGTCAAATTAAAATATTAAAAACAATTAGACTATCGCCTCTCTTTTGTGAGCCATATTAAATTTCTAATTACGTGACAAATTAACTGATACTGGAGTTTCTGGCTTCAATAATACAAAATTATCAGAGTCTCAAACTAAGATGATGGGAACTATTACACCTCGGCTAGCGCGCATGCTATAATTAAAATTCTCAGACCTCTGGAAAGTCCTAGGTAGTTAAAACTGCAAAATATCCAAATGAAATTAATGGTAATAGGTTTCCAGAAAGAATTTAACTCTTGATGAGAAACAGAAAAATTCATTAATGTATCATGACATGATGGTAGTATAAGTCTTTAGGAATACTCACTCATCCTTCCGAAGTGGAGTCGACAGAGTCGGATGAATAAAACCCACTCAAAATCTAAAATCATGCGTTTCAGAACTCTTGTTTGACCACGCACATTTATAGAACTTTGAGACACCTCTCAACACTTCTCCTAAGCTTACGCTGGGCAGTCTTGGCCAAAGTTTACTGAAAAATCGTCGTACAAAAATTTCGGTGGACTGCCTTTCATTACGTTTGATTTAAAAGTCTCTTGGTTCACACACAAAGTCAATGACCAGGAAAAATATCTGAGATAACGTCATACCCTGTTATCAAAAACTTGGATAAAAAATATTAAAAGTTCATTTCTCTGAGGTGCAAAATAAACTTACATATAAACACTTACGTTTTAAATAGGCTGCTGCAAAAAGAAAATAAAATTACATTAACTTATACCAATGAATATAAACTGCACTCTGTAGTAAAATTACAATAGCTAAGAAAATATAATTATAAAGAAATTTAAGAGAGGTTGTCATAAATATACAATTCTAACCAAACTAAGTGAAACGTAATTAAACAAAACAATGTGATAAAATTGAAATATACTGACTCACTTCAGATGTAAATAAATAAACACGTGGGAGGAAACTGTCTCACCACAATATCTTCCCTGCGTGTGGTGAAGGGAGACCAGGGCAGCATGCATGCAATAAGAAAGTGATGTAACACCGTGCATTCAATCAACTCTACACTCACGATAACTAATGCAGCAATGGTTTCGTGCACATATTACAGTCAGAACTCAACTTGCGCGCGCTTATCAACTGCCTGAGTCATGAAGGCAGGCGCTCGACCTCGACTACTTCCGGTGGAACAGCTCTGATACGACGCCCGAAAAGAGTCCAGAAGATATGCCAAATGCATGCGCATCGTCGTTGGACTGTGAAGCAATGTAAGAAGGCATTATGGAGTGTTGAGTCACGGGCCATTAGCTAGCACTCGGATTAGCATGTGTGAACAAGGTAGTTGCCTGGTGGATGGTATTAACATGAGTATGTTTGCTTTGGCGACGGTGAAATATTGTGGCGGTAGTGAAATGGTATCGGCTGTTTCTTTTGGTTTGGGCTTGGGCCATTACTTTTAAACGATGGATCGATGTCTCTGGCACGAAGAAAAGCACATATTTTCATGCAGTGGTAACAACACTATAATTTATTTGTCTATCTGTCAATCGTATTTTGACTTGAAGACGTCTTGCAGAAATAATCAAATAGCCCCAACAAAACCCGACTTCACCAAAAATGGCATCACTTTAGAGTAAGCTGGAACGCTGATTACGTGACAGATCTGCTAGAGCAACAAACATCAACAATTAACTGTCTACGGGAAGCATGATAGCAAATTCCACCAGATGTGCATAAGACTGTATTGGAAAATCAATAGGATGTCCAAATATTCTCTTAGTTGAATAACTGGCGACTTTATAACCAACAGCAATTGTATCGTGTGAATTTTGGCCGCATACTGTATGAATATGTGGAAACACAAGTTTTGAGGATAAATATCTGATGTTTAGAGGAAAATCGGGTCATTTTATACTAATACCATATATTTAAATGGACTGTTATTTTGTACATTTCGGGACGTTGTTTTCAATAGCAGAAAAAAACATAATATGGCACAACACCCACAGTAACCACAAAACCAAAACAAGATTAGTTGTTGTGATTAATGCAACTATTACAAGTGGAACGATACTAAAACACCAAAATGTGTAATTAAAAAAACAAAAATGACCGCAGTATTTACAATTACATATATTCATATGCAGTATTTTCTCAGAAGTATCTGGGCACCCATACAGAACTGTCTTATAAGTGTCTCTTGGATATACTTACAGTATAAGTGACCCTAGGATATACTGCCCAGTAGTGGACATTAACATTAGAGCTGTAACCCTGCAGTGGAGATTGTCGGTGAGGTGTCAAAACGTCTCTGGAGGAACGGCCGACCATTCTTCCTGCAGCGCAATAGCAGGTGTGTCGTTGGGGTCTAAAGCACAGTCGCCGTTCCAGTTCATCGCAGAGCTGTTCGATGGGATTGAGGTTGTTGCTCTGGGTTGGCCAGTTCATTGCCGAACTCTATTATCCACAAATCACTCGCAAAACGACCGCGCATTATGACAGGAAACATTGCCATGCTGAAACACACAGTTAACATCTTCGAACTGGTCTTCTACCGTAGACAACCTGCAGTTCAGCTGATGAAAATGTCCTTATAGCCTTCTGCCTTTAACGTGCATCTTAGTATTATTGGACGACCAAGCCCCTTACATGAAAAACATTCTGACTCTGTCACCCCATCTCAACCGAATTTCACAGTGGGCACTATACAGACTGGCATGTAGCACTGACATGATATTAGCCACACTCAAATCCCCCTATCGGAGTGCCACATGGTAAAGCTTGATTCATCACTCCAAGTCACGCGTCTACAGTCCTCCAACGAGCGCGGAGCTTCGCGTTCACAGGAGAAATGTGCGGTTTATGGCCAGGTGATTGAGCTTTGAATGAGTCCTTGCTGTCATGGTGATAGCTGCAAAACCAGTGGCACTGCGGAATTCATTACACGGTGGCATGCGATGTTTCCGTACCGCCTTCTTCTGTGCTTGACTGTCCCTGTCGGTCAACATGCATGGCCTATCTGGCCATGATTTAGTTTTGGTTGTGCCTTTGCGTTTCCAACTCGCAATCACGTCCTTAACTTGGACAACTTGAGAAGGGCGAAACGGCCCTGACGAATTGCTTGCTGATGTGACAACCAATAACTACACCAAGAGTTCGAAGTCACTAAGTTCACTTGCTCCACATATTCTGCCAGTTTCGCGTCGCACTGACAAACATTTTTGTTCTAACCTCCCTTAAAACTAAGAGAAGAGTTGGAGGTCCTAGGCGTAAGGGGCTCGGCCCCTTACGCCTAGGCATTCCGGGAAGTTTCTGACTACAATGGCACATGCTCGTGGCTTTACTGGGATTGGGCTAAATATGGCCGCGATTGGAGCCATGTTTACCTCCCATGCTTGCTTAACCTGACCTACAAAGGGAGGGGGAAAACCGGCATTGGCACCGTAAAAAACTCTCGATAGAAAATAATTGCAAGATTGCATGCAATTTATAAAATAGAAGAAGACTTCTACTAGAAAATAGGATGGGATAGGGTAAACTTTATTGAAAATATGTATGAAACACTAGAAGTGAAAGATTGGTCGGGGAAAAGGGGGGGGGCAGTTTATTTTGACCGTTGCGCTGGAATTTTATTGTAACCACGGGGGTGGGATGACAAACGTAGAGCCCTCTGCCAACTTTTATAGTGGCAGTGGTGATCGTGGTGACATCTAGGTGCGAGTTTACGTATACAGAGGTATTGTACAGATACTTTGGACCAGATAGTGTATATATCTATGGACGGTAAAATAAATACATCACAGATGAAACAGTGATCAAAACCGACAGATATGTTACAGAAACCGGACGGTTTAACGCCAGAATAATTAAGCATAGAGAAATGCAATGATGTAGTAGTTACTTTGATGGTGGCGTAACTACTCGCAGATTGGCTGTGCGAGGCTCAGGGACGGGCCTTGTGTCTGATTGGCCACTGCCTGCTGCAAAAGATTCCCTATTGGCTGGCAAATAAAACTACCAGCCGCTTATTGGCGAATGGCGTTATGGCATGTTACTGGCCAATGACGTCATTTTTCTGGCGTGTGAGGCTGGAGTTCGCGATATAAACGCTGGTAAAGGCTGTTCACGATAAAGTGAGAATTTTTGGAATAAACCTTTGAGAAAGGTCACTGCCCATACTTGCACATATTTTAATGGGCGCACTGAGTGGCATGCGTCTTGTAAAGTTGGCAACAACGGAGGGAAAGTAGTCCCATGTCTTAACGTTGAAATAAAAGTTTTAGGTAAAACATTTGTGAAAACTGAAATGTTTTCTCTTGCCTTCTGTTTTATTTTAATGCATCTAAGTGTAAGAATTAGCAAATTTGTAAATTATTTACTTTTAATAATTTCACAGTTTCATTTGACCGACGCAGGAACAAAGTGATCAGGCCCTTGGCAGTGTTAATATTGCGTATAGAGGAAAAATACATATCGTGCATGCAAGCAGATCTCAGGCAGGGCTTTCAAATGTGCTCACTTTACCATGAACAGCTGTATTATGAACTACTGTTTTATTAAGTATTCTACTATGATACAAGGAAAACAACACAGAGGAAAACATAATACATCTTCCGACGAAACAGGCATACACACAAAGTTAATATTCAATCTGAAAAAAAAAAACAGAGGTAGGTAGGGCTTAACGTCTCGTCTGCAGCGAGGTCATCAGGGACAAAGCAAGTTGCTCAGAGACGCAGGAATGGGGAAGGAATCGGCACCTGGAGTGATTTCGGGAAACCATGGAAAACTGAAATCCGGATGACTAGACCGGGAATCGAAACCAAGTTCTCTCGAAAGCGAGTGCGAAGGTTTACCACTGCACCACATCACACGGGAGGGGGTGGGGAAGCAAGAGATGTTTATATATCGAGCCCTCCGCTCCTCTTGCAGCCTGTAACAACTGAACACTTTGATTGGCTGAGTAGGTATGAATGGATATTATTTCTTGCGTATGCCTGCGATGGGTGTTCGTTCGCAATTATTTTACTATGCAAAACAGTCTCTCTTCTGATTAAAAGCATCCAGGCCTTTTTTGTCCAATGCTTTGTAGACTAGATATATTCCTGTCTTTGCAATTGAATGCAGATTATTTGATATGCTATTGCACTTTCGGTTATCGAACTTAATTTTAAAGTAATTATTTTTGTTATTTATTTTATTTTGCTTTACAAGACGAGACTTAGGAGAGAGCGTCCAGAAACAATATTTCTCCTCGATCGTGTTCTGTCTCTTGCTCTTTGCCGTCAGCTTATCCCTATAGCTACATGCACCAAGTGCTCATAGAGTCTATCGCTCTACACTTCACAATTCATCTATGTAACATGCCCTGGCTACTTGAGGCGTTCACTTCTCATCAGGACCGCGAGGTTTTGATATTACATAGTTCTATAAGCTCATGACTAACCAAATTCATCATTACCCAGTTGTCATATCCTAAATCGAACANTTGATATTACATAGTTCTATAAGCTCATGACTAACCAAATTCATCATTACCCAGTTGTCATATCCTAAATCGAACCGATCATCTCCGCTAGGCCGTTCTTTCGGAAAATGAGAAAATTCTTGTTGTTTTGTTTTTGTGGAGTCCATACAACACAAGAGATTGAATCAGTGTTTTATATAGCTGGAGTTTGAAACTCTTATGACTGCAGTTTCCGGATAAAATCATTTTAGCTGTCATTTTTCTCGCAATTAATTGATAAAGCCCAAAGGCAAACCAATAATCTCTGGTTATTGGCTATAGTTTTCACTGGCACNTTGATATTACATAGTTCTATAAGCTCATGACTAACCAAATTCATCATTACCCAGTTGTCATATCCTAAATCGAACAGATCATCTCCGCTAGGCCGTTCTTTCGGAAAATGAGAAAATTCTTGTTGTTTTGTTTTTGTGGAGTCCATACAACACAAGAGATTGAATCAGTGTTTTATATAGCTGGAGTTTGAAACTCTTATGACTGCAGTTTCCGGATAAAATCATTTTAGCTGTCAATTTTCTCGCAATTAATTGATAAAGCCCAAAGGCAAACCAATAATCTCTGGTTATTGGCTATAGTTTTCACTGGCACNTTTTCTCGCAATTAATTGATAAAGCCCAAAGGCAAACCAATAATCTCTGGTTATTGGCTATAGTTTTCACTGGCACACCAAATGTTCGACAAATTATCTCATGTTTGTTGGTCACCTCTGAAACTGCTACAATATTAACTTATGAAAAAAATATAGAAGCAACAATCGGATATTTTGACGTCAACAGTGTATTCTATATAATTTATCAGATATTCTCAATATAACTTACACGAACATATTTTATTACACACTTGACTGTTAACTTCTTGAAGAATAGCGTATTTTAGCCTTACTTAAAAATTTACCGAATTCGGGTAAGTTATTTGGTCGGGTGAACTGTTACTGCAGATATTCATGAGCTGTAAAGCATCGAAAAAAGAAAACCATATTTTTACGATTCCCTTACAAAAGTAAAACCTCGTCAGCTTAGCAATATTTGTAGTGCTCTTGCGATTATAAGTCTGTGTCTACGGATTTTGTTCAATGCAGAAACACGACTCTGTGAAGGCTATATTGCATAATTTTATTTATACTAATCCCGCATTTCAAAACATGTTTCATAAAAAATTATTACGTAGATTGCAAAATTTAAAATATATTATGTATGTTGGTGTATAACTTAGGTGAATAAACTCCCCTGAAAGCTTGGATTTGTTATGACTAATTTTCCTGGTTTATTCATAAATTACGAAAGGCCCCCCCCCCATTGCTAAATATTAGGCTTATCTCAATCTATTCACATACACAAAAGAAAAGTGTTCTTTCTCTTATCCTTATGAGAGGCATCTTACCTGATCTTGAGTTGAGACACACGTTGATACAACCCACCACAGGCCCAGAATGTTTACAGTCAGCACCACGATGTCAAGAACAGAGTTGAAAGATGATATACCTGCTACGATTTTGGGGATGTTCTCTGGTTCAGCCACGACCTTGAATACGACGCCGTACAAGCAGTAAGTGGACGCCATGAATATATCTGTTATTATGGAGAGAAGCTGGATCGAGAACGTAGAATTGATGAGATCGGCGGTGTCGGAGACCTCACTGTGGATGCGAGGCACGGATAGCAAATCGCAGTAGCCGTGTGAGGTACGTTTCTGCGGAAATGAAATAGCATGGTCCTGCTGGTTCCTTGAGCTGCGAGTCAATGGAGGACTTCCCAAAGTTTTTACGTTCCTTATGGCGTGCTTGATAACGCCGTTCAGATTCGTTATGTTGATCCTGACGATGGTGACCATCGTGACGAACTGAATGATGACGAGGAATATGGCGAAGTCGCCCACCATCCCGAACACGTGGAGGATGTGCAGGAACCCCCCGGTGCTGCGGGAGCACTTGGTGATGTAAGTGGAGATGAGGATGACGCATACGGTGGCCATCTGCGCCATGACGCTGGTGAAGACACACGTCCTCTGCTTGCTGCTGTACTTGGCCGCCGACAGGCAGCAGAAGATCCTCTTGACCTTGGCGCACTTGCAGAGGGTGGGTATGACGGTGAGCACGTATATGAGGGCGCGGTTGACGTAAAGGAAGAGCAGGCCGAACTCGTAGACGGAGAAGTGGCCCGTGGCGTTGGCGGACACGTGCGCCGTGAGGTGGCAAACCTGCATGCCGGCCATCACCACGAAGACGGCGATGCTGTAGATACGTCTGGCGTTGGAGAGGCGCATGCTGCGTGGCGGCAGGTCGAAGGGGAAGAGTCCGAGGAGAGAGGACGCACGCCACAGTGGCTCGCACGAGCTGTAGAGGTCCGGCCTCTGGAAGGTCCTGCGCACTGCCCCCAGGCAGCCTGCCACCGCCGACATGTCTATCGCGACTGGGCCCGCCACACCGAGCTGTCCTGCGATGACCTTTTAGGCTAGGGCGTGGCACCCACCCGCTTTCCGCGAATCAATCGACGAAAATGTTCCGTAAGTAACTCACACCCCCGTGCGCGCACGCATACACCCGTCCTTCACCACGCCTCGTTAGCCACATCACCTGTCAACAATTCCGCTATGTTGAGTAACTGTTTGTAGTATTTTACTATTTACGACATTGTATAACGATATGCTTACTCATATTATGTTATTCTCATATTATGCACTCTAAAATAGAAACCGCTAAAACTACTCCAAATCAGCGAATTTGACTGCAGATATGTTGGAACTTCTCCACTTGAATCGGTGAAATTCTACTGATCAATTCAGTTGCTGGTGTTCACTGATTAAACAGTGATTTATTCTGATTCTTGGTGAACTGCACTGGCCTGGCATTAAAACCTCAGTGCATTCCACTTATTCTCCAGTAGATAACAGTTCAATAAACTGAATATTCAGTAAAATAAGTCTACCGATTATGTCGCTGATTCAAATTTAGAGTGCGAAACCTTCACTAACCCCTACGATTCCAGTGTCTGTGATTTATTTTACTGATATTTGTCTCGAGCAATCCCCGGTGATGCAATAACTTTTGTGTCCGCATGCTACAACTTGAAAATTGTGGGCTGGACTTTATACTGATGAATGTATTTTCTACTTCGTCCTACTATGCTGTCATTTGTGATAACTTGTAACAGGCGAACTCAATAGCTGAGGTTGCTAAAGCGCTTACCTTTGTGAACACGATATTTCAGATTCGAATAATTTGTTAACTTTAATGAAAAATCAGACCAGTTTAGCTGGGAAGCCTAAAAGTATATGAGAATTAATTGCACATATACAGGCTTATCTTTCGAAGTGTTAAAGAATATAATGTCCACAAGATTAATACGTCTCTGGCGTTAACTTATTTTTTATAGTTTATAATAATTGTGGAAAATTGAAATACTTGAGTTTTGAGCTATTCAGTTGACTTTATTGTATTAATAAATAAAATAATATATTAAACGAATTTCGAATTTAATTGTAATTACCATTTTACATTTAGTTTTCCATGGTGCTAAATCACAGTAGCTTAATCGGAAATGACTAACAAAACTAAAACATGTGGATATATAAAATTAGTCTTATTGTTACTTATAACCAAATCTCTTGATGCCGAAAGCTAATGGCTTATAGGTGATGAACAAAAGAATATGTCAACAATTACTAGCACGGACCAGTGACAAAAACAGCAAACCTTACTCACGTTGAAGTGAACATTACGTCAAATGATTTATAACAACATTCACAAAACATAGCCAAACGTCGTCTTCGTGCAGTAGGCCAAAGGCAAATCTCACCGATAGTGACAGAAGGGTGCTGAAGCGGACTCAGATACACAAGACAATGGAATAACAGATAATCGCAGAGATGAACAAGGTGAACAACCAACTACAGGATCCCTTATCAAATTAAATTTTTGAATGAGAGCTCCAAGCTAAGAACGTTCATGGCAGAGCGACCGTTTCAAATACATTGGTAACACCGCATAATATTTCGAAGCGACGGCATTGGCTGAGAGCACATGGCAGTGGGGGTACGTAATTTGTCCCGAAAAATCTGTATTTACATTATTTTCAACTACCGGACGTATGTCTGTTTCTGCAGAAAACGCCTGCAGCAGCATATCGTGTTCACTGCCCCCTTCCTAGTATTAAGTATAGAGAGGACTCTATTGGTGCGAGAAGCGATATGTTGGTTCGTCTGGGACAACTTGTAGTCTTGCATGAAGAAAAAACACAGACCAACAATATGTAAGCATTCTGGGAGCCCATCCTTATCCTGGGTTCAGGGATAAGTGGTTCGCAATTCGATTAACGACCTTCGATTTTTAAACCTTTTTTGGGAAGTTCGTATATTAATTTGTCAAAGTTTAATATTCATGCGCAACTAATACAAAGTTTTAAGCAATTTACAAAGGTGATGCATGGCTTAGGGCCCTGAATTCAAAGCCTGAAATCGTAAAAAAATGTTAATTTTCTCGTAAACCTAGAAACAATCTGGCGCTTTTTCCGAGTGATGGGATAATGTTAATATAGAGTGATGATACACGCTGATACCTTAGTTGATGTTAAGGTGTCGAGAAGTTAACATCGATTTGGAAGCATTCTCTCGCTATACACTGAATGTGAATTGTGAATGCGAAGGTCTGCCTTTGACCTCATCGAAGATGGAGTCGCGACCTGCATCATCGCTGCATGATTGCCAACTGTGTCGATTCTACAATCGACTATTTACCTTCGGTAAAAATGCTCGTCGACACACCTTTACGAAGAGTCCTTTTCGTATGAGGAAGGATAACGACAATGGCCTTACACAGTTTATGTAAGGTGATACATAGAAGAACTACATCAAGAACTGCAACGATTTGTCTTTTGAGAGCCAGCAAGTGATGTCATCCATACCCCGTGCTACATCGGGGGGTACTGATTCCACAGACGATTGTGATGAGACAGTTAGTGCTAAAGACGGAATGAGTGCAGTAGAGTCGGTTTGTGCGGAATGTACACTTGCAAAACTTTCGTGTGAAATCGATGAACTTCAATTTTAAACGGTGGTTGGCTTTAAATACTGATTATGACAATGCAACTCCTACAAAGAAAAGTAAACTTGAAATTGAGGATGAAACAGGAGGAGAAGATGGATCATTCAGATAGCATTGATGATAATGACTATGACGACAGTGTTGAAGAAGACGATGACGAATTTCTCGATGCACTGACACACCTCTTCACCACATTTGCTGCAACAAGCGATATGAAGGAGGCAGAAGATATCAAGAACGCTCGTTACATATTTCCGGAAGACCTCAATGAACTTTTGATAGACTTAGATATTTGATTTAACTGCAAAAACGCGGGAGATATCTAACACATAGCTAAAATATCTCCAGTAATTAGAGAACTGAAGAGGGAGGGTTATATCACATGATGTGATTAACTGCCGTATTACTAAATTGTTATTACAAAATAAAAATAAATTGGTATTATAAAATAATAGTTTTTCTTAACTTTTGTGTTTTATCCTTTTCTCCTCACAACTTTAAATTGATGCTATGAGCACTCTACTATTAACAGAAATTTGTATTTATAAAGAATGATAATAACGACTTTAGTATAAAAATGTATGAATAGTGAACAGTACACAAAGTATTAAATCTTCATCATGTACAAATTTTGGAGGCAGTTTGTGAATGTTTTTTTTAAAAATATGTATGGATAGAGACAGACGACAATCCCATGGATTGAATATAGATTGATGATTGATGGAAAGATTGCGAAAGTTTGTGAAAGACTGATGGAATGATTGCGAAAGATTGCCAAAGATTGCTGGAAAAAATTGCGAATGATTGATGGAAAGATTGTGTAAGATTGATGGCAAGTTTGCAAAAAAAAATGACAGAAAGATTGTTAATGATTGAGGGAATGATTGCGAAATATTGATTGAAAGATGACTGAGGAATGCTGAGGATTGGTTTCAGATTGGCGAAGATTGTGAAAGATTGATAGAAAGATTGAAAGATTAATTGATTGATCCAAATATCGATGGAATTATTGGATGATTGACAGTTTGATGGTCAAGAAGAACACGAAAGTTAAGACTGTTTATTACTATCTTACACTCCAAATATCCAGGGCCTGGCTGTACTGGCATTTAAATTAACAACAATTAAGCCTCTAAAATTGTTGGTAGATTCTGGTCGGTACCATGATTATAACTTACTCGTGCATGGGGTTGCTATAAGTATGATGGGCTAGGTTTAATCGTATATACATACCTTTAGAAAATATGATTAAGCATTCTTATACGTACACACAGTCGAGGTAGTGAGTAATTTACAGATTCTGGCATCGTCTATTAATCAGTCTTCAAGATAGGGGACTGGAAATGTAGTAATTAAGTGAGAGAGTTTTGCATGTTTCCGCAATACCCTATGTATAATTTCAGCACAATATTAAAAATAGATAATTAATGACTTAAAATATTTTTTTTAAATCGGATAATAAAAACAGATTTACGATTTATGGCTACCAAAAACAATTACATGCTTGAAGAATTGGTGGGCGTAACTGATAAGCTCCTTTGGGTACGTTTGTCAACCCTGAGTCGACAGCTTCCGAGCACCTCCTGAGTCGAGCCGAATATTACCGAGCTCGTCGGTGTCGAGCTGAAGCCTCCCAGCCTCCCAGCCGCCAAGCTTTACAGCTCCCATTTAAAATACATTCGCCCAGACTTTGCTTTCTCATATTAATAACAACCTTAAAAAATTAAAGCAGTTCCAAAAGAGAATTAGGACGCCAGAACTAAAAAATATCACTTGAGACTCGTGATAGACTGGACCTTTTTGATGTAGGCTTCGCAAGAAAACGAGGCTTATAACTTATATTATGTAAAAGCTTCGGTACCAGAAATATATAAAGCCAAGTGGGTAGAATGTTTGTTTGCTGTGCATAAACTTCCTTAGCCACTAAATGAAGTTAGGTACTAGCAATATCTCACAAAATGTTCAAGACAATCTTTTGAATATCTCTTTCTTATTTGTTCTAATTAATGAAACGTTGAAGCAATTTTTATTTCTTCAGCTTTTAACATTTGTAGTTTATTAGTTTTTTTTATTAGGCATATAGGTTAAACAAATAGCACTTTCCAGAAAAATTTTAAATAAATGTTTAAACAGGTCTTTCTCTTGCTCAGAGTTCGAAGTGAAAAAATTAAACCCTTCTATCTTAGCCTCTGACTTCATTTTGTGCCGCTATTCGTAGACTGCTTATTTGCCTTAAAAACGTCTTGTGTTTGTTCCTACATTTTACGAAACCACTAAAATAATTTTTCTTATGAATATCAAACTTCGCCAAATGTAGCCACACTTCCAATAATTCTCTCTTTATTCATTTAAGTTTAATTAATAAACACGGCCGTTATATCTTACTAAAATAGCCACTTGACGCCCAACAGTTGGGTTTTCAACAGTATTTACGCCAAAGAAATAAACTCATTGCTATAAAATTTTGTGCACCAAGAAAGAAACCGTTGAGGTCGAACACGATTTGACAGTGTTGTAGCGCAGACAAAAAATTAAATGTTGATGTCACTCCATGGGAACAATATTCGGCCCACGTGTGGCACAAAAAAACTTCTAATATCTCGCCGGACCGCTCGGCAAGTAGATCTATGTTTAGATTAGACTGGACATTGAATCAGACAACAACCATGTAATTACAAAGTCATCCAGGAATGTCCAAGTTTGTGAGGGATGGAGGTCTCAATAAAAATATAATAACTTACTTTAATTTTTTAATCTTTTCTTTTTGCAATAAAAATACGCGCAAATGTTATATACAGCTTAACACTACCTATCATTACTATTAACTACTGTTACTCGTATAAGTGAGCTCAATATTTTCACCACTCTCACTTATAATTAAAGTCTTTATCACTGCCTTTATACTAGCTACAGTCAATCAACCCCTACTTATTTGTTGCATATATATAATCAAATTGTCCACTGTCATACATTAACATCATTTCAGACTACAGGCACGTAATGGCGCCAGTAAATGGAGGTTGACTGGGGTTCAACTTGTCGATCTAAAGGCGCGGCAGTTGTCCTCGTGGAACCACGAGTAAGCTACCTGGTAATTGCTTAGCATCTGTTTTCTTCTGTTGTGTTTGAATACATACAGCGGCTGGGAAAAATATTCGCTTGGCTAGTAACACTACATTATTGTACATACTGGGGCAGCGGTGGCGCAGTGGCCAGAGCACTCGCCTCACACCACGGCGATCCAGGTTCGATCCCCGGCGGGTTCGCTCCCGGATCTTCGCATGTGGGAATCGTGCTGGACGATGCCGCTTGCCGGCGGTTTTCTTGGGGCACTCCCGTTTCCCCCGCCCTTGCATTCCAGCGCCGCTCCATTCTAGGGTTTCATTTCCTGTCATGCCCGGGGATGACGGTCACCTACGGGTCCCAGCTGGAAAGACCGTCATTAGGTGGGTGTCGCCTTGCCCTGGGTGCACTCACCACACGAAGTTTCGTTTCATTGTACATACTATATGCAAAACAAAGAGCCAACTGCCGATATGGGCTGCTCAAAGACCAATTTATAAGTGGTTATTCTAAAATAAAATTAATATTAGCTGCTGGCCTCAGTTGTTTATAATCAGAGTCCAAACTTTACAAGGCATGTAGACTTTGACGTCAAAAAGTATTAATTTAGGTGACATAGTGCCATGACTTACTCTCAACAGATGCCCTTTTTGTGATGTGCGAGGGAAGAAGGTAGCTTGTTTTCATCAGTGAAATATGTAGTGACAGTCTTGACCAGAAATGGGACGAAGAACTAGGGAAACAACTGAAGAAGAAAGGAAAATGTCAATAACGAGATTCCAAAAGCGAAAATCGTTCAAAGATATACTGGGACCTATAAGCACACCCGCAATTACAGTTAAGATCATCGTCTACAGGCTTCATCAAACAAGAACGTATAACAACAAAGCAAGAAGTGGTCTCCTGTCTATTCTAACGCAAAGAGAACAACGCAACATAAGTTAAAGTACACTCGAAACTGAGTGCTCCGAAGATTACAGCTGATGCTGAACGGGAATTAGGAAAGCACGTCACAGCACAAACGATACGAAATGCGCTTCATGAAATGGGATATAATGGCCGAATAGTCAAAATAAAAACCTATTTCAGCCAGACGAACCGGTGAAAGTGACTTTCCCTCAATAGGGAACAGAAAAAACGCTAGCTATTAATACATTAGGAAGGTCGCATTTACCGATGAAATTAAATTCAACCTTTTCAAGTCATAATAATAATAGTAATAGTTTGGCGAAGAACAAACGATGAAATAGAAACAAACTTTCTCACAGATACAACGAAATATGGTTTGGTTCCATATTTGTCCGGGAGTGTATAAGCGCTAGTGGTGTAGGCGAGTTGTGTTTCATCGATGGTACCATGGACCACAAACTCTACATTAACATTCTGAAGTCTCATCGTCCCAAGAGTGCAGCGATATGTGCCTTACTGGGGACTGCGTCTTAGCCCAGGTAACGGTCCTAAGCATACAGCCCTAAACACAAAACTGTGGTTGCTATACAACACGCCACGCTGGATGGCGACGCCCCCACAGTTGCCGGACATAAAGCCCATTGAGAGTGTGGCATATTCCAGACGAAAGAATAGTAATGTATATCATCTCGAAGAAAAATGATCTCAGGAAGGCATTATTAAAAAGAATGTAAGAATAAACCAGCAGAAACAACCGAAAACTCAGTAAAATCAACCCCACGATGATAAACGAAAGTTACAGGAAATCATAAAGAAGAAAGCAAGGACCACCAGATATCAAGTTTTAAAGAGACGACCCTAGAAATGTCTTTGTGTATTTGCAGACGAGTACTTGTTTGGGGTGAAATTAGGCGAGTACTTTCTTTCTGTTCATTCCTTATTGTTCCTACTAGAGAAAAATATAGTTATGCTACTTATGTTTTGTATCTATGTCACAGTAAATAATGTAGTGTTTATGTGCCCACCCTTCTGTGCCCTTTTCTGTCAAATATCCGTTAATATGAAATCTGTGGAAATGTGAATTGTTTTTGAGCTACTGTATTTGCTTTTGTACCGGGTATTTTTACTTGCGAACATGTCTAAAACAAATGGGGAAGGCAAAGGACTACCCAAGAATGGTGAGGCTTAGAGATAAGTGGAGTCCTGATCAAGTAAAAACATTTTTTTGATGTTGAGAGGGACGATTACAAAAACAGAGACAAAAACATGGACATCACGTTCAAGAAACCATCTCAGAAAGCAGTTCCCTCCATCAATCTTGTCCCCGCTCCTTATGTATTCATTTTGGTAAACAACGTCTTAACCCACAATTTACATTTATTTTGTTTCTTCGCAATAATTGTTTGTAATTAATAGCCAAGAACCGAAATACTGAGATGAAGTGCCACACCAAAATCTTTACTTGATGCCATTTTGCGTTACATTTTCTTTCGCCGGTATATATTTATGTGTTTCCGTGCAAACATTCGTTGGCGCCAGTAAACTGGCGAATGGAACTGGCTCTAGTCAACTTGCGAGCACATGCATCAGTAAACTTTCACCATGTAAACTAGCCTTTAGTTATTTTTAACTCCCCTGCCCCGCGACTGAAAAAACAATTAAATTAAAAATATTTCTACGCTATTTTAAAAAATTGATAACGAAGTAACGGTTCAAGCACTAGCAATTATTTTCTGCAGCGAACGTGCTAGTTCTGCTTGCCGTAGCTACTTGCTGTAAGATTTTCATTTAATCAAATTTCACAAGTCCGACCATAAGCTGAAGGATGTTTCATTTTTCATAAATAATGAATGAAATTTGTTAAAATTGCTGGAATTTTAACTTTTCAATTTTTATTGTTTGTAGCTGTGTTATTTATAGCGTATGCGTGATAATTCAGTTGAAATACAATTCATATTGTCATTTAACCACTTTCACATACTGCAGAGTATACCTCAATAATTTAATGGTTTTTACCCATGGTGGCAACCATCGATAATCTGTACAAGTCAGGTTTGCTGGGGGGAACTAATCTACTTCAATGTGAATTGAATTCGTATATTAAAGTGAGTTTTTATCCAGGCATAATGAAGTCCACCCGATACACTATATCATGTGTAATGCAAATTACTTGCTGGCACCTATCGCCATGGGAAAAGTCGTCTTGTCAAACATAATATTTCTTGCTTCACTTCTATGGGGTCTGTTTCCAACTACGTTTAGGTTTTCGCTAGTGAAGTCATTTTTTGTGTCATTGTATTGGTAGACATGAGTATATTTTCACATTATTAAGAAACAAAGTGCTCATTCAGCTGGTAAGAAAAGACCAATACTAACAGGTTGGAATCGTTTCTAAGAAAAAGGGGCACTGCGACCTCTAGTTAGACAGGAGCAACTGATGCCCACTCACTTGTGTCATCTACGAAAATAGATGTCTACTTTCCAGTGTTAAAATAGCCTTTACATAAAATATAATTTTATCTTTTTTATTTTTAAATATGAAGAGCTACTATCTGATTAATAATTTGTTAATCATTGTAGATATCCGTCATACAATCGCTTTTTAGATCATAATAACATTACTGAAACAAAATTACTACTGTTTTCCTCCCAAAGGTAATTATTTCAGAACGCAAGCAGATCAAATATTTGACACGACATGCTAAATAAAAATTATCTCAGTTCCTTACGCTCAAGAAAATGTTTTACTAGAAAATTTAGGTGATGCAGTACTTTGAAAAGTATTAAAGATAACCACTATTAGTTTCGGTACTTTAGCAAAGAAATAAGCTGGGAACATGAATGTCAATGGCAGGATAAACATTTATTATAAATAAAGACGATAAGGATGCATTTGTAACATGAAATAGGTATAAATACGGTACAGTGACATCTAGTGAAGAGAAGTGAGAGATTTGCGCGGCTCTTAACATCAAGGTCTTGAGAGCCGATGAGGTTGAAACGAGGTGAGTATGGAGCAGCGTTGGAATGGAAGGGTGGGGGAAACGGGAGATCCTTGAGAAAACCCACCGACCAGCGCCAACCATTCGCACGATTGCCACGTGCGAATACAGTAACATAAACAGTCGTTTTGTATCTCTATGAGAAGTCCTTGAAAATGAAACACAAGTGCCTGGTTATCTACTCACTTGAGAACGTTAAAGCTTGAAGTCATGGTAAGTCGTCAGCGCTCGCAGTAACCAGGCAAGTCGCTCGTTTTCTACGGAAACCAAGCTTGTTTGAACGTTGACTTACGGTGAGTAAGAGCAGTTTCACGTGTTGTTTATAATTTCGTTATCTGGACGGCGGTTACGTTATCTGCTAAATCATAATACAAGGTATGCGTGAGTTTAGAAATGAGATCCCACTGATGATGTCGTATTAAGCTGCGTGTTTGAGGCATACGTGTTTCAGGCTAGCAGTTTTTCTGGTGTTCAGTGCTCCTGGAGTATGTACAGAATGCACTATACTTGAGGCATACGACGCGTGCTCAAGAGTACGTCATAATAATTTATAATTATTTTTAAAATATTAAAACTTTGTGCTTCACTTTATTGTGGTATTATATTTCAGTTCCTACGTAACCAATGTGGCCTAACCTAACTTAATTTAACCTGACCTGAAATAACGTAACCTGGCCTAATGTTTGTTGGTATTTTTTCTAAACGTTATTCTTTTATTTCAAAAATATTATGCATAGGAGAAATGGAATGCATATATAGAATTAATGGTCAGTACAGGAGACCTAGAGGTTCGGCTACCTGCAGTTGTACACCTCAAGCACAATGCATTTGCAGCTGTAGACTGGAGCACAGCACGGTCAGATTCACATGCTTACCCCATTTACAAAAATATTTATGAACTCTTAAGATACATCACTTTATTCTGCAGTGCGATTATTTTGCATATTCGCGTTTTCGATGCCTCCAACGCAGAACCATATCAACGAAAATGGCGGGCATAAAGGGTATAATGTTACAGTAAAACGTGAATACTGTGTTTGTTTTTATATACATTTGGCTAAGATACAGGAATGTTCGAGCCTGTAGTCGAATTTCATGAAATAATGTTATATGCCGGGGATTCGGTATGCTCATCTGTTGAATGCTTGATATTTAAGATCACGTTTAATAGAGTGCAACATTGTTTAGCAAAGTAGAAGTGAAACTAATAAGGCTATATACACTGAGTATAGTTTCACCAGTCTTCATCAGAGCATATTAAAAACTACATGCCTCATTGGCAAGTGCATATGCAGCTCGATAATAATAACGAACCTCATATTTTCGGGAAATGGACAAAAAAAAAGCCTGAGAAATGCATTTTTGGGTTTACAGATTATGCTGAAGCGTTACTAAGTTACAACTTTGGGTTTTTTGTATTAATTTCTTTTTTCATTTTAACGAAATAAACATTGAGAAGTCACTTTTTAGTCGCCTGAAATATTAAGTATTATTTTATTCCTTTACTATCCAGATCATTTTCAACCTTTTTGTTAATTAATTAGGTTATTTTATTTTATTACTATTATTGTTTAGGTTTTTTTGATAAGGCCCCCCTCTATCACCACCCCCGATGCTTCAACCCGCTGCCATCATTGCTCTCCACGTCCGCGTACGGTAAACCGACTCGCGAAAGTTAATTTTTTGAGATATTTTCTCGCGATAAATAGTAGCCAATATCAATCAACTTTCAGCCGTCCAGCTATTTCTGTGTAAGAAATTACGTCGATATATTGCTAGGTTGCGACGTTGCATTGTAATTGCGTTTGTGTAATTTTCCATTTTTCAATAAGAATTTTCCTAAGGGAATGAGACATTTTCTCGGGGTAAAAAGTAGCCTATTTTACCTCCTGGCCCTCAAACTATCTCTGTGCAAAAATTGACGTCGATCCGTTGCTGCGTTGCGACGTGGAAGGACAAAAAAACAAAAACACTTTCGCATGTATATACTGAAGAGCCAAAAAAACTGGTATAGGCGTGCGTATGCAAATAACAGAGGTATGTAACCAATCAGAGTAACGCGATGCAGTCGGCAGCTAGATCGGTTACTGCTGCTACAATGGCAGGTTATCAAGGTTTAGGTGAGTTTGAACGTGGTGTTATAGTCGGCGTACGAGAGATGGGACACAGTATCTACGAGATAGCGATAACATTTGGATTTTCGCGTACGACCATTTCACGAGTGTACCGTGAATATCGGGAATCCGTTAAAACATCACATCTTCGACATCGCTGCTGCCGGAAAAAGATCGTGAAGGAACGGGACAAACGTCGACTGTCGAGAATCATTAAACGTGACAGACGTGCAACCCTTTCTCAAATTGGCGCAGATTGGATTTGTGGACTGCCCTGCAGGATTCATGGTGTGAATTGCCTCCTGCATACCTTCAGACATTAGT
>NQII01001254.1:221874-235949 GCA_002778355.1 Clitarchus hookeri
GGGGTGGGGTGGCTACACGATATTAGGCAGGTTTACCAGTTTTTTTTGGCTTTTTAGTGTATAATAGTTAGGCTATATATAGCAAGGACCGATAAACTTATCAATACTTATAGATATATCAATAACTATCGATAATTGTATATCGATATATCTATAAATATCGACATATCGATATATCGAGCATTGAGGCAGCGTTGTACTAAAAATTTTTTTTGCGGGAGTGAGATATTTTTTGGGATAAAAAGTAGCCTATGTCATTTCCCGGTCCACCAACTATCTCTTTGCAAAAAATCCCGTCGATCCGTTTCTCCGTTGTGACGTGAAAGAGAGACAAACAAAAATCTAAGCACACTTTCACACACACACACACACACACACACATATATATATATATATATATATATACAAACGTTATATATATAACGTTTTAAAGACCCAGGAGTTCCCTGTTTTTTCTTTTTTCATAATCTTTCACACTATCGGTATACGAGCAATTTTACATCTACATTTTAGGAACGAGAGGATTAAGGTATCGTCAGGCTGTCTTTATGTGAGTATGTTCCCCCTCCCCCCGGGTCAGTGGTAACTGTTGATCACTTTCGGTAAACTACACTAAATTTTGCACTGAGTATGACACCCTGAATTTCATAGTTTTCAAATATATATGGAAATGGCAGATATTGAAACATTTTTATTGATATACCATAGTCCGGAAATTTGTGTATGGGCGTTCACCATTAACTGAGCACTTTTGAAAGCCCTACTAAATATCTACCTGTAAGTACATTGTATACATTGTAAGTACATTGTATACCCCCATACGTAAAATTAACATTGCCGTAGGCCTGGCCACTTTATTTAAGGCGTTGGTCAAGAAACGAAGCAATTTTAGAAAAGTAAGTATTTTACAAATGTGCTAACTCTTGCTCTTATATGCATCAAGAAAAACGAAAAGCAAAATAAATAATTTCAGTAATGAAAAACATATACCTGACAGTTTTAATTCAGCGTTAAGACGTGTAACTACTTTTCCCACCGTCGTTACCAACAATACTGGACGCATGCTACTAAGTTTGCCCGTCAAAATATATGCAGGCAGGGGCAGTGATATTTTTCAATGGTTCATTACAAAAGGCCTCAAATAAGCGTCTACAGCCTTAACCGACACATACTTTATAAGGTATTTGCTTGATATTACACAGAGGAAATAAATGATATTTATTTAAGCAAGTGACTTAATTGATGGGAATAATTTACACGATATCAAATAGAAATAGTCTGTTTTCATAAACATTATATTTTATTTTTCTGCAGTCAGTCATATCAGCAAAGGAAGTTTATACCCGCGACAACAGTAAGTACATATTTCCGCCGCTAGATGTCAGCCACTTTGCTCGACAACGCATATACGAGGGACACGTAGGCTAAATCACATAACCTACAACCGTCTGGCGATGGACCGGTTTTTCCACTGAGCGATTTGATTGCCCCCTACCTATCAGATGTTTGTGTTAAGTTAACTAGTAGGGTTTAGTCTATTTGCGGTTTATTCACACTTTTCGAATCAAACAATTGAAAAATCTCCCCATGTATGACGTTCTTGGTTGTTTCCTAAATACGTCTCCTGACACAAACGTTTTATACTTATGTTAAAATAAAAATATCTCAGTTTTTCTAAAATTGTGCTTTTACTAGTATTTGATCTATAAATTATAATATTTTATTTACTAGCAATGTGAATAAAAAAATAGTGAAAATTGGTGTGTTGGTAATGCCTAGCAAGAACTAGTCCTCATGCAAAGTATGGTTACTAAAGTTAGTGGGCAAAAAATGCGGTGCGCCGTCCGTTTCGTGTAATTTTCTAGACTCGGCTAAACTTTGTTTGCATACGGTGGAGGAGGAACATCCTGGAAGTAGAACTGTAGCAGGGCTTCAGAAAAGTTGGAAGTAACCGCGAGTGGGCTATAATCGAAATGCAGTGCGCGCATGTGTAGTTTCCATAAATGGAATTTCATTTACACTACATCGCGTCTCAAATGTTTTAATTGCAAATAAACATGTATGCAAAATGTATTTCCCTCTATCTGTCATCATTTGCCAGATCATATTCAGTGGGCGAGGACAACTGAACCTTAGCCGATAGCTTATTTCGCCCGAACACAACTGATATTTAGTACAAATTTCGAAGACTTTTTCGATTCAGTCATCGATTAATCTCACTTTTCAAAAAAATTTCTTAGACATTTCTCAGAGGGCAATGCAATAGGAGAGTAAGGCCGCTGAATCCTCCACTGAACAGAAACACGGCTTTAATTTGTCTTGCGCTTTTGGGGGTGTAAATTTATTTCTGCAAAGAAAATGTTTGTCATGTACACATCTCATATAATATTAATTTTTAATTAGTTTATATGATTATAATTTTTTCGAATAAAACTTACGTCAGTATTTTGGTATGTTTTTATATCTTCCAAAATAAAGTATTCTTTTGCATCTTTGGTTTTCGCTTCCCGATAGGCTGCCTTATCATTGTCCAGGCAACAACTTCTAACTTATCCAGCACTCACTGTATGATCTCTCGAAGTTATAACTTTAGAGATAGAGCTTCTTTGTAATAGTATTGTTGTTAATATTGAATGTTCATTATTAAGGTTTGCGAGGTAAGTGTCACGATTTTGGTGTCACATTACCAATAATTCTGGTTACGTTCATATTTCGATGGAATAAATTTAAATTTACCAGCCAAATATGCGTGTGGGATTTTCTAAGTTGCAGAGTAAGTTTAAATTTTACCTCAGCAGCTAATTTACATTTTAGACTCTTAATGCTCAGTCGGGAGCGCTATTTTAGCATTCGAGATAATGAAGAAAGGCGATGCTGCGTCATTTTAAACGCTTTCGTAATTTGCATTGAATGACGAGTCATATCTTGTGGGTCAATCTATTCCCTTTAAATTAATATTGTGGTTTTCTTAAATGACGAAAGTGAGTCTTGAAGTAACCTTCTTCTGGTCAACTACACCAATAAAACAAAAACACGTAACAAATAATTGCAATTTCTAAAAATAATTATTATTTATTTTGGCTTATTACATGCAAAACCAACTACCAAGAATAAAAAAAAAAAAAGTGAACTATATAGGTGGGATGGACTAGCCGAAAGCAGTATTATTCTGGTATACTTCAACACACAGTATGATATGAAGTAAACGCGTTTCTGAAAACAGAATTTTGTTCATAGCGGTAGCAGCGGCCGTCGGTTCACAAAGAGTTACAGAATAACTTTCACAAAACATTTTTTACATGTGAACTCGGTTTAATTTGGCCAACGAAGATCACGCAAAAGTTGGAGATTATTGTTTGCAGCGATGGCGAAGAATTCTACAAAGTCTGCTAGGAATATCTGATAAAAACAATATGTTAGCAATGGAGACTAATTTCCCATTTTGTACAGTACAAAGGTAGAGGGGGATACGGGTCGGTGACCCCTGTATGAGGAAGGTGGTTGGGCGTTTGAGGTGGTGTGGCAGTACCATGCTATAGCAACCAAGCCCTTCACCGCACCGTGTTACGAACTAGCTTTTCAGCCAATTCGTATGTGAAAGTTTCTGGGGGCATAGCTCAATAATGACTCATGATTCGGTAGAGCACAACAGTATAAGATGAGTTTTATTAAATGAAGATTATACAGTTGCTATTTAAATGACTATTGATCGGGGAGCTTTAAATTGAATACCAAGATGATTATTCATTACATTTAATTCACGCTATTTTATATAAACCTAACTCGAAAGTCATCACCTTGTTAATGTTGCCGGAGGCTGATTCTAAGAGATGGTTAACGACGGCCGGACACACCCATCTTCCTGGTCTGCTTCGCTGGTTGGGTCGACCCCCAAAGGACAAAATATGAAAAGACACTGTTCCGGGTGTTTCACCGGCCTATATCAAGCGCGTGGTTCTGCGGCCCCGCTCAACGACCGGTGGAGGGGATTTCTGCAACTGTCTTCTTTCGCAATGGTCAACGACCAAATGGTGGTGTTGTAATCCCACTCGTTTCCAGGTTTAAAGTTTGAAGGTGTGATTAGGCAAGCCGTCCAGCTAAGGCCTGATCACACCATAACAACCGGCTCTAGAGAGGGTGGATGATGCGTCTCTTATAACCTCTCTCCACTCGTGGCGACCCAAGGCTACCAGTGCCTCCCCTGTTTTTGCAAATTGGGCTACGCCGCTTGTCTCCCTATGGGAACCAGTTTCCTCGTGGCTGGTAAGGGGTATCTGCCGTGATGGTTTGGGCCAAGGTTGGTACCGAGGCCCGACCACTTGGCGGGGTGTTGGACCACTTGGCATTCAGGCCATTGGGGCCCAAGACGGGAATTTTCTGTGTGAAGAAATTCTAATATATGGTAAAGGACAAGTGTCCAATGACAGCTCGCTGGCTGCGCTGCTGGTGAATGGGTGATAACGGTGGACGGTGACGAAAACAGGGAAAATTCTGGACCTGTGGGACTTGCGGGTACCCATGGGAAATGACCTGCGGATTAGATAATAACGGAAACCACCTGGGCAGAGTTGCACCGCACACTGTCTGCCGGTGGTGTGGTTGGCGGGGCGGTCGGACATGAGTAAATCCACTAGTGCCACGGTTAATAAGTGGGAGCATGGGCTGATCGGATTGGCCCCATCAGAGGTTTTCTCTGGTGTTCCGATCAATAGAGGTTGGACTCGTGCTGGTAATGGTTAACTCCGTATGCTGGAGGAGGTCTGGAGTGATTCCCCCTCTTAAAGGATGACCGGGCGGTGAGCAGTTTGCTTGGGTAGTGTCCTGGCAAGACATTAGGGGTCCGGATAGTACTCCGGCCAGACCACACGCTTGGTAATCTGAGTACGAGGGTCTCAGGCCTTGTGGAAGGGTGCTCCTGGTGGAGCTTGTGTAACAAGTCGGGGCTTCGGGCTTGGTTACCTCAGGTGAATAGCTGGGACACCTGCATTGAGAGGGCGTAACATCCCTCCTCCCTGCCGAGTGGGCGGCCATAGCGCGGAATGGCCGCAAGGCTAAGAGCACTACGTAAAAAAAAAAAAAAAANAAAGGCTGTACGCTTGCTTAGTACGAAGGTAGAATGGAAGCCAACATAGGCCAGGTTTAGGTAAATAAATTACTCCGCATGAGGCTGCCGTTTCCCGTCTAAAAGTAAGCGGAGACGGTCATTCCAGAAACACAAGTAGGGAATTGGACATTTACGAATCCAGCACTTATTTAAATCGAAATAGAGTTGTCTCGAAGGTTACGCTACCGCACCAGGCTTTAGAGACTCAGAACTCTTCCACACTTAGACGTTAGTTACCGTGCTGACTAAGCTACCAAACTGCAGTGGACGATTTGAAGACCCTTTTAGTGTAATAACAAAGTAAACGGGTCTTCTATGCACATAAGTGTGTACACTCCTTCACAAACTTGACTAAATCCTCGATAGTATGTAAGAAAGAGTGCCGCAGTCGCCTTTAATGTGAACCCACATTTGTTTTATCAGGCTCTGTGGGCGGGGGAGATATCGGCAGATTAGTATGTTTCAAACCGTCACTAATACTTATCGTCGTTATCGCTATTACGTAATCTGACACTGAGTGACACTGGAGATACCATTGTTCATTAAAACATAATTTTTCTTGTACACGTTATGAAGTATTTTTACATATTTGCCGTGCAATTTGCTAGTAATTTTTTTAAAGTAATACTTTGTGTTGCTAAATTAGTTAAGTGTAATAATTTCAGAAGGTATGTGAGTTACAGCGTTACCACATTATCTAGATCTCACAGTTATACAGCAATAATCTTACAGTATGTGATAATGTATGTAGGAAACTGTTCTATGATATTTGTTGAAGGAGCTCACTGCAGCTTTACCCGACGTAACAATTCACATTTTGTTTAATATAAACAGATTTTTTTTTTAAATACCTCATAGTTATTAATTACCTAAAATCGTTTCGGCACTTTATTTCATTGAACATAATATTACGGTGCATTATCAAGGACAATAATATATTTACCCAGTAGATAAAGGATGATATATACATGTTACGCTCTTTAATGATGTTTTTCTCTATTAACATAGTTGCAATAGACGCCATATTTTATTTTAAGTTTGCACATCTACTGCGCTTTCCAATAATAAAACCAGTGTCACTTCCAGCATGTGTTATAATTATCCTCTTTACTCTGTCACCATTTTTTAATATACCACGGACGCTTTCATTTTTCCGGCATAAATATACAACATAAGGATGGACACGTTTTAAACAAAATTATGTTCCGGGAAAATTTCATCTTCAAGAGTGTAATTGTCTCTCGTTATCTTACATTTTTCACGCCCTGTTTGTATATTACTTCTTTACATAATATCATGCCTTATGTCTGCATTTTTAAAACCGAAATTCGATTTTACAATCAAATGAATAAAACTCTGTATTGATATTTGTTGTTTTTTGGGGGGTATTGGTAATTTTTTTTAGCGGCGCTAATTTTCTTGTTTTTTTTATCAAATTTTGGCTTATTTCACTGCACGGTTAGTTAGAATAAGACACGTCCCATGTTTTCTTTGTTACAGAACTTATTACTAAATTTCTTATTAGCTCTCTCCATTCACTCCGTATAGTTTTATTGCTTTTATAAGTATCGGAGATGTTACTTCTATGAAAAAATATATTTTAGTTGCTACTGCAGAGCAGCTTTGGATGAAGTGTGACTACGTAGTTATAAAATACTACTCACACGACTGGCAATTGTAAGTAAACTGGTTACAGAACACCTTATTCGTGTTACAGCAATGCCCGTGGTATTAAGAATATAATATTTTCAAAGTTTTCCACTTTGCATGTGAATTGATTGTGCACGTTTATTACAAACTGTGTATTCGCAGTCTTGTAGGGGCAGGGTAGGGTGTCTTATAGAAAAAGACAAGCAATATAAAGGATCTTCCAGATATTTTACGATTTCAGTTGTGTGTGGATCAGTAAAAGTAAATTTTATCTGTGAAGTTCAATGGCAGTGGCGAGTCCATGTTTTTATGTTGGTATGATTGGACTGTGTCTGTTGCCGACCATGAGACGAAATACAAATTGAAAAAAACATTTTACAACACCACAGACTGATAATTAGGAAAAGCTGTTTCCTTGTCAATATATATATGTATATAATTAGAACGTCAAAAAGACGGACGAACAACTTGTTATTAAAAACAACAGGACATACAACAAAAGCAAACCAAAAGAGAAGACAACACGATAACGACAACGAAAACACCACACAAGTAGACAAAACAGTGCAAAAACAATATCAGTGGACAGAGCGGAACAATAAAAACTCAAAATACACACAAAAATAGGACAAAAACCACAAAGGAAAACCAGTGAGGAAAAAGTATTCCTTGTCAGATTATAAAACCAATTAATTTGACACTACGAACAACACAGGAACCAAGAAAATAACCAGACAAAATAATATATAAACCATCAGCATGACAAGAAAATTATAACACAAGAATACGTATAATTATTATTGAAATTACGCATTTTAATATAACTTTAAAAAGTACTCAATTCACACAACGGGCATGTGTTGTCTTCTTAGAAATTCGCGAACAGTTCAATCATCGCGTGTGGTGAACTAACAAAAGTACTCCGTCTCTATTTACCTCAAGCAAACTACTGAGACCGGTAGTTTTCTATGTCAAATTTACATTCCATTTTATAGTACAAAATCTGATACATCCAAGAATAGCTTATATCTATCCCCCTTGATATAGGTGCTTTTTTTTATCGAAGAATCACGAAAAAAAAAAAAAAATGTTAACATAGGACATTTTACATTTTCCTCCAAATATTTTGGTTACCGATAAAATAGAGTTTGAAATAATTTTTGGAATAAATTATGACGGTCACAATGATATTAATTGCGGCAGTTAAAAAAATAATAATAAAAAAAAACATATATATATATATATATGTTGACCAGTTGCGCGAGATACTGAGCAGGCAAGAAACATAAAGCTTCATGATTTGTTTATACACATAAGAGCGTTTTATAGCCTCGAGCACGCTTTATGGCGCAGTGCACCTTTGCGAAGATAACCTCCCTACACTTATGATCGTTACTACTTTCCTGTTACGCATGTTAATGTCAACTTTTACTGCTCAGCACAAACAAGGTTACTTCTACTCAGGTTAGGAACAAAACGAGTTTCCTTATGGGAGAGTTTGGTATAGGGATAATTTTCGCCGCAAGATGCGCAGTGTTCAAAATACGTCACTTTTGTTTCGAATTTAATTTACGTGAATAATAAAAGAAAAAAATATTTTACTTGGTTGCGTAGTTATTTTACATTTCATTTATAATTATTGCAATTCTTTTTTTACGTAGGAAATATAGAAAATTCGGTACACATGACACACTAGAAATTTTAGTTGCCAAACTAAAAGCATTGAGCTTCTCAACCTGAGTAGAATAAACGTTAGCACAGCCAAGCTCAGGTACGCAAACCACTGTCTTACGCACGACACTCGAGCAAGCCGCGTCCAGAAGAGGTGTCCGGCTGCGCGTGTAGTGACGTAAGAAACTCTACAAATAATGTTCATACCTTCACAAGGTCATCACCACTGTGCTATTGTACGTACCGGTAGGCACTGCCACAGCATACTTCAGAGCAGTTTTTCATGATACAAGCCAGTATTTGATCGTGGTTTTTCAAGTTCACCAGTGAACACGTTGGTTTTAATGAGCTTGACTTCTAGTGACCTTAAAATGTTGATAAAAAACACTAGATTTTTTTATTCTGCTCTTATTTCTCTTAAATTTCAATTCAATGGTCACCATATTAAAACTAATTACAACAATTACAAAATCTTAAAAATATAAAACATTGAAAATAACCTCAAATAGTAATAAAATACCTGTTAAAAATAGTATTCGTGATCTACCATTTCTTTTGTCTTCACGTTTCACGTATCAAGTCACAAGTAATACGTTCACGCAAGCCGGCTGTACCTCGAATTGTGTTTTTGAATTAGACCTATCGGTATAGATTTACGTCACGTAACACGTACGTCTGCGTAAAGAAATACTTGTCAATGTCAAGCTTTTGCGTGATACGTGAAACGTGACTCTGTATCACGTGATCTTGCTTGCGAGTCCCAATAGGAACAAAGTTTTGTTATATTTGTTGAAAGTTTATTTCAATTTCCACAGTGTCGTCTGCTCACATATTTATCCTACCGTATGTATAATGTTCTCAGATATAGGAGTACACAAGGATAGTAGCAGTTTGGCTAGGATTATCTTGTCTGTTAACTGGCGAATATTTAGCAGTCTTTTACATTGCCGTAGTTTATTATTTTCTCGCAAGTATAAAATTGTTTGCATGAAATGCACAATGTTTACCATTAATTTTGAAATTTTAGCTCTTCACGAAACATAGTTTAACTATCATGGGCAGACGAATATATGTTACATATGATTTACTCACATATACACGAAAATCTGGTCTACATTTCCCACGTGCATTTCAGACTGGAGGTTATCGCAATCTCGTAATTGTTTTCCGAGTTTGTTTTAAATCAAGAACGACAAATGTTTGCAATATTTTATTTGCCACATCAAAGTTATGACACGAATACGCCTGCAAATCTTTAATTTTCAAATTTTTAATCTGAAAACAATATATTTTTTTTACCGATATTAAATCGGTATAAGGAAGTGACTTGCTTGCGTGAAGCACCGTAATACATCACCCGAAAGGCCAATGTTTAACGTAGACGTGGANAATCTGAAAACAATATATTTTTTTTACCGATATTAAATTGGTATAAGGAAGTGACTTGCTTGCGTGAAGCACCGTAATACATCACCCGAAAGGCCAATGTTTAACGTAGACGTGGAAGTGTAACTGATGAGTGTTACGTGCAACTTGCGTTTGCCGTGATCCCTGCCTAAGACGCACTGGTGGTTGTTAGCAAGGTCGACCAAGGTCGTGGCTGGCGACAGGACTGCCGTCACCGGGAGATGCTGGTAGACGAAAGAGACGCACTCACGTCACCACGACACAGTTGCAAGGCGACTACTTCTGCAACCACAAGTGTTCGCACGTAAAACTGACATTTCCGCCCAGTAGTAGTTTCTATTTGGAGAACGTTTTGGACGGGACGCTGGACAAAATCTACGTTACCCTTCGCCAGGTTAATAACTAAACGTTAATTAAACGACAATTTAATACGAGCAGTGCCATGAATAACTGTTTAAAATGTAAACTGTAGAGTGAACATAATATTCCTTTTATTTATTTAACCTGTGATGTAATGAAAGGTCAGCGTGGTAATTGCAAGAAATATTGATGTCTTTACGGTAGAACTGGGTTAGTGGGACTTATGGTATCATGGACTGAACCGTAAAACAAACGTATCTTTATAAGATAAGAAATAGTTCTTGTTGAAGATATTTTAAAATAGTTTCTGTGCGTAGGTGAACGTAGACAAAACTAGTATAAATACACTCGACTGTTATGTATGAAAACATTTATATTTAATTCTATCTCCAGAGCACAAAGAATGCCGCGCTGTTTCTCCTTTGTAATTTTTCTAGACCTGTGTAGGTTTTTGTTAAATGCAGCAGGAGGTTACGTTTTTTTGCAGACGAAAAGTAGAACTTAACACAATCAGACCCAGTACACTTTATTGTGTAGGTAATGCAAAGTAGTGTCATTTTTGACTGGTATTGTACACTGCAAGGCTGAAAGCCCGAATTATATTTCTGAGATTAACTGATTCCTGAACCGCGCTACTATAATAGGTTACGAATAACTCGTATTACTTTCGCCGATCACAAAGCTCACAGCTCATTCGTTCCGATAAAAAAGAAATCGCTGTGTCGGCTTTAGTGCAGCCTGCAATAAAAACGTTTCTTATCTGCATCACCTGAAGCCATAAACAGACTTCTTTAGCATAGTCCATTCATTGTTTATTCCAACTTTTCTGAAGCCACGCAGAACATATACTTTCAGGCTATTATTCCGCCTCATGAAAACGAAGCTTAACCGACTGTAAAAATAATAAACCTAAGGGACAACGCACCGCATTCGTGCGCACCAAATGTAATAATATTCTGCATAAAAACTATTTCCTACTAGGTATCATCAACACATATTTTTGTAGCGGTTTTCATTCATATTAATTATAAAGGAAATATTACAATTTGTTTATAAAATAACATTTAAACAAATACTGTAATGTATGTTTTTTTATGTTAATACAAGTATGAATCCCTTCCGACACATAACATGTTTAGGAAAGTACCAAACACGTCATACATGGGGTGATTTTTCAAACGTTTGTTACAAAAATGTAAAGAAACCGTGATTAGACTATACCTGTGCCCACGACAAGGGCATTTTGCACATAAAGGAGCCTCACAACCAGGGAGGGGTACGCGGTGGTGTAGTGGTCAGATTACTCGCCTCCCACCTAGGCGAATCGGGCTCGATTCCCGGCGGGATCGCTCTCGGACTTAGCACGTTGGAATTATGCCGGACGATGCCACTGGTCGGCGGGTTTTCCCGGAGATCTCCGTACTCACCTCACTTCACCCTCGTCGGCTTTCAAGACGTCGATGTTAAGAGCCACCCAAATCTCTCAACTCCACTTGCAGTCGGTCCTGTGCAAAGTAAGTGATCTTTGCCCGCGTGTTGAGCGTCTCACTTTCGAGTGATCTGATTTGTGGAAGTTTCTGCACTTGACGTTTGTGAATGGCCAACGCTAGCGTCAACTAACAAGTGGCTCACTGGCTGTGAGAAGCACCCTCGACACGCGTATACAGCGCGCATCAAGAAATTAAACGATTGCAACTTTCGAGCTCGTCAATTAACTTGGGAACGAATGGATCAGCCTTTTCAGACCCACTCTAAGAAATTTGTAAACTTGTTGCTATAGGTTGTAATCTATTCGCGGTTTCTTCACACTTTTTGAATCAAATTTTTTTAAATATCACTCTATGACGTATTTCGCTGTTTCCTAAATATGTCATGAATCACAAGCGTTTTATACTTGAGTTAACATAAATTTTTCTTAGTGTTGGCAAACATAAACTTTTACTTACGTTTTATTTTTAAATTATAATATTCCTTTATAATAATTATGACTAAAAACAGAGAAAAAATATGTGTGCGTTGGTAATGACAAGTAAGAAATATATCTTATGCAAAATATTAATACACTAATTGTGCACGAATGTGGTGCATTGTCCTTTTGGTGTAATTTTCTAGACTCGGTTAAACTTTGTTTACACGAGGCGGAAGAATATTTTGGAAGAAGAACCGTAGCAGCGCTTCAGAAAAGTTGGAAGTAACCGCGAATTAATTTTATACTTTATTAGACATATCACTTGTTTCATTATCAAAACCAACGATCTGTAGTCTTTGTTTACGACTATAGTAATATGAAGTATTGGTTACCCAGAACAGTAGCACTGTTTACGAATAAATTACCAACAAGGAATATTGTTAAGCGCTGAGGCTCGCAGGGTACAGTATACATAAAAAATAACTCTCCTGTACGTTATCGACACATAAAGCGTACACTTGATACAGTCTGTCTCACGGACGAGTGCACTTTTTGACGGTTTTGTGAATGGTTTTGTTTACAGTTATTTTTACGGAAAAATGTCTTCTGTTGATATACTGGGCAGATTGACAGTCAACTGAGTGTATTTATGTAAACGTCATCTGTGACATCGATAAATATAGCTGAATCCATGTAAACAGGACTACCTTTGGAACTGTAAAGGAAAATGCACAAGTTCGCGAGACAAACAGTATATGAATGGGTTGAGCAGGTCTTCAGAAGAGTTCGTGTTATAGTCTGTTCAAAGTTCAATGATCACTTTTGAAATGAACCACTGTAAACTGCCGCTGCACGTACCTGCACACATGTTTACGGGCACAATGACTGGCTTGCGCCTTGTAAAGTTGGCAACGACGATGGGAAATTAGTTCCATATCTAAAAGATAAATTAAAAGTGTTATGCGAACATTTGTGAATACTAAAATGGTTTGTTTTGCTTTCTGTTAAGAGTAGTAAAGAGCAAATTTGCAAAATATTTACTTTTCTAATAATTTTGTAGTTTTACTTGACCGACGCACGAATAAAGTGACCAGGCTCATCGCAATTTTAATTTTACATAACGAATGAATATAAAATGTTCATATTAGTAGAACTTAAGGCTCCCGCCTACCTAGCACTCTTTTCCGCGTCTGAGGCCAACAAGCGCGGGAGCTATAAGGGCGACACTCTCAAGCGCATGAAGAGCACCATCGCCGCTTAGCGCAATGTTCTCTACTGGTGTACTGTGTTCTCGTCGCACTGCGTGTACCTATGGGACTTTCAGCTGTGACCATGTTATTTTATTGATGGAAAGCCTGTAAAGGTTCAATGCAGAGCCCTTGCGTAGTTTAGCATGCATTTGAAGCGTATATTTTGAGATACAGTGCTTTTAAAAAGCAGTTTTTAGCCATTTTGGAGTGCTCTGAAATGGTGTTTCTAATATCTTGAAAGCACTCAACAGCCCTCGTTTGAAGTGTGTTTTTTTCTCTTAGTAGATCAGTACATTGGACGCGCGTTTAATAGTTTAGAAGAAAAACGAATATTTCAAACACTCTGCACCGCATTTCAAGTGCCAGGTCGGCGGGAGCCTTAAGGCTGTTACCTGGTTGAGAATTTGGTATAGGGAAATACGTGTTAATGCAATTCGGTTTTTTGGTGTTCCTGTTAAAGATAGACACATACAACCGAGGACGTTTTTGAGCAGGTAAATACGTGCTTCTTTGTTGTCGAAGCCTTTCGTAACATTAATGTATAGCCCGTTTTCTGGAAAGATCAGAATACTTAATAATGAAATAAAACAAACTAATTTTATATTTGCCTTGATACACTTAAGTTTTTGTTTCAAGTTTATCATCTGCAAAACTGGCTTAAGTTGAACGTCACGACGGCCACTTGGCGGATCTACGGATCGTCAGCATTGCGACTGGCTAAGGG
>NQII01001254.1:238629-358039 GCA_002778355.1 Clitarchus hookeri
TATACTTCTTTCAATTAATTTCACAAAAATGAATAGAACCAAAATCTTTTATGCCACAGCAACACGTGGCCGGGTAAGCTAGTAGGTATTAAAACAGTTTCTCCAGTACCGCAGCCTTCAATGAGACAACTTTTTAAACTTTTTATTTTTAATCGAGTCCCGTTGTATAATTTCGCTGGATTTATATTTCGCAATACAATTATGGGACCTCCAACTTTTAAAAATCAGTTTGTGTGGTGGCATGACNTTATGGGACCTCCAACTTTTAAAAATCAGTTTGTGTGGTGGCATGACAGAAGGATTCAATGAATTAAGAAATTCTGTGGGATAGTGCACAGCTTCTCCACTGTCGAGTACTGTATCTACTGAGTAATAGACTTGTGTTTGCGCATTGCATTTTGTAAACATTAATTCATTAATTTTGTCGACTTGTTCATTATTACGAGATAATACCGCTCTTTCTTTGAACCACGTTAGTGTCTTATTTGAATGGTCGTGTATTTCAGGGTATACGTTATCTATTAGTTGTTGGTGGTCGGTGACTAAAACACATATATCACTATAGAGGGAAATTTTTCCACAATCCATTGGAAGCTTTCCGTTTCCGACTTTCAGTAGCATGTCAGAAAACATGATGTTATCTTCTGAAGACATAAGTACTCTCATGTTCGTTTTGAGTGCTGGTTATGTTACGTTGGGCGAAATTGTATGCTATGAAGGACATTTCTTATCTACATGAAACAGTTTTAATTACGTATTAATTTATTTTTATAAATATGAAGTTCTTTTTGGTTAGAAAATGAAGTGAATTTTACGTTTATTTTTACTGTGGAATTTAAATTGTAAATACGCTTATTACTACCTATCTATTAAATATAGATATATACTACCGCTAAAATTTTTGTAGAGGGTTTAATTTTACACAATTATTTCGCAGATGATTTTTTCATATCTCTAAAGGATTAGGCAGCGTATTCCATGAGAGCGCACTGGCGGCAAACTTTTTTCCCGACTTGATTCACTAATACCATTAATGCTCAGCTCCAATAAGTTCTAGGGAAATATTTAATATACACAAACCTTCCTCGATGAATGCAGATCATAACAGTAAAAACCGCATCCAAATCAGTTCAGTTGTTCTCGAGATTAGCGCAGTCATGCAGACAGACGCGCGCCAGCGACTTCCTTTTATACTGTATAGTGTTGGACAATCTGTGTTGTGAAACTGACGCAAGTGTTCTTGCTCATACTTACTGCGCATTATAAAATTGAGCTATTGAAGTACAGAATTAGAAAGCATTGCAAAGCCGTTCATGCAGACTTGGAAAACATGTTTTAGAATTATAAAGTTTTATTTCAAAATTAAATATTTTTGTTGTGAAGAATGAGAAAAATTTGCAGACTATAAATTAGCTATGCATAGTATATTTCAAATCACACGCTTTTCTTTCTGTTTCGCATTAATCATATCATATTAAAAAATATCTGATAGGCTACGCACCATATACTCTGACCTGAATGCCATTCTTGCGAACCATCGAAGCTATTTGCACACAACTCAGACTACAGTATATTTTTGTGCTAATTTTCCCCGTTTCTCTGATAAAGCAATATCTGACCTTTCATTAAGAGTTATGTTCCCTGTACTGAATTTCTCTTCGAAATGTTTTTGCTTAAGAAATTCGAATCCGGTCCTATGGTGCATGATTTAGTATGATGCATGTTTTAGGCTTCTGTGGGAAAGTTTTACAGTGCAAGTATGTTTTAGTGTAGATTATATTAATTTCTGCTATGTGAAGTGTACAATATTAAACAAACCATCTTCCTGTGCAACGTCCAATATCTGGACCACCATGTCTCGAAGTGTTAAGAGCCGTCCAAATCTATCTACCGCACTCCAAATTCCCGGTCCTACGCCGGGCCACTGCAGCTGAGTGGAGTAGAGTTAAGAGATTCGATTTGGGGGTTCTTAACATCGAGGTATTGAGAGCCGATGAGGGTGAAGTGAGGTAACTAGGGAGTGGCGCCGGAATGCAGGGGCGGGGAAACGGGAGATCCCCGATAAAACCAGCGGACCAGCGAGACGGCAACATCAGGCACGATTCCCACATGTGAAAACCTGAGAGCGACTCAGCCAGGAATCGATCCCAGTTCGCCCAGACGGGAGGGGAGTAATATAACCACTACACAATGCTCCCCCCCCCTCCCCCCAGCTGAGCACGTCTGGTCTCCAGCAAGCTGCACNCCCCCCTCCTCACAGCTGAGCACGTCTGGTCTCCAGCAAGCTGCACATGGTCTCCTGCGTCGAGGCACAACGCCAACAACCTTGAGATTTATAGAGCCACTTAGTCGTGAGACTGACTGCCGCAGGACGGACGGACTCAAACTAACCTAGAAAACAACTGGTTTTTTTTTTTGCTTTCAACATCAGAAATATTTTAAGAGGATTGTACGTGAAATAAATCTTACCAATTGTACGTTTCATGAAAGCTTTTAGGGGACTTTTAACTAGTATTAATAATGACTTAATTACCGTGCAGAAAACATCCACTTTGCCTTTTGGACATCAAGAAAATACTTCACTTTCATTATAGCACCATAAAATGGTAAGGTCACGGTTGGCTGTTTCAAGGTTGGTTGTTGCACGAACGTCTAGGTTGCACATAATGGCAAGGCCATTATGTAGAAAAATAAATGNGCTGTTTCAAGGTTGGTTGTTGCACGAACGTCTAGGTTGCACATAATGGCAAGGCCATTATGTAGAAAAATAAATGAAATAAAACTGCCTTTCAGTAACCTCGCTTCGTTTCCTCCACAGAGCAGCTCCTAGTGTGTTGTTCCAACTACGTACACTCTTCACGAGCCTACGCCAGATCTTCCGTCCGATGAACTTTGACCTATTAAATTTACACATACGTCGTTTTCACGTTATTTTAAATACTGCGAATTATTTTACGTTGGTCAGTTGACATTTAAAATGTACATTTGCAAAACTCCCACATTTTGTACAAACTTATAATTGTGCGTGCAATCTCTGTTTTCAAAAAAATTCAGTTTTTGTATGTTATGACTGTTGTAAATAATTTCGTTTATTCTTAACATAACATGGGTAAATGGCTTATATAATTAGGAACGAACTCCTTACTTTTCATTTCGAAAGATTTCTCAATTTTAGTGATATTTATCCTTGACAAATGTATAAACTTATAGGCAATAAGAATAAAGTAAATAGTTTTTATTTATTTTTTCGTAGTTTACTATCGTGCGAGATACAGGTATACAAGAAATATTGATGATCTGCTTGCGTACATCGTTCGTAAAGTCCTTCATTTGGGAACAGGGAGAAAAGTTGCACCGTTTTTTATTGCTGTTGGATGAAATTCACCAGGTAAACCAGTAGGTTCACTAATTTACTTTACATCATAACAGACGATTCATTCAAAACATTAACTTTGCAGACGTTTCTAGTCCTATTACAGTTGATTTTATCGAGATTTTTTATATGTTGCTCATTTTTATATTTATCTAAACGGAATTGTTGGCTATGTAGCAAACTAAAATGCATTTATTTGTTTTTTTTATTTTGATTTTACTGTTATTGTGTAAGTGTTAAATCCATTGGTTAAAATTATTAATTTAGATACACTTATTCCTTAACTTAAAAATTGGGGTAGGCTAGTAAAAATCAAGAATTAGGAAAGGTATAGGGCACAGATTTACTTAAAATTTTCAAATATATGTCTTACAGAGTTTCATTTAGGAGGGGAACTAAATTGTCTATAATTTTCAAACTTTGCCACAGAAAATGCAAAAGTGTAAAGAAACTTCTTACACCTGTCAGTTCCAGCTTTGCCGTAGGCTTGTGACGCGTTGTAGAATCTTTGTTAAGTAAATAATGACGNGCTGTTTCAAGGTTGGTTGTTGCACGAACGTCTAGGTTGCACATAATGGCAAGGCCATTATGTAGAAAAATAAATTAAATAAAACTGCCTTTCAGTAACCTCGCTTCGTTTCTTCCACAGAGCAGCTCCTAGTGTGTTGTTCCAACTACGTACACTCTTCACAAGCCTACGCCAGATCTTCCGTCCGATGAACTTTGACCTATTAAATTTACACTATTTTAAATACTGCGAATTATTTTACGTTGGTCAGTTGACATTTAAAATGTACATTTGCAAAACTCCCACATTTTGTACAAACTTATAATTATGCGTGCAATCTCTGTTTTCAAAAAAATTCAGTTTTTGTATGTTATGACTGATGTAAATAATTTCGTTTATTCTTAACATAACATGGGTAAATGGCTTATATAATTAGGAACGAACTCCTTACTTTTCATTTCGAAAGATTTCTCAATTTTAGTGATATTTATCCTTGACAAATGTATAAACTTATAGGCAATAAGAATAAAGTAAATTGTTTCTATTTATTTTTTCGTAGTTTGCTATCGTGCGAGATACAGGTATACAAAAATATTGATGATCTGCTTGCGTACATCGTTCGTAAAGTCCTTCATTTGGGAACAGGGAAGGTACATATAGAAAAGTTACACCGTTTTTGATTGCTGTTGGATGAAATTCACCAAGGTAAACCAGTAGGTTCACTAATTTACTTTACATCATAACAGACGATTCATTCAAAACATTAACTTTGCAGACGTTTCTAGTCCTATTACAGTTGATTTTATCGAGATTTTTTATATGTTGCTCATTTTTATATTTATCTAAACGGAATTTTTGGCTATGTAGTAAACTAAAATGCATTTATTTGTTTTTTTTATTTTGATTTTACTGTTATTGTGTAAGTGTTAAATCCATTGGTTAAAATTATTAATTTAGATACACTTATTCCTTAACTTAAAAATTGGGGTAGGCTAGTAAAAATCAAGAATTAGGAAAGGTATAGGGCACAGATTTACTTAAAATTTTCAAATATATGTCTTACAGAGTTTCATTTAGGAGGGGAACTAAATTTTCTATAATTTTCAAACTTTGCCACAGAAAATGCAAAAGTGTAAAGACATTTCTTACACCTGTCAGTTCCAGCTTTGCCGTAGGCTTGTGACGCGTTGTAGAATCTTTGTTAAGTAAATAATGACGNTTCTTACACCTGTCAGTTCCAGCTTTGCCGTAGGCTTGTGACGCGTTGTAGAATCTTTGTTAAGTAAATAATGACGTTTAAATTAATTTCCTTGGTAGCCTCCCAGTTTATTAAAATGGAAATATTCAAGAGCACCAGAATTGCTTGTTAGTACGTACGTATTGATAATGTGTGAGCAGTTCAGTCTTTTTGAAATATTACTGGATTGCTGTGTCTTTAATACAGCGGCAACCACTGATGGACAAACTATAAAGTAAGGTGTCTTGTCCACTCATATTAAAAGGACGCCATATGAAGGACGTTTCTACAAATCACATCATCACACTCCGGAAAGTGGTTTCTCATAACAATGTAGGTGAAATGTTTTAAAACGGTATATAGCCCAGAGCGCTTACTAACGATGCCAAACGTCCTTGAAACTGGAGATAATAAACTGGTTTGTTGCGAAAAGCGTGGAAAATAATCTAGTAGGAATATTGAGTTTATGTATGGTATGCTTTCAAACGAAGGTAAACATGTACAGAAAATGCTATATTTGTGATCAACTCAAGCCATGGAATATATGGCGGTTGTCACCCTGTTATTGCTTGAAATTTCACTATGCGAAATGACAATCGAGTATTCATGACAGATAACGCAGCAACCATATATTTTCATTGGTGGAAAGTCTGTGGCAAGGTTCAATATGGGGCCCTCGAGTGTTCTTGTACGTAGCGCTTCGAAAAAGCAGTTTTTAGCAATGTTACAATATTCCGCAACGGTGCTCTGATACCCGTGATGCCTTGAAAGTAATCGACAGGCATCGTCTGAAGTGCGTGTCCCGTGTCATTTTAGCAGATCAGCGTGTTGGGCGCGTGTGTAATAGTTTCGTTGAAAACTTGTAGGCATTTTAAACATTCTATGCAGCGCAGTTCAAGTGCAAGGTGAATGGACCACTAACGCGGCCTGTTAATGTAAGCAGTCACGTGTCTTGGCCAACATTACGTGCTGCAGATGCGCATTATGCAGTCTGGGAAGAGATACTGGAGCGCGCGACCAAGCAGCCGTTCGCAAGCGCACGTCATATGACACCAGATATAGGCCGCTATCACCCGAGCAGTGTGTGATACGCATGACAAGTATTTATCTCAAGTGACTGTTCAATAAGAGTATATCAAAACAAATATTGCAATGTCACGATGCAACGCCTGGCCTGCGCGGACGTCGAGGTAGGATGCAGATCTCACACGTCAACCCAGCGCGAAAAGAGAAACAATTTTGGAAATTAGTAGCTGGCTGGAGAGAGAGCGTGTAAGAACAAGACGGGCAAACAATTAGTTTTCTTGTGGCATGTCGCCCGGTCCTCTCAAGGAACGCCAGTGAAGTTAACATCTTCATCCTCCTCTAACCGCTGAGAGTCAAACCATGCCTTCAAAGGGGTGCAATGTATAAAAAATTATCAATTAGCCAGCATTGAATAATAATATAATAAGGAAGGAAGTAAATGTTAAGGGTTAGATTTTGTAGTACATGGAATAACATGTTGTAGACCAAAATAAATCCCATACATATACATTTCGTATATATTTTTGTGAAGAATCACTTGTTNGGAATAACATGTTGTAGACCAAAATAAATCCCATACATATACATTTCGTATATATTTTTGTGAAGAATCACTTGTTGGGCTTTGTCGCGTGTCTGTACTGTTTGTGAGCATTCTGTATAGTAATTAAAAATACAGTACAGGTAGATTGCCTTATATATCAACCTGAAACTCATCATTATTGGGCGCAGTGTACAAAGAATAATTGATGATATGACTAACGTTTACAAAGGAAAAATATTTAAGCACTACAGAATTGCTTAATTTCGTTGTTTTTCGAGAAGTTGAAACAAGGAAATGGTGCGATAATAACGCACTTAGACTATCAAGTTAAATTTTCATAATATTAATACCTATTTTAGTTCTTTAAAATTGCAAATAATATATTTCGAGTAAAACAATTGGGAAACGAAACCCGAAATTGAAATTGAAAGATTTTAATACCATTCTTGGGTCGAATAACATAACATGTTTTAAGGTTTTATGGGGGAACACTGAAGTCTGTAAACCGAGTGGATGGGCTCCTTAGAATTGTTCAATGCATAACTGCTTTTGATATACAAGTGGCATCGTTGCTCGAAACAATGCGTTTCTCTTGTATTTCAATCATTCTTAATTCCTGTACATAAATAAATATTTAGAGTTGTAAACGTAAATATATTTCTTGTTGCTGCCTTAAGACGCGGCCAACAACATGCATGAAAGTCTGGCTCTTGGAGCCGGATGCCTTACCTGAGGGGCAGACTTGTCGTTCTGGACATTCCGATGAATAAACGAGGTGTGTTGTGGTGGGGGAAGAGAGCGGAACAAAGGCAGAAGGAAGACGAGGCAGGGGGTGGAGATACTACTAGAAGACCCTCACAATACAGACCAAGTGCTGCGACGTCATCAATAACAATAACAACCAACAACAGCAAGGGTATCTCATTATCAAGTCCCTAGTGGTTAGCAATTACTTAGGTTTTCATAGTATTTTATTGCTCTATCGTAGGGGCCTTGGCCTGTGTTGTGTAATTTATTAATATTAAACCGGTCTTTAAAATTTCCTGGATTTATTTACTTAGTTATTGNGGAATAACATGTTGTAGACCAAAATAAATCCCATACATATACATTTCGTATATATTTTTGTGAAGAATCACTTGTCGGGCTTTGTCGCGTGTCTGTACTGTTTGTGAGCATTCTGTATAGTAATTAAAAAATACAGTACAGGTAGATTGCCTTATATATTAACCTGAAACTCATCATTATTGGGCGCAGTGTACAAAGAATAATTCATGATATGACTAACGTTTACAAAGGAAAAATATTTAAGCACTACAGAATTGCTTAATGTCGTTGTTTTTCGAGAAGTTGAAACAAGGAAATGGTGCGATAATAACGCACTTAGACTATCAAGTTAAATTTTCATAATATTAATACCTATTTTAGTTCTTTAAAATTGTAAATAATATATTTCGAGTAAAACAATTGGGAAACGAAACCCGAAATTGAAATTGAAAGATTTTAATACCATTCTTGGGTCGAATAACATAACATGTTTTAAGGTTTTATGGGGGAACACTGAAGTCTGTAAACCGAGTGGATGGGCTCCTTAGAATTGTTCAATGCATAACTGCTTTTGATATACAAGTGGCATCGTTGCTCGAAACAATGCGTTTCTCTTGTATTTCAATCATTCTTAATTCCTGTACATAAATAAATATTTAGAGTTGTAAACGTAAATATATTCCTTGTTGCTGCCTTAAGACGCGGCCAACAACATGCATGAAAGTCTGGCTCTTGGAGCCGGATGCCTTACCTGAGGGGCAGACTTGTCGTTCTGGACATTCCGATGAATAAACGAGGTGTGTTGTGGTGGGGGAAGAGAGCGGAACAAAGGCAGAAGGAAGACGAGGCAGGAGGTGGAGATACTACTAGAAGACCCTCACAATACAGACCAAGTGCTGCGACGTCATCAATAACAATAACAACCAACAACAGCAATGGTATCTCATTATCAAGTCCCTAGTGGTTAGCAATTACTTAGGTTTTCGTAGTATTTTATTGCTCTATCGTAGGGACCTTGGCCTGTGTTGTGTAATTTATTAATATTAAACCGGTCTTTAAAATTTCCTGGCTTTATTTACTTAGTTATTGCGAGGCCAGTGGGTAAGAATAGATCAAGCCGTGGCAGCGGCATATTCAGATGAGGGTCACATGAAACACCTGCCCCTTCTTATATTAAATCTTGAAAATAGTTCCAATTCTTCATTAAAATAACAGGGATGAAATTCAACCCCTATTCATCAGCCAACGTCCCAATACGATATATGTGAAAAATTAATTTTCCTAAGGGACTGTTAAGATTTTTTTTATTAAGAGTGCCTGGATATAAATAGCCGATATAAACATTTGACATTTTATTCAAGCTAACAGGCGCCAAAAAAGGTAAAGACAATCGTACGTAAGAGTTTTTACTAACTTAGCGAGCACTTATTAAACCAGAGTGGTGTATTCCAGTCGAAATTTTTCTGATGATATAAAATTTATATCCTGCTGCGGTGAAAGATATTATGCAAAATAATTGAACCAGTATAGGAAAATAGAATTTGCTCACAAAGTTGGCAAAAACGGTTATAGGACTGCCCTTTCTTAGGTTTTTTAGTATTGGTTTCCACAAAATCCTGTGAATTTCAATTGACGTATTTGGAACTAATTCATTTCCCACGTCCTCTTAATACGAATACACTTGATTAATTGTCACTAGAGAAATAGGTTCCTTAGTAGCTGAAATTATTTAAATAATTGTGTGTCCCCTTCTTAAGGAGAACCTTACCCCGCCATGTAGCATCCTTGGTTTTTTTAACTTGTTTATATTTTAAAAATCTGAATGTACCCCTATACCCAACTACAAAAAACTGGGGTAACTTTGGTCACTAAGGGTAACTTGGGACACTCAAAATAGTTTTTTGTTTGCGCAAGACACAATTCTGAGTAAAATAAAACATTATAAGCTAAACATTATTGAGAGAAACCAACTTTATACAAGTGTACGACTTTATTTCAGAGCTGCCACATATGCAAACTAAAGTCCTTTACCTTCAGTGTCCCAAGTTAACTCAGTTCACTGTAGCTATTGACCTTATACCTTGTCTGCTGGGTAGAGTCAATAGATAAAGTCCACTCATGACTACATCCAACTTTTCTTACGCCCTGCTGAAGTTCAACTTTCAGAATATTCCTACGCCTCACGCAAACAAAGCTTAACCAAGTCTAGAAAATTACACCAAAGGAATAACAAACTGCATTCGTGCGCACTCAGATTAATAATATTTTGCATAAGAACTATTTCTTACTAGACATTACCAACACACCTAGTTCCTCACTATGCTTATTCATACTAATTATATATGAGATATTATAATTTAAAATTAAAATATAATTAAACTTTCAATGCAACCAAAAATAATATACTTTTATGTAAATAAAGATATAAAACGGTTGTGATAGACAATATTTTTAAGAATTTTTCTCACAGAAGCCTTTTCCATAGAAATAAATATCTCTTTCCAGTTCTTTCACAGTTAATGAAACCAGAATGTCTGTAGATTTGACATTTGTACACAGAAATACGTAGAAGTAGCCAAAATATATCAGAATTACAGTACAAGCACCGATTCTTTACAACGCACGTTTATGAAACATTCAAAATTGTTTATATGTTTTTAATAAACCATTCTATGACACTTGCTTGTTAATATTGAACGTTAGTTTTACCCATTCCACAATAACATGTAAAATCTGCTCTTTATTTAATTGTAGTATTGCAAATAATAATCTTGGTAACTTGTTTCCAAAGAATATTTTGTAAAAATATAGAAAATTTTTACAGTGCAGCTAATTGTGCAGGTATATATAACGAGAAAATCGTAATTCATTGTATTATGCTGTACCATGAAAAAATGTCAAGCTGACTTAAATGTACTGTCAGCATAACATTAAAACAAGACAAAACTCAGGTGCCCAGACAACACGATGTTCAAAGATTTGAAGATGCATTTTTATAGCACTTATATTTATCTTTCCAGTTCATTACAAGGGCAATTAAAATGTCTTTGAACTACAGATAAGAATACATATATGCTAATGAGCAATAAAGATACGTCTTTTTATTAGAGTGAACAGACACAAATCCATAACGTATTTCTGTAAAATTACGAAAGCTACTTTTTTTTTTCAATATATTTTTAAGTCACACTGTTTTGGAGCGTATGTTTCACGATTGTGTACTAATGGTAAACGATATTACAGAAGATCTGTGAGAGAAATTTCGAATAAAAATAATTTGTACCACATTTAAGCATTTCAGTACTTTAGGTAGAATAAGTTTTGTGATCAAAATATTTACGTCAGTGCTTTGTTAAAATGTTAACATAAATCACTAAAACTGAAATTTATGTTTTTTTTTATTATTTTATGATTTAAGGGTGTTTTCCAGTTCCATTTGTTAAAATGTTGCACAGTGGGAAACTTTAAGAATGTTCATATAGAAGTAAAAGTAGGTACTGCAAAATGGGCAGAACTGTTTCCCCATAATTTTTTTTTGTACAAAAAAAGATTTAATTTTGACATTTGAGTCGCCAGTATTACAAATAATTGCTATGACAAAATCAGATTTAAACCTCCATGCTGACAATTAAGAAGGAGCTATATAATCAGTATAGCAAGATTACGTTTCATACACAGCTTATAACCGAAATTTATATGCTTCTCTTACAGGATTTGTAATGTGATGTGACAGGGCTTGGAACTGTAATTAGACGTAGGAAATCAAATTTGCACAAAATTTTAACGGCTACATTTAATAATGGTACTTTTTATAATTTTATGGCAGTATTGACATTCGAGGGATTATACGTCACCTTAAAAAATTTCCTTATATATATAGATTGCACTCAAAGTCCAAAAAATTACCAACAGTATGATGACCATGAAATGTATTGATAAAATTTTCCTGTAACTTTTTTTAATGCGAAGAAAGTATTTACAGAATAACACACATAAACATACCCAGAAAATTCAACAATAAAACAATGCAACAATAAAACAACGCAACAGTGCAACGATTGCTTACAATGCCTAAAGGATATAAGAATTGGTAATTCACAAGTTTATGTTGTTGCACAGACAACCGCCCATCCCTAAGACGATTGCTTAAATCCTTCCTTCACTGATCTTGTGTTACATCACGCGTAAATATTTTCTCCATCTTTACCTGTGGATATTACGTTCACGTTCTGACATTAAAGCCAATTTCGAAACCTTGTTAAATTTCTACTTTCATGCAAATAAAACTATGGACAACGAACCACATTCGTGCGGGTATTTCTTACTAACAAGCCTATTTGCATTATTTACATTAAAAAAAAAGGTAACACTTTAATTTAGCCAATAAATTAATGATAAATTATGATACACGACACAACCAAAATAATGTGGTGATTTTTCAAAAACCGGCGAATAGAACTGCGTTTTAATGGGTAAATAATTATATATATGGATTTGCTGTATTTTTATATGCACTATAAAAACCATAGTTTAGAAACGGTATTTCTATTCAGAGACGTAACATATTAAGGAGCCTGCCTACCTGAGCTGAGTTATTATGCTTGACGCAGCATTTGTTTATGTTCCCGCCACTTAAATATTTTTAAATTATAGATGACGGGTTATCTCAGTGGGCAGTGACTATGTTACGAGCACTATCGTGTTTTTTATATATATGTTCAAAAATAACAGAAAGCTAATATAGTTCGGTTACTTGCTCCTTATAACATGCAGTGTTTTCCTGCACGGACTGATACATATTTCTGTGCACGTTTTTATTGTGTTCTTTATGCATATCGTTGCCAGGCCGCGCGGCTCTGTCACGTGTTGTCCCGCGTGCGACGAGGTCATGCGGTCTCACGCCGCGCATTGCTTAGACGGCGAAATGTCAAGCCGCCGGCCGGCAGAGATAACGCACGCACGATGTCGCCCCACGTGCTGCTAGGCCTTGGTTCTATGTACTTAGCAGGCGAATGTCTCAGGGTCACAACTGAAATTACGATCTATTGCCACTCATTTGCGATTATTTTTGTATGAAAACTGAAATACAGTAGAATCCCGATAGTTCGTATTGTCAAGGGACTGATTGTTAAATATGAATTATCGAGATATTCAAATTAGCGGGATTACCCAATAATCGGGAGCAAAAAAGAAAAAATATACAATAACGAGATTAATGCAAATTTGCATTAATATGTAATGATAAACGCATGGCTACATATTATGTATACATATGTATATATAAATCAAGAATTACATCAGCAAAAACACATTAAAAATTTACGTTTGAAAAAATTTTGTTATTTTCTTTTGGTGCAAGCCTTGCAAACGGGTATTGTCAATGGCTTTGTTAAGCATGTTCAAAGCAGAAAATACTTCATCGCCAACGTCTGATTTCGCTAAGATGTATTGATGTATTGTTTAGCCACTTTAGGTGTAATTGTCGGCACATCATCTTCGTCATCACCTTCACCATCAATGTCCTGAGATGGAGCCAAAATTTCGTCATCAATTAGAATCCTCGCTACCACTACACCATCGTCAAAATGGACGAAATCTTCAAACGTTATAGAATTTTCTTCATTTTGAGGAAGACGATTCCAATTCTCAGGGCATTCTAAGTCTTGTTCAGTAACTGCTGATGAAAGTTCCACCTTTGTGAATCCACAAGCACGAAAACAGTTTTTTATTGTGCTTTCGCTAACACTTTGCCACGCCTTGTGAGCAATGTTCATAGCTGAAAATAAGGTGATTTTATCATCCTTCCCATCCTCGATGCTGTCAAGGAGTTGCATCACTACTTCCTTGTGGTAAAAGGTTTTGAAAGTTTTAATTATGCCCTGGTCTAGAGGTTGCACATTAGAAGTAGTGTTGGCAATCAAAAACACAACATTAACATGACTGAGCGGTGGGGTATTGTTGTGGGCCATACAATTATCCATGAAAAGTAGAATTTTTCGCTGCCTTTTCTCCATATCAGCATTCACTGATCGTATCCATTCCTTGAATAATTCGCCTGTCATCCACGCTTTTTTGTTTGCACGATAGGTCATCGGAAAAGTTTTTATGTTTTTAAAACATCTTAGTTTGGCTGATTGGCCTATCATGAGCGGTCTTAATTTCTCATATCCATCCATGTTGGCGGCCAACAATATGGTTACACGTTCTTTGCTATTTTTTTCCGCCATGACACTTTTCTTCCTTAAAACACATTGATCGGTCGGGGAGACACTTATAAAATGACCCCGTCTCATCGGCATTAAAAATGTTGTTGGGCTCATGAGAATCGATTATTTCTCCCAATTCGTCTTTCCACTCAGAATAAACGTCGGCCAATACACTCGCACTTAGCTATAAAGTCCAGCATGTGATAATAGCTACAACTACCGCTTAGCAAGTGTTATCCCAAATTCACTGTCTCAGANTCATTTTTTTTGCCAAAACTTTTGCTTTTTCTCTTAAAATGTTTCCTCCAACTGGTACATTCGAATTCCGTGCTTGCGCAAACCACTTTTTAAAATTCTCTTCTAGTTGTGGATACTCACCAGTCTTAAAGCGCTTTACTTTGCTGTCCGATGTCTGGGAGGCGATTTTGTCCTTGTTCTTCAGAATTGATGTTATTGTGGAAGGAGGTACGTTATAACGTTTGGACACGTCAATTTGTTTATCACCACCGGCCACGGCATTAATGATTTATTTTTTTTCTCTAATGGAAAGACACTTATTAGCTCTTTTCGGAGGCATGGCTAAGACCGAACTGACTAACTTTTCACTCGCTCTGCTCCTTCCTACCCTCTCATAACCGTAGACCGGACAGCAAGGCGCCTCTTAGTTCTGAGAATCACAGACACATCGCCTCACAGCCTACTCGGCGTCATTACCTTCCCTTCAAACCCTCTTACGCCCCTCAGTACTCTTCCGGTATTTTTTCCCCTGCCCGGATTGCATAAATCTAGAGCTGGGGTACAGTCTAGGGTTAAAAACATTACGAGTAAACGAGATTTTTAAGTTGTAAATAAGAATTATAAGACCTTTAATTGAGCTCGAGCACCAAAATAAATACGTATTATCGAGGGGACCGGAATGCATTGTTTTTTTTACGAATTAAAGGGATTTTCTCAAGGGACCGGCAAATTTGTACGAATTAGCGGGATATACGAATAATCGGGATGCGAAATATCGGGATTTCATTGTAATATCTAATAGTCCATGGTTGCATGCCAATATTTAATTTTTTTTATAACTCAATGGTTTTATTGCAACATTTTTTTATTTATTTAAATAATAGTTAGGGTTACATGCTGCTGGGAAGTAGAGGGAAGAAGCGCCCTTACCTGTGACGTCAACCGATTTGTTTGTCCCAAATTCACCTGGTATTTTCCTATTCCTACCATCTCTACATAGTTTATGAGAAAATAAGTTGGGTGGGAGGGGAAGTCAACCAATAAAAATGCCTAGCCAAAATCGTCACCTTATATTTCAAATCGTTTTCTGGCAAAATAAGTAAGACTGGAAGGAGGGGAAGTTGGCCAGTGAAAATGCTATGTTAACTAGAGGTACTATTTCCCTTGTATCAATCCGTGCCTCCCCACTACCAGGATGGAAAGTGCTGAAATCTCTGACTCCGATATCAGAGCTTCCCGTCTGCATTTCCGAGTACCCGTCTGCTTCGTCGCCATTTTTCGTTTAGTGAGAGAGTTTGAGGAATCGCAGTCGCCCTGCAGTTTTGCTTCGAGTAATTGCTCGTAAGGTATGTTATGTTTTGAAGTAAACTTTTATTAACGGGTTAAACTAATTATGGCAACGAGGTCAATAGTTTTTTAATAATGTTTTTATGCAAACGATTTAAAAATAACATTGTTTTGTGTGCCTTCTGAATGTTACAATGCAAAGTTGTTAACTAATCTATTTTATTTTGTGCAGTGATTGGCAGCCAGTGCGTCAAGTTCCCTCACCAAAGGTTCGTGCTTGGCCTGTCAACCGACATCGGAGCAAGTTAGCACAGACTGTCAGTTCTCGCGTGTTGCGAAATCTTTTGAAAGTAAGTACTAGCACCGATGAGATAGTTAAAAGTTATGTTTTTTTTGACACGCAATTGCCCTTTTATAGGTTACCGCTGAGCACACTCGCAGGTACTGCCAATTCCTGGAATTGTGTCTTCCTTCGTCTTGCGGTCCTGTCAGTACGATCGTAAGGAAACCACAGCATCTTCACGCTATACTTAATTTCATATAAGTTGGCCAGATTCGGACAGTCAGTGAGTGGCAAATTGAAGTATTCAAAACAAACAACGTGCCATTTACAAAATCCTGTATCAGCTGATGCACGAACGAACAAAAGTTAATATTACGTTGGCTATTCTGAGTGCACTGTCGACGCACATTAGACCAGCCGAAAATAAGCGCTATAAGAAAAAGTTCCTAGGTTAATTAATACATTTAATTTTACGTGGTAATAAAACAGTGCTAAAGTAGAAATGTATAGGTGTTCAAAATTAAAGGCACATTAAAACGATCCGTATACAAATAACACAATTTCAAAACCTTTTTTCACGCCTTAATCGCCCCTCTCCAACCCCACTTTCATAACGTGCTTGATATTAATTCCAAAAGCATACAAAAATATTGCATAACATTGTTGAATTATTTTTTCTAATAATTTGATGAAATATATTTCAAACTCGTGTCGTTCCGAGCCAGTAATAGAAGAACAGTCAATTTAAAAAATACGCTATCTATTGAGCAAAATAAGAGGCTCAGACTTCGCTCTGCATGGGATGTGCGCGCTACCTATCGGTTTTTTTCTGAAGCATTACCAGACACAAAATAATCGTTCCATGTGCGACATATATAAATTTACGAACAAATAACAATAGTTTTATTTTTGGCGAGCTCTTCATAATTTTTAAAGTAACTTATATTTCGTGTACAGTGATTTTGAGTACTAGTAATTTATATTTGGCAGGTAATCGTTCTATGTAAATTATACGCCATGCTGTTCTCCGAAAATCCATTTCGTTGTCTCCGAAGAAAGTTCGACAGGCGTGAATAGTTGTTAAGCAATTCTAATGATATTCCACGTCATATATTTCCAACTCTAATATATTAGCTATAAAGTCCAGCATGTGATAATAGCTACAACTACCGCTTAGCAAGTGTTATCCCAAATTCACTGTCTCAGACAAATGAAAAATAGTTAGCAAATATTAAATTTTTTGGAAGGTTTTGTATTTTTACTTTTTAACCCACTAATTTTTTTAGACAGATGTCAGTCTAAAATATCTTAAAATTTGTTTAGCATTACATTTTTTTGTAGTTACTAAATTTTAAATTAATTATATATATTTTTGCCCTTTAACATGATTTACTGATTAATGATTTATGTAAACATTGATTTTACTACAATCGCAGCTACGTATTTCTGAGTAGTAAGTTTGCTTAAAACGTCCCACGAACAGTACATTGATAAGGGGATCAGCTGATAATGACAGCATGAAAAAAAAAACATCGTTGCCATGTGACCGATCAGGTGATGGCGGAAGGATACGTAGTCAGATGTAAACAGTGGCGCTACTTTCGCACACCTGTCAGAATCTGGCCAACTTACATGGTACAGAGTATAATACAAGTAGTGAGTAATTACGACCATGTAACAAATTTTTTGTATGATTTTTTTAATATAATTTTTTATAATATGTGGTGCACTTGTGTCCAGGTGAAGTGACTTGCGTGGTAGGACGTCAGAGAGCTCCCTTTTGTCCAAGTAAAATCGTTCAATTCACGGAAGTCCCTAGTAACGTAGGCAATCGTTGTTAGGNTCACGGAAGTCCCTAGCAACGTAGGCAATCGTTGTTAGGCTTTATACTGCGGTCTTCCTTTTCTTCTTCTGGCATTATATATATTTAAAGCTATGGACAGATTGATTATTTGTTAATAAGAATATTAATGAATAATTAATCTGCCCATACCTTTAAATATGTAATGCCATATGCCACACCAAGACATTAGCTTATTGCATTTTTAAAAGAATTCATACAACTGTTGAGCAATATTATTTCATAAATTTTAATATATTTAGTGATACCAAAATTTTGTAATTTTTATTTTACACAAAATTGCTACAGAGTTAATTGCTAAATGTACACATTAAAATTTCGCAAAAAAATGTATTTGTGGTGTGAAACGTGCTTACGAATTTTAAACAAGTGTCGCTTCGGAACCTATGGGAAGAGTTTCAGTATTTCCAAGGCACGAGAAACAACCAATTATTAAAACAGTTGGTGTGTCAGCAGCAACTAATAGCATTGCCCATGGAAAGGTGCTGTCTGTATTGGTGCTAGCTTCTGGACTTACACAGCAACGACTATGATTCTACTTATTCTGAAACATGTCAAAAGTGTACGAGTATACTCGGGATAAAATATTAAGGGATTAATTTGTAGCAGGGTAGTTTTGTATACTGCGGCTTTGTTTTCAAATATGTATTTTTTGTATAGTTATTGTATATAGTAACATTATATTTCTTTTCTTTAAATTTAATTAACATCTGTGTTTGTGTGACATTATTTTATCACCGTCGTCGTCGCTTCATTTAACCGCGAGTAGAAATTTAAACCATCTAACTGTGTTTCTGAATTACTTGGTTCATGTTCATAAATACTGTTCCGCGCTCGTGTTTTCATTTTGCACATGTATACCTTTGATGGTCTATGTGGAGGTATGCACATGCAAATAAATATTTAATATTTACACGCGACAAATGGTTTGTATTACCTCGTAATGAAATAATGATACACTTTTAATTGGTAATACAAATTATTTGATGCTCAAAAAAACCCATACACACCTTACCCGTTAATATATATAATATAACACGATGACACGAATATTTTAATTATAAAGAATGGTAATTCAATAAATATCACAAATATTATTATTCAGAAAAAACAAGAATAATAAGAAAATAAGAATGTGATGTAATAAAATTTACTAAAAAATAATAACTATTTAAACATATACACATGCATATACCTTGATGCCATATCTGCATTTGTTATATGTATATCATATCAACATTGAAATGTACATCTGGGATTTAAAACCTTATTATCCAGACTGCTCCGATAGTCGAGTGGTCTATGGCGTCTACATTCCAACTGAAAGTCCCGCAGTTCAATCCTACTCTCATCCAGACGATATTTTGAGCTTCGATATAAAAAAAACAGCCCCCAACATGGCGACACCAGTGCCTCTAGAAGGTGAAAGTTGAACGAAGGACAAGTGGAAGCAAGATGGTGGGGTCGAAAGAAGGTGAGTAATAGGGTGGCACACATTATCAGCAATAAACAACATTACAGGGATTGGTTGTGCACTCTAGTAGACGACGAGAGAACTACAACAGATGACACCCAAGATTGCGGGGGAGCGAACTAAGGTGAGTATTTGGGAAACAATATGGTGGGCGAAAACAAAATAGCGGCTGGAAACAATATGGTGACCGGAAACTTTATGGCATATAAAAACAAGATGGCCGATGGAGTCAAGATGGCGGTCAGAAACAAGATGGCCGGTGGAAACAAGATAGCGGCCGTAAACAAGATGGTGGATCCAATATGGCGGATTCAAGATGGCGGTGGTGCCTTAGCTGCCAGCCCTTGTCCCAGAACCTACTGTTTCTATCTACTGTTGACTTATGCAATCAATTTTTTTAAATATGAAATCGAATAGAAAAAAATAGTAAAAAATTTAATTTCTAGGGCTTTTTTGCGAAGTTTCCTTAAGAAAAAAGGGACAAGTATAAGGATTCTTTTAATGACAGCTATATTTATTTCACAGTTAAATTCGTGTTGGTTTTCTATTGAAATGATATTGCTTATGAACGCTCAACGCATAACACAGTTGTATTTTTGTTCTTCGCTCTTGTAAACACTAGTGCATAATAGTTACGAAATAAAATTAAAATTGCAATTATGGATAGGGCAACTATATATCACAATTCGAAGCAAACACGAACTTTGACACAAATTGAGAGTATTTCTCCATACCGCCAGCTTAACTTCTAAACTCTCACACAAGGAATCTCGTTTCGTTCCCAACCTGAGTGGAATGAAACTTATAGGCTGTTCACGATTATTTGTGAACTTTTGAAATCAACCTATGAAAATGTAACTGCCCCTACCTGAACACATATTAACGCATGCGCCCAGTAAATTTGGTAACGACGAAGATAAAGTAGTTCCATTATTTAACGTTGGATTAAAAGAGTTAGGTAAACATTCGCGTGTACTGAAATTACTTCTTTTGTTTTATGTTTTTTACTTATTGGAAATAAGTGCAAGAAGACCGATGCATAAATAAAGTGACCAGGTCTATGGCAATGTTAATTCTACATATGGTGGAATAATATACAATGTGCATACAAGTAGACCTTAAGCAGGTCTGAGCTTTATTCTACTCACGTTGGGAAGCTCAATGCTTTTTGTTTGGCAACTAACATTTTTCGCCACTAAGTAAGCGCTAGTGTAGCATGTGTACCCGAATTTTGTTATATTTTCTACGTTAAAAAAAATGCCATAACCATACATCAAATATAAAACAACTTCTTAACTAAATTAAATCTTTCTGTTTTATTATTTACGTAGCTTAAAATTTTAGTTAATAATTACTTCTTGGGAACATTAGCGCTTACGTAGCGGCGGAAATTTTCCCTATACCAAACTCTTCCGTAAGAAAACTCGTTTTGTTCCTAACGTGAGTAAAATTAACGTTGGCAGGGCTTTGAAAAGTGCTCAGTTTGCCGGGAATGGCAGTGAGCTGTGATGCGTGGTGGTGTGTGTTGCAGACAGCGAGGTCGCCATGAGCGGCAAGGCGCGGCGAGGCGAGATGTTCCGGCACGGCGGCGAGAAGTACAACGTCGTGCGCATGCCCGCCGACGGCAACTGCCTCTTCCACTCGCTGGCGTACTGCCTGCGCCGCGGCGCCGCCGAGCACCACCACCTCCGGCGCCAGGCCGTGCGCTACGTCGCCGCCAACTGGGGGCGGCGCTTCGGCCCCGTCCTCGGCGCCTTCCTGCGCGACCACGTCGGCCGCCCCATCGACACCGCCCCCCGCTACGCCGACTACATGGCGCGCCACGGAGTCTTCGCCGGAGACCCGGAGCTCTGCGCCATCTCCGAGATATACGGCGTCGCCATCAAGGTCTTCGTCAAGCGACACCCCGGGAGCAAGCCTCACGTCTACAACGAGAGCTGCCGCGACTCCATCTGCCTGCTGTTCAGCGGCTCGCCCGACTACGGCCACTACGACGTCGTCCTGCCGCTACGGCTGGTCGAGGACAAGGGTGACCTCCCGGCCGCGCGAAGACACGGCGACAGCGAAGACGTATCCACGCTCGTCGTCGCTGTCGACAACGTCTTCTTCTACACCGTTGTACTCTCCACGTTCCTCATCCTCTGTGTCAGTTTCTTGGCCATGCAGCTGTCTCTGGCGCATGTTAAACGCTAAAGATTAGAGCAAAACATTTACATCACCTACAAACACACGAGAAACACTGTTCTTCCTAATATCAGATGTAACAAGTCATATCTGATAATTATAATTTTTTTACTTTATTTGGTTTGTTTTCTTTAGCGATGTATATCTAAAGAATAATAAGTAAGCCTACATATGTTCAAAGAGTTCTGGAAACGTATGGGCGGGTTTAATAATTTCCTTATCTAAATCGTTATAACATCTGCCGGTTTTTCTAGATACCCTATATTTCGGACATGTAATAATCATATTTTTATTGATTTACTTTTGATGGGTGACATTTTCGAATGAAACCCCCAAACATTTTGACCATATGCAGCAGCGAGCAAGCACGAAATAGTAGAAAAGAACTACCGTCTGTAGATTTTATGCACTTTTTTCATTTTAGACAATCTAAGTTTAAATCAAAAGAGAACACTCTACTCGTTTATCTACAGATGAGTAAGTCATCTTAGTAGTACCTCACTCATCGTTATCCAGCCACTTAATGGAATCATTGCTAATAGAAAAATCATTGGTTTGTTCCCCCCTTTGCCAAACGGCTCCTAGATATAGTTCCCAAGCCGTAGTAAATTACTTTGTCAAGTAAATGAATACTTGATATTTTTAAAAAATTCCAGGATATAAATATTACAAAGTAATATAAGTGTAATATTAACGGGAATTATTGTTTATGTCAGTATAAAATATTGTTTCCTCATATTTGTATTCCAAGGGAATTTCTTGCACTTATGGCGAATTTAGGCTACTCGAGTTGGCAAATATGTGACTTGGTTTCATAGTCATCTGGCAACCCTGATCATATTCTGCAAATTTGTATTAATAACATGTTAAAAAAAATATAATATTATATATATTATTTATATAATCTGAAAATATATTTACTATATATTTTGATACGCAATTTTAATATACATGATATATATTATAATTATATATATTATATTTATCTGAGTGCATTCTGCAAATATTTATTAATAGCATGTATTAATATATATATTATATAAATTATGTATAATACATACTGTATATTCATATGTTTTAATAACATGGCTATCATTAATTATGAATTTCATTTTAAGAACTGGTTTAACCCTTGACATAAAATCCAGGGTACGTTGGCTTAGTTTTGGAACATTATAAAGTAGCCTAAGGAAAACCTGATTGGTGTTTTGTATTTTTAATACAAACATCATTACATCTGGATGAAGTCATTGCCGCTGCTCGTAAACCGCAGTTGTGCAATCGCCTTCTAGAAATGTAATATAGTAGTGCACAATTTAAAACTAATTATTGTGTATATTATAATGTAAATGTTTAAAATAACAATTCGTTCAAAATAATTCTGCATTGCAACACTTGCCTTGACAAACTAATATTTCGTTTAGTGCTTAACGAACTCTACACAAGCAGTACCCATTTGCGCATTGTACTTAAAATTCATTCAACGGTCTGCAGAATGCGATCAGAGTTGCAAGATGACTACGCAAACAAGTCACCTATTTGCCATCTCGATTACAATAAATTCGCCTGAAGTACAAGAAATTCCCCTTTAATATGAGGAAGCAATCTTTTATACTGGCATAAACAATCATTCTCGTTAATATTACAGTTGCATTATTTTTTAACATTTCAATCATGGTATTTTTAAAAATATCACGTTTCCATTTAGTAAACAAAGTAAGGCCTGGGAACTGTGTCTAGGAGCCATTGGGGAAAGGGGGAAACAAACCGGTGATTTTTTCCATTAGTAATGATTCCATTAAGTGATTGGATCACATCACTGACGTACTGCTAAAATTACATACTCATCTGTAAATATACGAGTAGAGTGTTCCATTTTGCTTTAAACTTAGATTGTCTAAATGGAAACAAGCGCATAAAACCCACAAAAGATAGGAACAAATTCTATCGTAAAGCGTCTAGATAACTTGCAAGTAGTCCAATCGGCGACAAATTGCCTACCTGTTCGGAGATTTGGTCCATTTTGACGTCCCCGTGCAGAGGACCAAAGTAGCCACAATGACGATAAATCGCGTCATCTGGCGACCTTGAATGCGATATAAACAAGTGACGGTCATCGCACAATCTATTTTTATCTGTGTCGACAAATTCTACGCCGCGGAGTCACCTGTCTGTTTCGACATTATTCGTGTTATGCGCAGCTGTTCGGCTGTTTCGTTACGTGACTGTGTTTATTGTTAAATGGGTTTGGTTTGTTTTTGTCTCCTTTTTTTTTTTGCATGGCTGTCTGTGTGTGCGCGTAAACTTGAACTGATATTGCTCGTGCAACTGCGGATAGGTGATGCGCTTCCCCTCCCCTTCCACCTTTAACCATTTTACNTTCCCCTCCCCTTCCACCTTTAACCATTTTACATTAAAACTCTCGACGATAAAACTTTATTATTCAATACCTGTTTCATGTACCGTCACATTTTATTCCGATAGTACAACCATTTAAATATCTGGGACTTAATGTTTTGAACAAACGATATGAATAATATCGTTAACATTTTTAACGTTACTCTATAGGAACTAGCCTAGCAACCATAGTTATAATTGACATGNTTTAACATTTCAATCATGGTATTTTTAAAAATATCACGTTTCCATTTAGTAAACAAAGTAAGGCCTGGGAACTGTTTCTAGGAGCCATTGGGGAAAGGGGGAAACAAACCGGTGATTTTTTCCATTAGTAATGATTCCATTAAGTGATTGGATCACATCACTGACGTACTGCTAAAATTACATACTCATCTGTAAATAAACGAGTAGAGTGTTCCATTTTGCTTTAAACTTAGATTGTCTACATGGAAACAAGCGCATAAAACCCACAAACGATAGGAACAAATTCTATCGTAAAGCGTCTAGATAACTTGCAAGTAGTCCAATCGGCGACAAATTGCCTACCTGCTCGGAGATTTGGTCCATTGACGTCCCCGTGTAGAGGACCAAAGTAGCCACAATGACGATAAATCGCGTCATCTGGCGACCTTGAATGCGATACAAACAAGTGACGGTCGTCGCACAATCTATTTTTATCTGTGTCGACAAATTCTACGCCGCGGAGTCACCTGTCTGTTTCGACATTATTCGTGTTATGCGCAGCTGTTCGGCTGTTTCGTTACGTGACTGTGTTCATTGTTAAATGGGTTTGATTTGTTTTTGTCTCCTTTTTTTTTTTGCATGGCTGTCTGTGTGTGCGCGTAAACTTGAACTGATATTGCTCGTGCAACTGCGGATAGGTGATGCGCCTCCCCTCCCCTTCCACCTTTAACCATTTTACATTAAAACTCTCGACGATAAAACTTTATTATTCAATACCTGTTTCATGTACCGTCACATTTTATTCCGATAGTACAACCATTTAAATATCTGGGACTTAATGTGTTGAACAAACAATATGAATAATATCGTTAACATTTTTAACGTTACTCTATAGGAACTAGCCTAGCAACCATAGTTATAATTGACATGTGACGTAAACACCGAACGGTGTGCAGAGCTCCAGTAGAAAACGTTTTATTAAAAAACCATTCAACGTGTCTGAGTGAGATCTGCTTACGAATAGCATTTAAGAAACGTAACGCGTTTGTATATGTTTTTCAATTCGTCCATTTCTCTCTAAAGCATGTTTTTGTGATAGCGAAAATGGCTCAAACGGGAGTTTTCACGGTCATATTTAGGTAAGAACATTCCGGTACAATACATAAAAAAGAATAGGGACGTGCACAAAACCTTTATTGTTGTTTTTACGTCATAAAATGGCAGGGTCTCCGCTGAAAGTCTCATAGAGGCGCGTTATCTACGGCAATAATGCACGCCAGTTCAGTGCTTTGCGCGTAGAGGCGATGAGAGAGTTGATGGGAATGTCTCGGTCACCCCTAGCGCTCCCATGCTTTTAGGCCTCAGGCGTGGAAACTTCCTTCAACCTGGCAGCCATNGAATGTCTCGGTCACCCCTAGCGCTCCCATGCTTTTAGGCCTCAGGCGTGGAAACTTCCTTCAACCTGGCAGCCATCTTAAACACATAATTATTTACTAAGTGTTAGCGCAAACCAAAGAAACAATTTTTTTATATTGTTAACAGGTACTTGGTTCGAAATTTGGCTTGAAACAATTCATAAAGTACTGTTGAATTTGTTATTGATACCGTCATGTTGACTTTCCGGGAAAATCACCGAGGAAAGGAACTATATGTGATCCAGACGGAAAACCTAAGCAACCATTCGAGGCAGCAAGCTTTCTGAAAAAAATTATTAGTAATGGGTCCGTATTAGATACATTACTACTATATCATCGCAATAGTATTAACTTGGTACGTGTTGGCACAAAATATTTGGTAATATAACTACCTCTTTGTAGCGAGGTTTACTCNGCAATAGTATTAACTTGGTACGTGTTGGCACAAAATATTTGGTAATATAACTACCTCTTTGTAGCGAGGTTTACTTTTTTAAATATCAATTAAGAACGCCATAAATGCGGTTTAATTAGCTGGATGAAATAAATTTATGTACTTACTCAGTATCTCTATAGCATGAAAAAAACAAATCTTTAAACCAAAAAAGAAGCCAAACAAAACTATCAGTCTGCACAGACGTTTGTACTCCACTGTAAGTAACGCTTTAAAGCTATTGCATTCCATTCTATGTCGACTGTAATCTTGAGGCGAAAATAATTTACGCGATGTTAATGGAACAAACAAAGAGATGCTCAAGGTAAGACAAGTATTCTTTGTCATTTAACAATGTTATTATTTGTATTAATTCATGGAATTTCCAGACTTCGTTTCTGTATTCGTTTAGCGCAGAAATAGTGGGAAAGACTCTATCAAGTACTTTCGAAATCTGTTATTCGCTTAACATGCTCACATTCTTTAAAATCAATGCATCGGAAGAAACGTGACGTTCGATGCTGTAATTATTTTTCAGTAAGGTGGTCGCAGTAGGCAGACAATTATTTTAATCAAAGTATTGTTCCAAATACCTAATTAAGCTGCTCATTTTTATGAACTTCAAAATTTTGGTTGAAAATTACCCTTTTTTTTCACGGAGTTAAACTATGGTCCTTAAAATAGTTATATAAATTCAATGACGTCTCTCCTCATTTTTTCATTATTTCATTTATCTGTACTTTACGATGTACAAGTCAACTGCTTTACCTCTTAAAATTATATCATTATTTACAAACTTGGTCTTGGAAATTTAGATTTAAAATCACTGTTTCTACTGATATTCATACGCTTGTCTGTNTCATTATTTACAAACTTGGTCTTGGAAATTTAGATTTAAAATCACTGTTTCTACTGATATTCATACGCTTGTCTGTAACAATCAAACGTTATTAAACGTACCTGCACTTCGTAAGAATATATTCCGAATGTAATTTTTTGTCATTAACTGACAACTGGTTACTAGTTAATAAAATCTGTCGCCATGATCCAGTTAGTTATGGGGGATGCCTCGTACGCAAAAATATTCCCGTAGCTTGGCGTAAGGAAGGAATTCAGAAGGTATTTCAAAATGAAAAATACGAAATACAAACTTGAAATGCCACATTTAAAACAACTGCTACACCTACCACAAAACATAAGTTTAAAAACAGCACAGTTTTTATAACACAATAGTCTTCCATTGGAGCTGGTTCTAGGTACCTAATAAAAACACTCCAAAATGCCTCTTTTGAAGTTTCCCAACATTTATCACTAGAGCAAACACTTTAATTGGCGTCTTTTGCAGCATGGTGATTTTGCAGTCATACGTATTTCTCAGGATTAAATAAGCTAACTGGTCGATAATATCAATGAATGCATATATTGCTGGAAACATTAGCAGTCAGTGATGAAGTTATTCATGAGACTGAATTTTTTCTTTCTATTCTGCATTTGAATACGGCAATGTGAAAATTGTTCTCCACAATAACAACTTATTATATGGAATGCCTTCATCTCCAGGGTTTCTTGCCAAGTCCCTTAAACATCGTATTTCTGAGATTTCATTGACATTACAACGCCTGCATATTCGTCTTACTTCATTCTCAACGTGACGTATTCCCATTTCATGATTTTAGAAGGATTTAGTAACGCCAAATCCTACAACGGTTGATCATTTTTAGAGTTTGCATCAGTACGCAACCTGGATCTCATTCGGAAGGTATGTGGGGAAAAAAAATCAGAAGGCATACTGTAATAGGCGAGGTTAAACATTTCAGCGTATACCATCGACTATATGACAACGAATAAGTAGCATTTCAGACTGGCGTTCTAGACAACTATGCCAGAGAGGTTGACCANGAGGTTAAACATTTCAGCGTATACCATCGACTATATGACAACGAATAAGTAGCATTTCAGACTGGCGTTCTAGACAACTATGCCAGAGAGGTTGACTAACATACCAGGTAAGATATATAAGTTATTTATCTCGCAGCTATATGTGTGCGATAGTCGGCCCATGAACGTCATGTTATATAACATTNCATGTAAGATATATAAGTTATTTATCTCGCAGCTATATGTGTGCGATAGTCGGCCCATGAACGTCATGTTATATAACATTGGTCCTAAGGGCAGAGTCATACTTCTTTGAAAATTAATAGGTCACGTTGTGTTTGCAGTTTGAAGGTCTGATATTGTTTTAAATACGTACTTAAAAAAGAAAACGGTGAAATCGTTTATAAATCACAAAAAATATTGTAGTACTTATTTTCGTCGGTGGAACTTATAATATCAGTACACTCGAAATAATTACTAATTGATAACAAATTTTTATGAAGAAGTGTCATAGCACACGTATACATTTTTTAATAATGCCTCGTAACATTGGATTAAACTGTTTTAACCTCTTCCTCATTATCTTTAAATTTATCGACATAAGTGAAGGGTTGAAAGATTTTCTATAGTTATATTTGCTGTGAAAGACAGTATCTTCAAGTTCATATACATGTATCACTTGCTATGAGACCACATTGTAGTGTGTAGGTGACTAGTGGAGTCAACCAGAAATGCGTTGTCCACTGCCATAGCACTTGAAAATGAATAAACAAGTCAGACGCACATGGAGAAGCAGTACAAGTTAGTTATGGCTGAGTAAAATTCTGATAGGGCAAGAAAAGCGCTAGTGTGTATATATCGTGGAGGTGGCGTTGGAGGTGTTGGCGGTAAGGTTGATGGTTGTCGTAATAAAACGCAGTGTTTATTAGCAGATATTGCTACTATACTTGTGCGTCTTACAGGTAAAACGTTATTTTTACGATTTTTAGCTAGACAAAAAGGATCATAATGCATTTGCTTAACTCCTTGCATATCACTGCATACACTATAATAATTTTGCACGAATTCTCTTACGGAATGCCACACAGTACATTCACTTTTCTTAGGATACTGAACATTCGACTTAAACATGAATTATTTTCTGCTGTAATAACGCAAAGGCCCGGGAAATATATTTAATTTTATTTATTCAGTGGTTCTTTTTACATATCCTGCACAGAACAAAGCAGCCTTAGTAAGGGAACAGCATTCATTTTGGAATTGTGAAGGAATCGGCCAGTGCCTGTATCTTTGTAGGAACACACCAAGTTGTTTAGAACACTACATAACACATGTTCAAGAAAAAAATTAAAAGAATGAGGTCTGAGATAGTTTGTGGTGTGATGGATACAGATTTACGCGTTTCGAGTATACAATCACGGTATATTGACAGATTTAATGTCGTGTGAAAACAAAATTATGAAAATGTGAAACTACTGAAAGTTGTATAAAGCATTACTTAATTTCCTTGCATTCTCTTCTGGCAACAAAACTTTATGAACAGTAGAATATCCGGGATATATTCGACACACTTTCAGCAAACCGCTGGAGAGTATAAAATAAGTAAATAAATCAGCAACTTTTGACTTAAGAAATGCAAGAAAGTGACGTGTCTTGTTTAAGTCAGTGCAACATATGACATCACTGGTGACCTATATCGTGCGATGAAATCTGTTTTTTCCAATTATTTACGTGATAAATATTTTAACTCCCATGAAAAAATTTATTAAAGAACAAACTTTTAAGCCAAATAGCAGTCGTCTTACTAGAATCAGAAAGCCTGATGAAGAACTAGTAGTTGTGAATAACGAAGTGAGTGAGTGAGTTATTGAAGANGTCTTACTAGAATCAGAAAGCCTGATGAAGAACTAGTAGTTGTGAATAACGAAGTGAGTGAGTGAGTTATTGAAGAGATTTGGACAGCTCTTAACACTGTGGCCATGAGAGCCGATAATAACTAAGTCAATGAGGAAACTACGAAGAAGCANAGATTTGGACAGCTCTTAACACTGTGGCCATGAGAGCCGATAATAACTAAGTCAATGAGGAAACTACGAAGAAGCAGAAGCCTGGCGATGCACTTACTGACCAAAGGATGTACAATATTTGGACTTACTAATACTGAATTCCTTGATTTGGTAGTACTTGGAAACTAAAAATACTTGCAATAATAACTTAACATGCAGAGTGTACCGTTACGATAATAAATGTTTCTTCGAGGCCAAGGAAACTTGTTTCCTACCTATTTAGATGAGGTATTTCAACGATTATGCAACACATGGTTCTTCAGGCTTTTTCACAAGGATCCCAGAAAATATACTGAAATATACTGAATCCGGCGTACAGAAATATATATAGTTAATCGTGCTTACACATGCACACAATCAAGGCAATTATACAAAAAATACAGCTTATTAGAATCAGGGAAATAAAAATGTTAATATTTTCCATACCTGTTCAGCTAACTGGCACTGAAGTTCTGTGAGTATCTGAAAACAGAAGAAAAGAATATAGAATACATATTCTGGTACTACTCGTACGAGCTGTTTGATAGGCTGGATATTTAATCGTATTACAAAGGGTTGGAAGTAACTCGTACCGAAATAAAAAAATTTTGGTCACAGAAGATAGAGAAAATGCCACACCATGAAGGCATGAATTCAGTACCATGAAAAACGCAGAGAAGGTCCTCCATATGCCTGTTATGCATCTGATTACCATTTTTTAAAAGTTACACGAACCACGAGAGTCCTAGAGGCAAACGNCCTCCATATGCCTGTTATGCATCTGATTACCATTTTTTAAAAGTTACACGAACCACGAGAGTCCTAGAGGCAAACGACCAGCACGTGAAGCCGTCATTCAAGATGTCGTCACTGCCGTGCGAAGTGAGTGTTCTGGCTTTAACTGTNCAAACGACCAGCACGTGAAGCCGTCATTCAAGATGTCGTCACTGCCGTGCGAAGTGAGTGTTCTGGCTTTAACTGTGTCTGGACAATGAACAAGGCTTTGTAGAGCATTGAAGTTACTGACGTACGTCATTCCACCAAACGGATGAGTTCTTAAGACATTTAATCTTAGATCTCCGTGATGCCGGTTGGCCTTTGCGCTGTTTTGCTCAAGAAACGCAACGAAATGCCATAACCATCGGTCGCATTTGACGACAGTGGTCTCAGGAAGGAAATTTGTATCGTCGTAATGGGACTGTAGCTCGTAGACGGATACCAGAGCGCACAGATCGTCGGATCAGATGCCAGGCTGTAGCACACCCACAATCCACGACTGGCGATATTTTGTGAAATGTGAAGGGCGGTTTGGATGCTCTGATATAAACTCAGACAGCGTAACGTCGATTGGCTGAGGCAAGTTTGTTGCCCAGCTGTCCATTGTGAAGGCTGCCCTCAACAGCGAGCCATCATCACCATCCCTTAGAATGGTGCCGCTTCAGAGCTGCGTGGGGTGCAGAATGGAACAGTGTAATCATCAGCGACAAATCCCGTTTCTGTCTCACTCAGCAATGATAATCACCAAGTGAGAGTCTGGTGGTGACTTGGCGATCGGGAGGATTCCTCTGCCATTATGGACTACTACACAGTTCGTCAAAGTGAGGTCACGGTTTGGAGCGCTATCAGCTCCAACAGCCGCTCAGTTTTAGTATGAATTACGGTCACATTAACGGCNGTCACGGTTTGGAGCGCTATCAGCTCCAACAGCCGCTCAGTTTTAGTATGAATTACGGTCACATTAACGGCACGCCACTATATTGATGAGATGCTATGGCCTGTGGCAGTAACATAGCTGCAGGGCTTCGCAAACGCACATTTAAACAGGATAAGGCCCAGCCATATACAAACTCAGTATTTTGCAAGTTGAGCGATATACCGATCTCTCGCCAGTTGAGAATATGTGGGACACAATAGGGTGTTTGGTTAATTACCTTCTCACATCCACGAAAAGAAGATGAACTGTAGACTCAGATAAATAATACATGGTTCACGATATCCCAGGACATTTTTCGGAATCTCATCGAATCGATGTCCCGCCGGATTAAGCAATGAAGTCCCACTACTTACTGATCGTCCTGTATTTTAGGCCACTGGAGCCTTGTCTGTATGTGAAAATCAAATGATTTCTTCTGCGCCTGTTTGTGCATCCATGTGTGCAGTTTGGCCTGTCTTTGAGCACTTCATCGTGGTGTTGAATTTTATTTGCTAGGCGGTGTATAATATATCGATTGGTCGGCACTCAAGAACTACATGCAACGGAAGATGCAACTACCTTCAGCACAGAGACATAACACTTTGCCAACGAACTACTTGACATAGACATGGCCTTTGTCCATTTGATACCATATGTTTGAGTGAACAAAGACTTTATATATATGTTGACCATCATTGCTATGGTTAGCAAATTCACCTAAGCCAAGCCAGTTGAGTAGAATAATGGGATCGACATCGTGGAAGTGATAAAGGATGTTTACATGAAGGATGTGTCCCAGACAATTTCCAAATGGACTCAGGAATAAATCTGCAATGAAATATTTTAGTGTTTGATGAATTACACGACATAAACCGTTATTCGGCATATAGTAATATATATAAAGGCATCGGCCATTAAGAGATCTGATAAGGCACTGTATGACGACATCATTGTCGTTGGAAATTACAAATGGCTAGATATAATGCTGAGACTCGTAAGCCAATATCATTTTACAGTTCTTCCCCCGTGCAGATAAATCCTGAAGATGTCATGTACTCCAAATTAAAGAGTTGGGACCCATGGACGGCTAAAGCACGTCGGAGACCCGATGTAAATCTTCAATCATAAATGTGTCTTCGAAAAAGGGTTTACTGTACTGCATATTGGAGCACCGGACATTGTCATGGCAGACATACGAGTATATGAGACTATAAGCCCAGGAGCAATTTTTTTCGAAGATGTGTATAATGTAGCAATTCTATGTGACTTACGCACTGAAGAGATACAGCTTATACGAAGTTCTCAGACATGTATTTAGTGGAGAATATTGTGAGTCAGTGAAGTCGACAGATAAATGTCAAGTCGTAGTGCTTTCCAGGCCAACTTATTTCCTGGGTCACCGATGCAGACGTTGATTATTTACATAAAAGGAGATTGTTAAAAATAACTTATTTGACAAGAGTGTTTATACACTTGCTCATACGGTTAATAAATTTAATTGTACACACATTTTATTAAAATAAATTAAGAGTTTATATTGTACCCAGTAGTGATACTCATTCTAAGTCACCCTGCGAGTGGCAAAACCGTTGGCAAACGACTGCACGATGCAGTACTACATGAACACAGACTTTTACGGCGACTGTATTTAACACCATATCCACTTCGCAAAATACTACAATTATGCCATGACCGACTGTCATGGAGCTATGCATATTGGCAGCGGGTAATCTTCTGTGGTGAGTCCCACGTTTGCCTTGGTGGCGACGACTAACACATCCATGTGTGGTGGCAATGTGGGCAACTCTAAGATGAACAGCTGTTGTCGCCTGTCACACGTCCGAACATCCTGGTGTTATATTATGGGGTGTGATTTTGTAAGATGCGCGATCAATGTTGGTCCTCACCACGGGTACTTTGACAGCCCAACGGTTCGTTCGTGAGGTCCTACAACCAGTGGCTCTGCAGTTTGTGATCGCTCACGCCAGTGCTCTGTTCCAACAGGACAACGCTTATTCTCATACCACTGCAGGCTCAAGAGCAAGCCTTGAAGTCATGGATTCTCTGTTATGGCCAGCCGCATCGCTANACAGGACAACGCTTATTCTCATACCACTGCAGGCTCAAGAGCAAGCCTTGAAGTCATGGATTCTCTGTTATGGCCAGCCGCATCGCTATATCTACCCCCCAATTGAAGATAAATGAGATGCTATTGACCGCTCTATCGCATTTCCATTCTTACCGCAAAATCTATAGGAAGTGCGAGTGAATATTCAAGCTGCATGGATTATCGCAAGACAATATTAGAGACTTCTACAACTCCATGCCGCGACGTGTGGCAGAATGTGTTTGTCAAAATGGTGGCCCTACGCCATACCGAGAGACGTAGGTAAAGCTTAATTCATTTTGCGCATACAGGTATCAATTTGAAATCGTGTCTTATTCTTGGTGTCTTCTTCCTTCCGTTTCTCGTGAGTCTGATGCAAAGTTTCTTGATAATATTGATGCGAGAGACATTGTGTGGCGAAATGACTTTGCTGTACATGAAACTACCGCAGCACAAACAGCTCTAGTGATTTTTTAACAATTTCTTCTTCAGAGACGACGAACCAGACAATCTCTTGTCGCACAGTAAATAAACAATCCCAAGCTTTGCAACGCTGTTTATGGGGGCTGGGGTGAACTCCTGTAGAGTAGCAGAAGGTCGGGCGAGCAGATCCTAGCCGGTGTAGTGCCTTAACTGTCCTCCAGAACGCCGCCGGTATTGTATTCGGAGTCGGTGACGTTTCGAGTCTTCTCCAGTGCGCGGAGAGCTTGAAATAGAAGAATTTATCTTATGCTCCACAGTAAACTACTTTGTTAACGCTAAAAATCCTTTCAAATAGCCGAATAGCGGCAGTTAAGAGATGTCAGACTATAACAAGTGTTCTAGGCCACTTCACGATGAGATCATACTTAAAAAAAANAAAAAAAAAAAAAAAAAAAAAATATATATATATATATATATATGATCTGGAGTCATTTTTCTCTTGTAGTAAAAAATTAGTGTAATAAAATAATTTAAGAAAGAGTTTTTAAAGAAGATTAACAAATATATAAATTATGTCATTCACGCACGTTGCGCAGGTCAGATCTACGTCTTGTTGCTGCTTACGAATGTCGCACCATCTTGTAACAGGAACTAACAGATAAAAGTGAGAGTGATGTCAGGGTTGCTGAGCCGAAAAAATTTTAAATTCAACAAACCATTCACAGGGTAACACTGCAACCACGTAGAGATTTAAATAGCCACTATAAAATGTAGCAACTGAATGGGCAGCTTAAGCTTTTCGGCAGAAGCAAGCGTTTGGATGGTACAATTATCCGTACTTTATAATTAAGGACTAAATTTGAACAGTTTACTGGAAACGCAAGAGAGTGGAGTGGCAGTTCCCCCGTACCTTAGAAAATTGTNCCCCCTTACCTTAGAAAATTGTACTCATGACATAATATTGACATAGTTTATCAAACAAAAGTTAAATTAAAAACGTTGCAAACTTCTCAATAGTTTAGCTTGTAATTGCCTACAATTGTGGATTGTATATTNGTACTCATGACATAATATTGACATAGTTTATCAAACAAAAGTTAAATTAAAAACGTTGCAAACTTCTCAATAGTTTCGCTTGTAATTGCCTACAATTGTGGATTGTATATTTTTTTCTGTATTATGTCAAATTATAAATTAGCACTGGCTGCATACTGGGCATCAAAGTAAAGTGGTATTCCAGCTCGTATGAGAAAATCGTAAATTACGAAAATATATACTAATACAATTTATTTATTTATTACTTAATTTTACTATGATTTGAACTCATAGTTAATTGGCATCAGCACAGAATTTTGAGCTCTAATTATAAACGAAATACGCCGGTTAAATACTTTATTTAATTGAAGAAACGTTCCCAATATTCACATGGGTCTCTTTCGCTTTGTTTTTTAACTGTCACTCGGTAACTTATGTGTATTTTAAGCCCTTAAATCATTCAATTGTACTTACAAATGTTTACTAGTTGCTTTATTCTCTGTCAACAGCTTAAATATATGTATATATATATATATATATATATAAATATATACAATTATCAGTTTGTTCTTTTCCGAAACCAGACCATCATGCTAGCAATCATTCTCGCTAGGACATATAGAGGAGACGAAACTGTGAAACCAGACGTTCCACCAACTCGATAGGGGTCGAAATGTATCAAGGGCTCCTTCTGTCGATCTATCAGACGCAGACGTGTTTAACATCACCACACACGTTGGGCTATGAATAAGTAAAAGTCATTGCGCATGTTCATCCTTTCCCTTCACTCTTTTACCAGCGGTTAATTTCATCGTATTTGTTAAGTAAAACAACTCAAAAAATATGTTTTTTTATCAACTGCACATTTCCAATTGTATTATTAAATAAATCAAACACCATCAGTATTTTACATTTTTAACAATTCCGAAACTACTTCACTTTATTTTTAATATATTCATAGGACAGTTTCATTTCAATGTGTAGGTTGTTTTTTGGGGAGGGGATATGACCCCCACCCTCAACATCACTGGATCCGCCCCTGAATACGGTAAGTATAAAAAAAATCATTTTAATCATATTAATATATTTGAATATTACCCTCTTTTATTGGTATTTAATCACGTGTTATTTATTAACTGTCCGAGCGGAGATACCACTGTTTTACTACCAGGGGCTCTGCATTTGTTCCTAAAGATAGTTTCAGTTTTTTTAAAATCCATTAATTTCAGAGGATTTTGGTTAGCTCCTTAAGGAATCCGATAATCTGGCGTTCGAGATACAATGCAGAGTATTTGAAATCCGTTTTTCTTAACAAAAATATTAAAGTTGCATCAAATGTGCTGAAATACGAAAAGAACACACTTCAGACATTGCCTGTCGATTCCTTTCATGCCACTAAGCACATTAAAACATCATTTCAGAGCATTCCAACATAATTTAAAACCGCTTTCTCAAATCACCGTATCTCAAAATATACGCATTATATACACACTGAAGTACTCGATGGGCATGCACTGAACCTTGCTACAAACTTCCCACCAATAAGAGAATAGGGTCACCGCTGAAAGTCAGACAGGCACACGAAGCACGGCGAGAACGCTGCACGCCAGTTCAGGGCCTTGCACGTAGTGTCGATGGCGCACTTGATACGCAGGATTTCCGGTTTCATTTACGTGTCTCAGACCTCACACGTGCTAACCACCTCCAAAGTCTTCAGCACCGTTGAAGGTGAAGGGAGTTGGAGATGGAGCAGCGATGGAATGTAAGGATGGGGGAAGCAGGAGTGATCCAAGAAAGCTCGACTGCCAAATCCAACGTTAAACGCGTTTCCCACATACGATAGTCCGGGTGATTCCACCGGGAATCGAACCCGGTTTGCCTTGGTAGGAGGCGAGTAGTCTGACCACTACATTAGCCCCCCCACCCCTTACCCAATAAGTTTTCGCAGTTGAAACCAATCATATCGTTAAATGAACATATATTGTATGTATACGGTGCCACACCGAGTCCGACTTTCGGATCCATTCTGATACCACTAAAATATGTCTAAACTACAATTTGTGTTCTTTGACATTCCCATAATATGTTAAATACTCACGATGGAATGAAAATTCAAAGGTACAAGTATTTTAAAAGTTTCCTATGTACANTTCCCATAATATGTTAAATACTCACGATGGAATGAAAATTCAAAGGTACAAGTATTTTAAAAGTTTCCTATGTACAGCCCTCCAAAAGAGGATATTTCGGACGGTAATGCCGGTAAGTAAAACCTCAGGATTTTCTGTAATTTCATGTAGCANGCCCTCCAAAAGAGGATATTTCGGACGGTAATGCCGGTAAGTAAAACCTCAGGATTTTCTGTCATTTCATGTAGCACGTATTTCATATGGATATTAAGTGCTGTAGCATTTAATCTTCATCACACCTATATCTCGCGAGTTTGTGTGCTTAATGCGTAAATGTATAATAATAGGGGAACATATATTCAATGAGTATATTTTGATTTATGATTTCAGAAGCATTTTTTACTTCACTATTTTGCACTTCCTTAAACATGTTGTTTAAATTTCATCAACACTACCCCCTTCAAGGATAATTCCTTGTAGCCCAATACAACATGCCTGGCGATTTTGTGTAGTTAAAAGCAGATGAATGCACTACACTTATCATATTTGCGGATACTGTACGAATTATTAAGTAACCATGAAAATTGATAATTAGACATTTCTCTAGATGACATGAAAAAGATAAAAGTATAATGAGATGGTAGGAAATAGGAAAAGAGAGTGAGAGCAGCCGGTCCAAACTGAGCAGCCGACGCATTAAAAATAGTTCCGTACATAGCTTCCTGCGAGTAAGAGGGTCTGTGCTACGATCGAGTTAGTGACCCAAGAAGGCGGCCCAGGGTGCTGCCTGCAACCTTGAACCTGTTTAACCTTAACCTCTAGTCGCCTTGACCTCTAAGTGACCTCGGAGTGACTCTAAACCAAATGTTCCCGAAATTATTCTTACAATTAAAAAAATACCCGCTGAAAGAAATTTTAAGAAAATTCAAAACATCTGCAATAAAATTTTAAATAAATAAAATATTTCATATAATTTTTACACAGTAAAACTTTAAAATACGGATATTAAAATTTAGAAATTCTTAAACATAAAAAAACATAAATAATTCTTTTGAATTATTTAAATATACCTCACGAATTAAAAATAGGGCATTAATTACTCAACTTCATGCCATTCCCCCATTTGACGAGAAACCCAATAGCCTGTAGGAAGCCGATACAGAATTGGCTAACTGGTAGCCTAAGATGAATCCCTCTCCCTCATCATTTTCTGAAAATAGCTCGATCCCAGCTGTCAGCTACTTCATTCCCTGTAGCCGTAGGTAGGAATGTGGGAGGAAAAACTATTTGTTGCACACTTGCAGGCGCGTCAGTCAACTATGCTGGGTTTACAAAGCCGTAGTCCACAAAGTCTTGTTTCAGTAAATGTCTACTTGTTGGCGTGAAGGTACCTGACTATGCAGCCAAATTCTTACCAACCCTTCCAGTGATACGCCATGACGGTCTCTGAAATATAGGCTAATACTTAAAATGTTAGACGGACTTTTAGTGGGCACAACACGCATTATCATTGTANTGAAAATAGCTCGATCCCAGCTGTCAGCTACTTCATTCCCTGTAGCCGTAGGTAGGAATGTGGGAGGAAAAACTATTTGTTGCACACTTGCAGGCGCGTCAGTCAACTATGCTGGGTTTACAAAGCCGTAGTCCACAAAGTCTTGTTTCAGTAAATGTCTACTTGTTGGCGTGAAGGTACCTGACTATGCAGCCAAATTCTTACCAACCCTTCCAGTGATACGCCATCACGGTCTCTGAAATATAGGCTAATACTTAAAATGTTAGACGGACTTTTAGTGGGCACAACACGCATTATCATTGTANACGGTCTCTGAAATATAGGCTAATACTTAAAATGTTAGACGGACTTTTAGTGGGCACAACACGCATTATCATTGTAGACATACACACTAGCGAGATTTGATATTTTCTTAAATTATGAATTTTTGAGAGATGTGCTGCTTATAAAATGAATACAAGCTTTTATTGCATAGCTCAAACGGTGCTGACTGCTATCTAAAGATGTCATTTACACTGAAGAAATTGAAGCAACTTAAGATTCTACTTCATCTTTAATAAAATAATATAGTGTTGTTTTTTAAGATATTGCAGATTTAAGCCTGATCCTACAGTGCATTTCAAAGGTTTCCAAATTAAATATTTACGACCTTAAACTCCTAACGGTAAATGTATTTAAATTCTCTGCAATTACCACTTGATGTCTTTACCCTAGTTGTTGAACAGACGTTGTAGGTGCAGCTAAGTGTATGCATGTGCTTCTCAGTTTATTGCTCGTAAACCTTAGTCGTAAATTAAGAAAACTTTCCGAAATGACGGTTGTAAAGTGCCTACCGCACGAGCGCTGATCCCGTTATCTCGCTTCAGACGTCTGTACCGGCACTTTTGCGTGATCTCGTACGTCTTCTTGTCCCGCAAAGTCGGGCATTTTCTTGCAGTACGCGACTGTGATTGCTGTGCGTTTACCGGCCTGCGTGACACACTCTTACTTTGCGAAGTGGAGAAATGTGTAACCCACAAGATTGGAGAAATATTTGCAGCCACCGTTGTTCTCGACACAACACAGATCTGAGGCTGACAGAAAGAGCATTCATTGGTGTCACGGTTGTACATCTGCAGCTGAAGAACTTCAAAATCCGAGTGAGGCCAATAGGNCAGAAAGAGCATTCATTGGTGTCACGGTTGTACATCTGCAGCTGAAGAACTTCAAAATCCGAGTGAGGCCAATAGAAAACGTTCCATATTTCCTGTGACGGCACTGTCCACTTTGCATTACATGCAGAAATTACTAAGACTTATTTATAGAAAGCTGGACAGTTTTTCAATTCGATTGTGTCTTAACTGATTCAAANCATGCAGAAATTACTAAGACTTATTTATAGAAAGCTGGACAGTTTTTCAATTCGATTGTGTCTTAACTGATTCAAAAACATTTGGCAAATACTTCAGAAAACTAAACTGGGATAGGACTATTAGTAAAAGTATCCTGTTCCTCAGTAATCCTTTTTGATTTCGTGTTTTGTGCGAAATGAAAATAAAATGAACGATTTTTTCGTCAAGGGTTAATCCAATTATTTTTCCCGCAGGCGAGACAGAATGGCTATTTAAAGTGAATGGCAAAATAAAAAAGTTATTTTACTATACTATTAATGTTATATCACTTAACTGATGTACAATTCTAAAGAACTGAATTAATGAAAAGGNAAGTTATTTTACTATACTATTAATGTTATATCACTTAACTGATGTACAATTCTAAAGAACTGAATTAATGAAAAGATAAAATTGGATTATTTTATGGAGTTACATTTTGCCATATTATCAAGCTGCTGTTAATTAACACATATAATTTAAATGTACTGTACTACAATTATTTATCAATCTTAGCTTATTGATTTTTTTAAATATAGTTTTTCTGATTATGTACATTATTTTTTTATGACCTTTCAAATACCCAATTATAACTCTCACAAGTAGACGATACCGTTGAATAATATACAGCGTTAACAAATTTTTTGACAGTTTGAAAGACTGAACTGNACTCTCACAAGTAGACGATACCGTTGAATAATATACAGCGTTAACAAATTTTTTGACAGTTTGAAAGACTGAACTGGATGTTACAAACATAAATAATTAGCTGCCTCCCACTAACGTAAACATTACAAGATATTTTATTAACATGAAACGTCTTGCCATGTAAGGATTTGTACTTTAGTCACCAAATNTAACGTAAACATTACAAGATATTTTATTAACATGAAACGTCTTGCCATGTAAGGATTTGTACTTTAGTCACCAAATATAAAACTGAAATATAAAGGTGTGCATTTCTAAAATAACATATGAATGAATATTTCGTAACTCGGTTTGATACATAACATACATTTCTTGACACATATCAGAGAATTTCCGGGAAATATAATAGCGATTGTAAAAATTCAACTTAAGTCGAAATGTAAGTTTTCTAGAACACCATTGTCTAAAATATTTTGGAGATACAGAAGGAAGGACTGCATATACTACAGGAAATATAAAATATATTTAGCGAAGCAGTAATGAGATATTAAAAAAGAAATATCAAATTCTTAGAAGTGATAAAAATTAATAGAAATGCAAGAGGTAAATCTTAACCCACATTTCTTTATTAAATCATAAAGAATTTATTGCAGTCAAATTTACGGATTCATTAAAATAAGTGAACTTTAAAAGTTATGAAATATAAATGTTATCAAAATGTATTCAAAATTAAAAATTCATCAAACATTTATAGTAGTAATTGTTAAAAATAAAAACATGCAAAATAAATTAATATAAATGTATAAACCCTAACAATGCGAAATATTTGAATATTTATACTCTAAAAACTAAAACACTAATATCGAAGTAAAAGTGTTGACAAAAATCTATGCATGTACATTACAAAGTTTAAATATATAAAACACTTCTAAAATTATTAAATAACAATCTTTAAATTGCTAAATTTAGAAAAGACAATAAATGATTATTTCTAATTGAGTAAAGAAAACACTTGAAATACCTTGGCACGATACAACGTCCTTTTACATACATGAGATAAACATTATTAAAAATTAAAAATACATACATATAAAGCATTGAATGTTTAAACCTATTCAATTGTATTGTTACAAATAGTCAAAAGTTATACATGTCAGTGTAAAGTTTATTTCCGAGTTAAAAATCAAAACACCTTAAGTTTTTTTAAATATCTTTGAAAAAACTTATTTGTTATTACAAAATTATATATTTTTGAAAATATTTGGTTTATAAGATTTAAAACAATTTTTAATTTTGATTTCAGTTTTCCCCACGCAAAAAGCTTAAAAAGTCGTATAATATACACGAAATAATTTTTTCTTGGATNAATTTTGATTTCAGTTTTCCCCACGCAAAAAGCTTAAAAAGTCGTATAATATACACGAAATAATTTTTTCTTGGATTAACATTATTGAATCAAAATGTATAAAACATTTTATTTAATTTTCTTTAACCGCTTTCGCGTTTAAAATTTAGGTTTAAAATTATTCTAATGGGCAGAAAGACATTTTGTTTGGTGTTTAGAAATAGGTAACTTAGTACCAAATAAAAGTAATTAAATAAATATTTTTATAAAACAATTAGAAAATATTATATAAATATAAACAAAATAGGAAGATCAGAAAAAATATCTACACTATATACATTTATAATTAAAATATTCTTTGATGTTAAAACTATATCTATAAAAGGTAAAATTATTTGTAAAATACCCATTGGTAAAGACTCATCTAATAAAAAAACAATATTACTTAATGGAGAAACGTTTGTCTAATCTCAAAGATTTAAATAATCTTTTAGATAATCACTTTCCTTTACAAACGTCAAAGAATATTTTAAAAAGTTACAGATTAATATATATTTGCTAATACTAATAACACGGTGACACTAGAAATTTTAAAAATATGTTTCTGGCTGTTGTAATATTAAACTGAATTGTATAAATGTATTTAAAAACAAATGTAATAAGCCATTTTTTCTTAAATATATAAATATTTATAATATTTATCATAGTTAATATAAAACTCGCAGATTTTATTTGAAATGGAGGTGACCAAATAATTAATTTAGAACAGGAACAGTTTGAATAAAGAAATGTGTTCAGATAATGTGTTCCAAAAGATAATGTATAAAGTTATAAACTTCCAAAAATTTTCTTGTATCCGGAAAATAACACAACAACCAGCGTAATATACATCTTAAAAAATTAAGTTTACTGTAAAGCTTACAAAAAATATATTGTCAGTACAATTGAACAATTTTTTAATTTACTTACTACGTGTGTTTTGAGAGGCACGGAAAAGCGACAAGGCCATAGTATAAAAACGCTATACATTCAGGAACTGGAAAGGACTCGACCATGGACTGTAGCAATGAACCATCTCAACCTTCGGCTGTAGTGATTTCGGAAAACCCTGGTAAACCTAAATGAGAATGTACGGACTGGAAATCGCACCCGAGTGCTCCGAAAATGCGAGTCCAGTGTTTTAGCACCGAGCAAACTCGCTCGGTTCGAAGACCATAAGCTGTTCACAGTAAAGTGAGTACTTTTGAGGCCCTGGTTACTTTTTCCTTTCATCCATTTTTTATCCTTTAACAAACTTTTTAAATAAATATTGCCGTGTAGGTAATAAGCACAGTGTGTATATTCCACCACAGTAGAAAATTAATATCTCAGGCTAAAAATAAGTTATATTTATTGGCTATTATTCTAAATGAAAGGGCTTTCAAAAGAGCTTTCTTTACCGTGAATAGCATTTAGTAATGTTCTTTTAAAAATAAAATATAAACAATTTTAAATCTTGATAATTTTTACTTGTGTATCACAGCAAATAAAATTTTAACTTTAATGCATTAAATTATTTTAGCATTTTTAAAGCTTTAACAAATAGTATAACTTATTAACTAGAAATATTAAAAAATAAAAATAAAAATAAATTNTATAACTTATTAACTAGAAATATTAAAAAATAAAAATAAAAATAAATTTTTTGAAAAAAATTTTAAAATAAATACAACAAATATTTTTAGGGAAAATAATAAAAAAAGGTATATAAACTTTACATTAAAAAATATTAAGAATTTTTTTAAAAATATTAAATATGCTTAGTATTTTAAAATGGTGGTACCACAAAACTGAAAAGATAATTACAAAAATAAGCAAAAAAGAAATTCTCTGCATACTTCTAAAATTAATATTTTTGTAAGAAATTAAAAAAAATATACATATATTTATTTGCATATAATTAATAATGCAATATGAAACAGAGGATCATTAAAAATTGTATACTCATAATGTTTATTAAGAAATACTGAAAATGCTGATTCTCGAGTACCACGCTTGTAACTTCCATACCACATTCTTTACTTCTTGCCACACTGATTAAGTAATTATTCCCTTTAGCCTAAGTCTGCTTTAGCCCGGTAGAATTATTCATGCCACTGATATAGTTCATGAACATGTATAGTGAAATCCAAATATTTGTCATGTAATAAGGAAAAAAAAATGCTCTTGCACTCTCGTTTTGCAAAGATTTGGTTAAAAATTTAATTATGCAGGTAGCTGCAAAACAGCAATTTTTAAAATTATACTATTCTGGCCTTACCTTATTCACGATCATGTAGTTGACACATTGTCAATTCATAGTCAATGATCTTGCGTATTCCTCACGATGTGTATGCATTGAAAAAGAAAATGACGGTGATCATCTTGTGAGAGCAGAATAGTTAAGTCATGAGAAAATAGGAATTTTGGTTTTTCAAAGTAGTTTTAGCCTCCATTTGTAGGCGATGTTCACTAAGGTCGCAGAAAATCTTCTTTCCACAGGCAAGAGGAAGAATTTGGTCGCATTGCCTCTTGCATTCCGCGAAACACCTACTGACCGATCACCTTGCATAGTTTCCTGTAATTTAGTTTCCAGTCTTGGATACGTCGATTTCCACGTCTTTCTCGGTCGGCGCATTCGTTTTCCATACGTGAGCACTAAGTCTGTGCGAATTTCTTTTTGAAATTGAACCAACCACACAATGGTTTTCGTTGAACACTGCAATGCGGTGCTAATTGTATGCTATAACACATGTGATAAGACATCATAAGGAGCACCCTTCGGCAATTTTTTCTGTAAACATATTGGGATCCCCGACGAAACTGCATTTTCTGACCAATATTTTGAAGTGTTATTTTGCTCTCTCGTCCTTGACACCAGTAAAACAGTCCCAGCTGCTGACGAGTTTGGCTTCGCCCTGACCACAGCAGTGGCACTTGATGGAAAGTCCCACTATGTTTTGGTTAAACAAAAATGAGTTTTGGTTGGGTGACTATTAAATAACCTGTATCGCATTCAACATGGTCACACCACATCCGCGGCGCACCATGACAGAGATATGAGTACGCAAGGGGAAAATAAAGGAGTTACCTGGATACGCATAACGATGTCGATTTGAATAACACTCAAATTGAAAGAAGGACTTGAANGGAAAATAAAGGAGTTACCTGGATACGCATAACGATGTCGATTTGAATAACACTCAAATTGAAAGAAGGACTTGAAACAGTACTAATATATTTGCTAAACTTCTAGCACCAACGCACACAATTCAGAAAATTTACAAATGCATTTTTGGGCGTAATTTAGCAATTTACGTTTGTTTCTACTTCCCAGCGCACATAATTTCCAGATCTCATATTTTACAGTGAATGTCTTACTTGCTTTGATTTTTAGGCTTGCTTCGCGACGAGAAGGTTTAAAGTTATGTTTGCATATCTGTAATCTCTTGGCTTTGACGTGATGCGAGTAAACGTAACATTCTGAAAACAATTTATTTTGGACATCCCCTTTCTTCTCAAACACCAACTTATATAATTTTAAGAGCAATTTGGCCATTATTAAAATTAGTGCTCTTTTTTCCATTTATTTATATGAATTCGAAACAACATGGTATTTAATAAGTGTGATAAGCAATAATTATTTTGATTGTTTATATACCTAATGATAAAAACACCTATTAATACATTATATGTGCGGGCACAATGTATTTTAAATGAGACAAAACTTGCACCCATAAAATAAATGTATATATATATATATATATATAAATCCCAAACAATTCCAAAAATCGCAGAACAATTAAAAAAAAAAAATATTCTAACAAATTCCCAAAAAAATCTTGACACTTGTCTCAAAACCCAAGAAGCAAGATCTAAGCCTCAAGACCCAAGACACAAAAACCAAGACTCAAGACTCAAAACCCTTGACAACCCTAGACTCAAAACCCTTGGCTCAAGACTCAAGACCCTTAACCCAAGAATCATGACTCAAGAATCAAGACTCAAGACCCTTGACCCTTGACTCAAAACCCATGCCCAAGACACAATACCCAAGACATAAGACTCAAGACCCGATATTCAAGACCCAAGACTCAAGAACCAAGACTCAAAACCCAGGACTCAAGACCCAGGACTCAAGACTTAATACCCTTGGCACAAGACTCAAGGCTCAAGTCACAAGACCCTTGACTCAAGACTCAAGACCCGAGACTAAAGGCTCAAGACACAATACCCTTGACTCAAGACTCAAGACCCGAGACTAAATGCTCAAGATTCAAGACTCAATACTCAAGACCCAAAACTCAAGACCCTTGACCCAAGACTCAATACCCTTTACCCAAGACTCNAGATTCAAGACTCAATACTCAAGACCCAAAACTCAAGACCCTTGACCCAAGACTCAATACCCTTTACCCAAGACTAAAAACTCTTGACGCAAGACTCAAAACTCTTGACGCAAGACTCAAAACTTTTGACCCAAGACTCAAAACCCAGGACTCAAGACTCAAAACCTTTGACGCAAGTCTCAAGGCTCAAGGTCCAAGGTTCAAGACACAAGACCCTTGACTAAAGNTCAAGACACAAGACTCTTGACTAAAGACTCAAAGACACTTGTGTCAAGACTCAAGACCCGAGACTAGAGACACGAGACACTTGACTCAAGATATGAGGCTTAAGACTCAAGACTCAAGATTGAAGACTCAATATTCAAGACCATAGACCCAAGACTCAATACCCTTGACCCAAGACTCATGACTTAAGACTGAAGACTCAAGACTAAAGACTCTTTACCCAAGATCAAGATACTTGACCCAAGATTCAAATCCCTTAACTGTTAACCTTAAACCCAAAAAAAAAAATTATCCTAACAATTCTAAAAAATTCCTAAATATAAAAAATAAATTTAAATGCTTAAAAAATAAGAAATGCAAATTTAAAAAAATTAAAATTTTGAATGTTTGGTCATAACGGGGCCTGGAGCCGAAGCCTAAATAATGCTCTATCATTCCGGTCTTTCGGCTGCCATGATGTCACCCAACCGTCATATTGACACCAAGTGACCTTGAACTGGGCATTTGAATAAGACCCCGTGACCTTGTATGACCTTATTAAACGCCCAAAAAAAATTATCCAAAAAATTGAAAATGACAAAAATTTATAAAAAAATTATTAAATATTTATTATTAAGAAATTTATTTAAATCTTACATTTCCGAATGTTTTCTCAGGAACACAGCCACCAGACTACTGACCCTCGCCAAAGTTTCTCATTGGTTAATTAGTCAGTTCCTCTCCAATCCTTCCACCAATGTTTTTCATTAGTTGATTTCTTATGCTCACTTCACACCCCAAAAGTGTTTATTATTGGTTGATTAATCATGCTCGTTCAACCCACGACCAACTTTCCTCATTGGATAAGTAGTCGACAGTCCTCCACCTTCCTTACCATTGCTTCCGTCACATGCAGCCATCTTGTTTTTTTTCGTTTGTCATTTGTTTCTATTTTCAACACCTAGATGACACTAGTGTATTAATTATTGATTTTTCCGCCAGAGGAGCAGTCGATTTAGCCGCCATGTTGGTTGTCGATCTTGACCTTACACCAATGACATTGAACTAAAAAAATCGAGGAAAATCACAATCCATATAATTGTCAAATAATAGCTGGTCACAACAATGAAACATACAGACTAACTGCACACGAACTGAAACATAGCGACTGACTGCACACAAAACCGACTCCACCCAAGACAAACTTCACCAAAGACTGACTCCACCCATGACTAACTCCACCCAAGACTAACTCCACCCAAATCGAATCCACCCAATACTAACTCCGCCCAATCGCGAATCCACCAAATACTAACTCCGCCCTAGACTAAAAAACTAATTGCACCCAAGAATAACTCCACCTAAGACTAACTCCACCCAAGACTAACTCCACCCAAGACTAACTCCACCCAAGACTAACTCCACCCAAGATTAACTCCACCCAAGAATAGCTCCATCCAAGACTGGTTCCTGATGAAACATACTTAGCCAAAGACTAGAACCTGAAAATACCAGTTCCTACAAAACAGGCTAGACCAACCGACAAGACCAACCTACCATACCACCCACCTATACAAACAAACGATGATGGACAATCTCGAATAAAGTCTCCTAATAAGAGTCTCGTAGCTAAGCTCTTCGCAGAAAATCTTCGCAAAACACTTCTACCAGCTGTTCATATCAAAGGAACATACTATCCTACCAAGACAAGTTACCAGGTAAAATGACCAGACCAACCAACTAGTTGCAAAAAATTCCTCAAAAATACTCCCCTCATTTCATTCGTTCGCCATATAGAACTCAGTCTATNCCGACAAGACCAACCTACCATACCACCCACCTATACAAACAAACGATGATGGACAATCTCGAATAAAGTCTCCTACTAAGAGTCTCGTAGCTAAGCTCTTCGCAGAAAATCTTCGCAAAACACTTCTACCAGCTGTTCATATCAAAGGAACATACTATCCTACCAAGACAACTTACCAGGTAAAATGACCAGACAACCAACTAGTTGCAAAAAATTCCTCAAAAATACTCCCCTCATTTCATTCGTTCGCCATATAGAACTCAGTCTATTTTAAACGACCCAAGTAAGGCATAATAATTCGAATCGAACTATTGCTCACCTTTTGCATGCACGCACATAAATGTAATATAAAACAAACTCTCTTAATTGATTGTTTACACCATTGAATCAAAGAGTCTTTTAGAGAAGCAGAAGGGGCTGTATAAGATATGAAACACTCACTATGTATACATAAATTTAATCAATTTGCCTATTATAAACACTCTATATTTCTTATTATTTGTGCATTCGATTTACATTTCTCAGATGTTTGCAGACCATGGATAGTAGCCAGCAGTTTCATCTGATATAACCCCAATCCTTCGGCTCATCGATGATTGCAGATATCTCAACAATGCATGGGAGATCCCCGCGTTTCTGAAGGTCAATAAAATATTTGAGTCTTTCAACAAGTTCATTCGAGTCTTCGTGAAATATGTAACGAGCGTTATTGATGCCTTCTGCCCTCTTCACATCACTTGTTGAAGAAAACTCGTTGGAGAAATATGTGGGAACATCAAGAGAATCATCATCCTTCTTATCAGATACTTCATCAAAACTGTCTTTTTAGAAATGATATTCAATGCTGTCTTCATGATCGTCTTCACCTCCTGTTACATCCTCAATATCATGTTTACTTTTCTTTGTAGGGGTCGCACAGTCATCATCAGTATTTAGAGCTGACAACTGTTTATTCTTAAGTTCGTCGATTTCACGCGAACGTCTTGCAAGTGTACATTCCACACGTACTGACTCTACCAAACATCGTAGGTATCTCATTCCGTCATCAGCATTAACTGCCCCGTCATAGTCGTCTGTGGAATCAGTACTAATCGATGCAGCAGTGGTATTGACGACATAACTTGATGGTACTTAATAGACGAATCTTTGCAGTTCTTGATGTGGTTCTTCAATATATCACCTTGCATAAACTGCATGTGTCCATTGTCTTAATGCTTCATCGCGCGAAAAGTACTCTTCGTACAGGCGGTTCTCTCATGTCGCCGAAAAGGCAGCTTTTGCTGAAGATCATTCCCCAGTAGCAACACTGTTTTACATGTAATTTTCCAGCAGCGGGAGAAGGTACATCCATAGAGGTAAGCTTTACAGTAGACTTCGTACAATCATTGGCTTGCAACATCTTCATGAAAAAAACCGAAGTCCTTTCCGCAGTGGCAACATGTGTATCTACTTGGCCTAACTATTGCTTTATGTGTGTGTGTGTATATATATATATATATATATATATATATATATATATACATTAACACATTTCAGGAGTGAGATTTAATTATTTGATAAAAACTGTAAGTTGAAATGTTCTAATTACACATATCGACTGAAAGATCCATTGAAAAAGACTGAAGTTGTAATTTGTCAGAAAGCTTTTGCTGCTTCTAATGGGATTGGGTTGTTTTAAATTCCAGAGATTAGCGAAGCTCTTCCTTAACAATATTTCACCAACAGTAAATAGAAGTAAACACTTCACTAGACCTAATACTGTTAGTGAAGACTTTGTTTGTAAAAAGATTGACTCTCACATAAGATCGTTTCCATACAAGGTCTTACATTTTTTACTAAAGAAATATTCAAACAGATATCTTAGTTCTGAACTTAGTATCATGAAAATGCATAAGATTTTTTTTTTCTAATACATGACCGTGGCAATTATTTGCTTGTAGAAGAGAAGAAACCAAATATCGGAAAGCCTAATGCAGCTGTAATGTAAAAGTTTGATTATATCTGCTTCAAGGAAAAGTTTAATTATGGGTTTGGTAGACCAAGAAGTGATGTTTGTGCAATGTGTGCAGAATATGAAGTTAGAATAACAGGAGAAAGAAGTGAAGAAAAGAGGAAGAGCAGCATCAAAGTACAACTCGAGGTGCACAAACACAAGGCCAAGTGGTCTTACAAAAATAAACGTGTTTGTGCTGAAGTAGCTAAAACAGATCCCGCAAAAGCAGCAATAGCCTTTGATTTTCGACAAAATATTCCAGTAACACATTTAGCAGTAAATTATGTATATATACCCGGCAGTTATGGGTACATAAACTAGGATTTCATAACCTCGCAACAGGTGTTGCCGGTATATACATGTGACCTGAAAATGAATCTAAACGAGGTGTCAATGAAGTCATTTCTTGCCTTCAACATTACTTTCACATACAGTTACCACAGAGTGTAAAACATATGAACATTTCATAGATGCATGTGCAGGCCAAAACAGGAATAGGACTATGTGCCAGTTTCTGTATACTTTGGTTAAGACAGGGGAATATGAGAGTAAAACTCACTGTGTCCCTATCCGGGGCCACGGTTTCCTGCCGTGCGAGACTGGTTTCTTTGTTATTGAAACTATTAAACGATTAACAGAACAAGTGACAACACCCAGTGCTTGGATTGATGTAGACAAAGAAAGGTTTGATGTTGTGCCAGTAAAAGGCAACATGGTTAAAGATTTTAAGACTGGACTGAGCAGGTATTTTAGGTTATCTTGTAGCAACAAAAAGGGAAAGTTCTGCATTTCAAAATACAAAATCACAAAGTACAGTAAATATCATATCAATGAAGTCAAGGTGTCGTCTACAATGAGTGGATTGTTCTATACCTCCTTTATAAGCGAGAAACCAAACAATGACAGAATATTACTTCCACAAAACCGCATGTATGTTGCAACTCTAATTATTAAGTCTGCCAAACTGAATGATATCAAGAAACTCTTGAAGTACATACCTAAAGAATATAAAATGTTTTATGAATTCTGAAAATCATCTGAAGACGGTGGGAGTGGTACTGATGTGTTTGATGATGAGTAATGACAGCAGTGANACTGATGTGTTTGATGATGAGTAATGACAGCAGTGAACATCATGACTATGGCTATGCGTTTGTGGATGAAGAGCTATGTAAATGTTCACAAGGATATTATGAGTACAAAAAATTTTTTTTTACATAATCTCTTTGGCAATAAATGGTTTGTAAATAATGTTTGTGTTTACATTGTATACCTGTTACATCTTGTTCATTTTGGAGTNTCTTTGGCAATAAATGGTTTGTAAATAATGTTTGTGTTTACATTGTATACCTGTTACATCTTGTTCATTTTGGAGTTATTGAGCGTATTATTATATATTATGAAGAATATTGTATTGTTTTTGTGTTGGTGTATGAGTGTGGCATCTGCATGTTATTTTGAGGGCAAAACACTTTCCTCCTACCCTTCTGTTAACATATATATATATATAGTGAGTACTATGTTTGCCACTACTTTGAGAGAATAAAGGAGGAAACTTATTTCTTAGTTTTATTTTTATTACTATCTGCTGCTAAACCATGCTAACTCCAATTATAAATTATTTTTTTAATAGATTAATTTATAACCGTCGTGTTTTCCTCTAAACCATTTCTCGACATCTGTGGATACATACATAATTAATGGAAACTGGTAAATCAAGTCATACACTACATAAATAGTTTTTTGTCTCTCCGGAAAAGTATGGATTTTGGAGTTACCATTTTTTAGAATTCAGGTTCTTAATTACTGATTCCTATTCGCAAATTTAATAAAAAATCCCTTAAAGTTCTAATGGAAAAAAATGTAAAACATTTCCCTGAAGAATATCAAACTTTATTCATTGTCATTGCAATGAGTGAATTAAATAGTATGATTATTTCCTATTCCCACTAGTAACTGGCGACAAAACAAATTACATTCATGCAGTACTTTGAGTATAAATGGTTCAAATGTGTAAGGATGTCCGTGCATGCAGTACCTTATTATTGTAAACGATCAAACTATAATTTGATGCACATTTCTGGTTACGGAAGGTTCTCTTTTAGTGCCAAAAATATGTGCCAGTGTTTCTAAAACAATTTTGATCTAAAATTAAACACTCTAATCTTGGTTTATTTTGCCTGTTATACAGAACATTGTATTAAAATCGTTTATGAAAGAGCAGAGCTAATAAAATAGGGGAGAGGCATGGACACTGAAAGTCATTTCCAAAACACTGTTTATTTTAAAGTAAGTAAACAATTTCTCTGGATTGAGTAGCTACTTTCGACATGAAAAATCTCGCTCAATAAATCGATGAGGTACATGACAATTCGCTTAAAACCAATATAATTTTGATAGATACCATGTCTACTGGTTACAAATTATTAACGGCGTATAGTCATATGACACACTAATTGTACAAAAAAAAGGAATTGAGATTCGGTTGAATAGTTCTCGAAAACTATATAAAACTTGTATTTTCGAAATTGCATTAACTTTAAAAATAAACAAAAGAAGAGGTTTCTTTTTTTAAAAATAAATATCCGAATTAAATTTGTTTTCAAGAGTGCATAAAATATATCATAAATGTCATAATGTAAAGAAACTTTCGTCGAAAGTAATAAGTAGCTTTTTTTTGAAAAATTAATAACATATTTGTAATATTATCAAAAATTACGCAGTCCATCACAGTGCATTAAACTAGCTTGCAAGAAGTGGACTAATCTCTGAAACCCCTCCCCGTTTTGCTCCATCAACTTAGTCGATCACAGACGCAGCGGCGTCCCCGCAGGTGGCAGTTACCACAGCAAAATACCTAAGATTACGGAGCCGAAGCAGCTACTTATATCACGAACTCCAGTCGCCCACGCCACCAAACTGGCGTTACTGGCCAACAAAATGTTGCGATGTCGTCCGCGAAGCAGCGCCTGGTAGAGTCCATTCACGGTTACTTCCAACTTTTCTGACCCCCCCCCCNCCCCCCCCCTGCTAAAGTTATACTGCCAGGATACTTCTTTGCCTCAAGCAAACAAAGCTTAACCGAGTAATTAAGGTTTTTACTACTCAGGTTGGCAAGATCAATGTTAAAAGTTTGGCAACCAAAAATTTTCGCCCCTAGGAAAGCGTTAGTGTCGCGTGTGTATCAGATTTTCTGTACTTCAAACGTTAAAAAACAGAATAATTGCAATAATCATCAATAAGATATAAAATAACTTCGTGACCAAGTAAAATCGTTCTATTTTGTCATTCACGTATATTAAAATTTAATTAAATGTTAACTTTTGGAACACTGCGCACCTAGCGGCGGAAACTTTCCATTTACCAAGCTCTCTCATAAGAAATCTAGTTTTTTTTTCCTGACCTGGGTAGAATAAACCTTAACCTAGTCTAGACAATTACACCAAAGGGAAACCGCACNTCTAGTTTTTTTTTCCTGACCTGGGTAGAATAAACCTTAACCTAGTCTAGACAATTACACCAAAGGGAAACCGCACCGCATTCATGCGCACTCACTGTAATAATATTTGGCGTAAGAACTATTTCTTATCCCAACACACTTCTTTTCTCACTGTTTTATTCATATTAATTATAAATGANATATTTGGCGTAAGAACTATTTCTTATCCCAACACACTTCTTTTCTCACTGTTTTATTCATATTAATTATAAATGAAATCTTATGATTTGTTGATAAAATGTCAATAAAATTTCAATTCAACCAGAAAAGGGTTACTTTTATGTTAAAACATAAGTATAAAAGGCATGTGATGCATGACATATTTAGGAAACAACCAATCACGTCATATATGAGGTGATTGTAAGGCACAGTGAGGCACAGTNTGTGATGCATGACATATTTAGGAAACAACCAATCACGTCATATATGAGGTGATTGTAAGGCACAGTGAGGCACAGTGAGACACAGAGCCCGTTCCCAGAGACCAATCAGAGAATGGGCACGATCACATCAACGCAACGGCCACGCCATCCCGTGTCTGCGTGTTTGTGTAATCTGCGTTTCCGCGTTGCACGTAAGCCCGGAGCGCATGCGCCGTAGCCTTACCGCCAAGGTCACAGTCCCGCGCTCGGCTANTGTGATGCATGACATATTTAGGAAACAACCAATCACGTCATATATGAGGTGATTGTAAGGCACAGTGAGGCACAGCGAGACACAGAGCCCGTTCCCAGAGACCAATCAGAGAATGGGCGCGATCACATCAACGCAACGGCCACGCCATCCCGTGGCTGCGTGTTTGTGTAATCTGCGTTTCCGCGTTGCACGTACGTCGTCAGCGCATGCGCCGTAGCCTTACCGCCAAGGTCACAGTCCCGCGCTCGGCTAGGCCTCGCTCCACTCACCACACACACTTGCTGGAAGCCTTTGTCAGCAACAGCTAAAGTCTTCCCGCGGTTTATTCACACTTCCTCAATCAAACATTTGAAAAAATCGCACCGTCACATCTCGTCTACCCAACGAAATACGGTTGACAAATTTAATGCCCGCAATATGAATATAAAATCACACTTAAAATATGCTCGTAAACAATTTTACATTTCGGGGCCACGGTGGCTGAGCGGCTAGGCTGCTCACCTCTCACCAACGCGAACCAGGCTCAATCCCCGGCCTGGTCACTCCGGATTTTCGCAAGTGGGAATCGTGCCGGATGATGCCGCTGGTTGGTGGGTTTTCTCGGGGATATCCTGTTTCCCNCCGGATTTTCGCAAGTGGGAATCGTGCCGGATGATGCCGCTGGTTGGTGGGTTTTCTCGGGGATATCCTGTTTCCCCACCCTTGCATAATCCGGCGCTGCTCCATTGTCACCTCATTTCACCTTCATCGGCCTCGTTGTTAAGAGCAGCCCAAATATCCCTACTCAACTTTATATTTCAATTCCGTAACTCTTCACATCAAAATAACAACATTATCATAACAACAATAAAAAAATTTANCTCAACTTTATATTTCAATTCCGTAACTCTTCACATCAAAATAACAACATTATCATAACAACAATAAAAAAATTTAAAAAAAGGAAATTAAACATTTATATATTCATACACACAAAAAAAATAAACGACCGTCTCAACAATCTTCATAAACATATTGTGTCCATTTTATTAGAAATAATGTAGTGACTTTATGCTATTCGCAACACACACCATGTATGGCATCTTTGCATGTTTCCTAAATATGTTACTTATTACAAGCGTTTTATACTCGTGTTAACAGAACTACCAATTTTTTTTTAATTGAAATTTTATATTTATATAACCTATAATTCTTAAAATTTCAGTTATAACTAATAGGAATAAAATAAGGAGGACATAGGTGTGTTGGTAATGCCTATAAGACAGTTCTTATGCAAAATATTATTACACAGAGNCTCAACTTTATATTTCAATTCCGTAACTCTTCACATCAAAATAACAACATTATCATAACAACAATAAAAAAATTTTAAAAAAGGAAATTAAACATTTATATATTCATACACACAAAAAAAAATAAACGACCGTCTCAACAATCTTCATAAACATATTGTGTCCATTTTATTAGAAATAATGTAGTGACTTTATGCTATTCGCAACACACACCATGTATGGCATCTTTGGTTGTTTCCTACATATGTTACTTATTACAAGCGTTTTATACTCGTGTTAACAGAACTACCAATTTTTTTTTAATTGAAATTTTATATTTATATAACCTATAATTCTTAAAATTTCAGTTATAACTAATATGAATAAAATAAGGAGGACATAGGTGTGTTGGTAATGCCTATAAGACAGTTCTTATGCAAAATATTATTACACAGAGTGCGCTGGAATGCGGTGCGCTGTGACTTTGGTATAATTTTCTAAACTCTGTTAGGCTTTACTGCTTGACGCTGAGGAACATCCTGTAAGCATAACTTTAGCAGGACTTCAGAAAAGTTGGAAGTAACAGTGAAAGAACTGTGTCTCTTGGTGGCGAGGGCATCTACCAGTGACACTCGAATCAGGGGCACATAGATGAGTCAGCTTTGGTTTTGTTTTTGGGAAGAGGGCGAGGAGGCATTTTAATAAATATAAAAATCTCCAAAATTTAGGTATTTTTAGGTTCTTACTCTATTTAACCAAGTAAATAATATATAAACACATTGCGACTGTCTTTACTAAAATGAATAATTGAATGTGAATAATTGTTAACATAACATAATTTGGGTGTTCAGTAATAAAGTACAAAAGTTACAAACAATTTCTGGAGCAAAGTTGAGCTCTTGGGGTAGGCGATGGTGGGGGAAGTGGCCCCTTCTCCCCTCCCCACCTTGTATCCGCCCATTACTCGAATGTTCTCAGCGGTAAGTCATTTCATAAATAGAAAAAAGTCTTCTGTTGTGACAGCATTGTCAATGTTACTACAACAGTAATGTTTTACCTGTGAGCCGTCAGTAACTAATGTTGCTGTAAATGTTATATACTGTTAAGCTATTAATGTTAATGTAACATTAATTACTTTTGTAACAACATTTCTTCCTTATTGTTTTGTCAACAGTAGTGTGGTGTTTATGTTGTGGCAGAACATATTTTGCGATGAATTGATATTAACATTTGTGTTAAAAATTTTCTTTTATTTCCTTTGCTTTAAAAAAAATATTTCGATGGAAAATAAATTTAGTACAATAATTTTATCACAAAAAGAAGTATTACAAAAAAAATGACGGCCAAGAGATGAATCGAACCAGCGCCCTCAGTACTTGTCATATTTCATTTTACGGCTCCTGACGCCCTATCAAGCGCTCTATCTTAACATTTACATCTGTTCTTCAAATCATGTGTTTTTACTAGAATAATGACAAACTGCAGTTCTCTTTTGTTACGTGGAAATACTTTATGATCTCTAAATATATGCACAATTGGCGCACCTAAACTGCTCTGTAATGCTTGATAGCTGGTCTAAGCTGCATTAAGTTCTCATACTATGCTTTGAAAGTTAACACAGTGATTTCATTTTACGAAGTTATCGTTGTTCACTTCTATCCGCCATTTGAGAACACTATTTCAGTGTAAATTTGTATTGGTTGGACTTTTGTTAATGTCGCAAAAACAAAATATTTTGTCCTTCCCTTTACTTTTAGCTTAATACAACTTTTGGTGCGGCAACATTACTAAGTCTTAACTAACATCAACACTTCAACAGTATATTTAAATTACAGTAATATAAGACTATGTAAATTGTTAACATTATTAACTATGTAACAAAACTATTTATTTTACTACAACATAAACGTTTAAAGAAATGCGTTAACTGTAATTTTTTTGTTGCAAGAACATTAGACTTTTTCTGTGCAGTAATTATACAATAAAAGATAATGTTTATAGAGGAAAAGATAATATAGACTACTGCCATGTTACTAAATGGCAATGATACAATCATTAACAAGTTGTGATGGGAATACACGCGTTAAACCAGTTTGTAGCGGAAAACTATGAGTCAGTGAACCGGATCGTCAAGGGTAATGATCAATAGCAAAACACTTGTGGTCCAACCGGTTCTGCGTTTGAGATGAAACACGTAAGTTATGTCTGGGACCAGTATTGCTAATTTTAATCCTCGCGGCACAACTGTGAGATAACATTGAAGTTGTGTGAATGAATCACAGCAAGGTGAGTGAAACAGACCCGTTACTGTTCGACCTTGTTTTATCACACAAGTAGGAAATCCTAAAACCGCCCGTTCATTCAACGGTGTTGTGAATCTTATCTCAAAAGAGCTAAAGGTTTGAAAATACAGTTCGCAATAATTACGGCGGGGCCAATTTCAATATATTTGGTTTCTTTTTATCAAACATTTACAGAAAATAATCTAAAATTCATTACAAATGTTGTCGCACAAAATCTTTTAAATTAAAGCATTACTATTCACATTCGCATTCAGTTAAGTAGAGGAGAGTGGAGTGGAAAGATTTCAACGGCTCCTTACATCGGGATCTTGAAAGCCGATGTGGTTGAAGCGATGTGAATATGGGGCAGTGCTGGAATACAAGGGCGGGGAAACGGGACATCCCCGAAGAAACCCGCCGGACAGTGATATCGTCTAGCTCAATTCCCACGTGCGAAAATGCGGGTGACCGCTTAGAGAATCGAACCCGGTTCGCCTTGGTGGAAGGCGACTGCTCTAGGCACTTTGCACCACGGCCCCATTAATATTAGTAACTAATTTTTGTGTGCAGTACTCTAGTTACTATATATTTTCAAGGAATTGGAAAAGGCATACATATGTTCTTATCTTTGCCACCCTTAAATTTCGTGACAGTATAAAGACAATATGCTTAAAAGTTTGATCAAATAATCTGGTTAATTCTTAACGACGTACATTATAAACAAGACGTTTTTGACAAAAATTACCATACTTTATCCAATTCATTTTTAAGAAATTAATTTAGTTTCTTGACAGCACAAAGGGTAACGTTTCGTAATTAAGAAAAGGGGTGCGTGTACGTATGTACGCGCATTATAAAATATACTTCTTCGGCGTGACTAAAATAAAATTTTCGCACATAACCTCAAATACTTGAAATTACTTTCAAAATTTTACTATGCAATTTTTGTCACTAACAAAATTTTTATGGCACAGTGTAAGTAACATTAATGAATAATATATATACACTGAAGAGCCAAAAAAACTGGCATAGGTGTGCGTATGCAAATAACAGAGGTATGGAACCAATCAGAGTAACGCAATGCGGTCGGCAACGCCTATACTATAAGACAACAAGCGTCTGGCAAAGTTTCTAGATCGGTCACTGCTGCTACAATGGCAGGTTATCAAGATTTAAGTGAGTTTGAACGTGGTGTTATAGTCAGCGCACGAGAGATGGGACATAGTATCTCCGAGGTAGAGATAAAATTTGGATTTTCGCGTACGACTATTTCACGAGAGTACCGTGAATATCGGGAATCCGGTAGAACATCAAATCTTCGACATCGCTGCGGCCGGAAAAAGATCGTGAAAGAACGGGACAAACGAAGACTGACGAGAATCATTAAACATGACAGACGTGCAACCCTTTCTCAAATTGGCGCAGATTTCAATGCCTCCTGCATACCTTCATACATTAGTCGAGTCAATGCCACGTCGTATTACGGCACTTCTGCGTGCTCGCGGGGGCCCTACACGATATTAGGCAGGTGTACAAGTTTGTTTGGCTCTTCAGTGTTTATATTCACAAGGAATTACTAATATAAATGAAATGTTTTTCAATTTGCTTATTACATGAACTGATTTTATGATGGTTTTAAATATAACCACGTACTATGTTGTGTAGACTGCGTTTGTATATAGCTAGACGAAATACGCATAACCTCAAATACTTGAAAACACTTACTGTATATAGCTAGACGAAATGCGCATGCGCGTTGGGTCATACCCCTACCACGTTCACTGTCAAATTTCGTTACACTGTTCGCGAGCAACTTCCGTTGCACACTAATTTTTTACCTTCAACGCGCCAAAAGAAGAATAACTTTAACAATTAATTAAGCGTAAAGAAATATAATTGGAATCTAGCAAACATATCAGTCGTCTGAGAAACTGATATTTCATTAGTAAATTTGTACCGTTCACGTANTATAATTGGAATCTAGCAAACATATCAGTCGTCTGAGAAACTGATATTTCATTAGTAAATTTGTACCGTTCACGTGTTTTAGAGCTGTTTACGAGTAAATAATTCTGTACCTAGTAAATTGATACTTTTTAATCAAACAAGATACTGAAAACATGCTTTCATCGACAATACATTTCAAACCTAGGGACCAAATGCCATACTAATATGTTAACGTATAAATGGTAAAATAATANTTTCATCGACAATACATTTCAAACCTAGGGACCAAATGCCATACTAATATGTTAACGTATAAATGGTAAAATAATATATTGCATTAAACTCAGTTATACCATACGAGTTACCAATAGATATGTTATTTATTTTATGGACCGAAAACTGGCATTTCCAGGTCTTAAGTTTTTTGATTTGAAGCACATTCAGAGCTATCCTGCAGATTGTTATACAAGGCTTAAATTATCGTCAACCAATTTCCGAAATATATATATCAATAAACGTGGTATTGTGCNAAATATATATATCAATAAACGTGGTATTGTGCATGTACTTTAATAAGAAATATATCGAAACAGTTTATACAATAACCTAGCCGCGTAAACAGAGCAATAATTTAATAGACCTTTTTTTTCACAACACCGTACGCTAAAAATTTCATCTCGTACCTAGTTCTCTCTATGTACAAAAATTTGTTTTGTATTAGCAAACAAATAATTATTATTTGGCATAAAAAATTATAAAAGGCAGCATAATGGAAAATATTTAAAAACCAAAAAGCTTTAATTGTTCAATTACACAATTTTGTTGGAAATCATTCGAATATTTTAGGGGGCTCTAATATGTACTCAAATTTTCATGCATGAAACAAGAAGCTAAAAAAAAAAAAATTAACACGTGCATGGTACGGCGAAGAAGAAATACATCCCGCAGATAACTAAAAATCTTATGTCTCACATCATAAACTGGTTGGAGAGAGGTAACATGACCATCGACTTTCTCGAGGGGCAAGAGAAGCCAGCCAAATATCGCCTGAGAAGTATAACTGGACAGTAAACTGCTTCACAACAGATGGGAATGACCCCATGCGATGTTAAAAAGATTCAAGCGGTGGTATAACAGGGAGCACGTGAAGTGAATGCTTCCAGGTTCGTGTTCAATGCGCTAAGTAATAATCGCGCGTTTATGGCAATGTCAACTCACGTATTCTGGGGCACAAATACAACACGTGAGTTATATGTGAGCACAGACATGACATTCAATGAGTGCGATCATTTCTTCGAGTTCGGTTACCGCCTACTTTACATGAAAACGACGAATATCACACAAGTACGCAAGCCGTGCTTTAACGTACAATTTGTTAACATTATAAACAATTAAAATATATTATGTAGTAACAACAAAATGTTTTGTTAGTACTCACCTTGCTGAATAAATTTAGTGGTTAAAAATAAATTATTTACTTTTCACCTCTAAACTTTTGTGGCCAGTAATAAATTATCTTGTAGCACCTATAAAATAATTTGGCACGGTGACCTCTACCAAATATTTTTCTCTGTGCACGTATGGACACAGTACTACAACGAAAACGGCTTATTTTATTAATGGCACCTTTTAAATATTTTTCCGATTCTGACAACTTAGGAACCTTTCAACCATTTTGAGCCAAAATTAGTGCTTTTATACAGTTGAAATTTTTCCGGAGTGCCCTCCTTTTGAATGGATTTTTCCCTGCAGCATTTAGAGCCCTTGTTTATTTTCAAAACTCACCCGTATTTGGTTATTTCCAAACTCCTGCGAAACAGAGGAGCTATTACAGCTTGAGTTATTAAAGATTTGTTAATTTTTTTTTGTGTCTGTAATATTTCGTTTCAAACATTCCTGTTGTATTCGATTGAATAAATGCAATTTATCAAGCAATCCATTTGTCGGCCACTTTTAGGGGAACGAGAAAGTGGTACCAGTTCCCTCTGGACGAATACTTGTTTTACAAAAATTAAATAAGTTAAATCAAAACATAATTACAGATCACATCAAGATATTCCCTATTAATAAAGATATTTGTACAAAACTGTCAATTCTGACCTCGTTGGTCAGTCCTTTTATACATTAACTCCACAAAGAAAACTCTTAATGGTATAATAATTATATTTCTCGAAATATCTGTTATTTACACTGCAATAAACTATTTATTAAGTTTTGACGCAACCTTACCTCGGACTATATATTACAAACTCCAAGCAGACGTGCTATTTTTAATGCACTAAAATATGCGAACGTAAATATACCCAACATGTTATTACACGGATCAAATAACTCGGTATTTAACAACACGGAAACGTGTTCTCGCACATTGTGTTCACACGCTGTGCGATTCGTGCAGTGCACCACACAAGCACATTATCAAAATTTAATATTATGTTGCGAACATTTTACCGAAATATTTATCAACGTATATATGACGGCAATGCGCGGAAATAATAAACTTGGTTAAACCAGTTTACTATGAAAACCAAATTTAGGAGGAAACTGAATTGACACACATTCCAGAGAACTCTGCGTATAGTCCATTCAAGGTTACTTCCAACTTTTCTGAATCTCTGCTAAAGTTCTACTTCCAGGATATTTCTCCACCTCATGCAAACAAAGCTTAACCGAGTCTGGAAAATTACACCAAATGGACAACGCACTGCATTCGTGCGCAATCAGTGTAATAATATTTCACACAAGAACTATTTCTTACTAAGCATTACCAACACACCTATTTTCGCCCTGTTTTATTCATATTAATTATAAATGAAATAGATAGAAAAAAATATAAGTGAAATTTCAATTTAACCAGAAATAAGGTACGTAAATGGTATTTCATGTTAAAACAAGTATAAAACGCTTGTGATACCTAACATAATTAGGAAACAAGAGAACTCAGAAATTCGATTAAAAAAGTGTGAAGAAACTGCGAATGGACTATGCATGGCGCCGCTTACGTTCACTGTGTGACGCCTGCTTGCTTGTATACTGACGCGGAATGAGAGAGGTCGGTACATGGTATCTATATACCAAATATACAAAAGCTGCAAGTTTTTCAGGTAGAAAGGTTTTACACTACGATCTTTTAAACACTTACTGAGTTGCTGCAAATGTAACTGTGATATCAGTTTTTGACGGAAATCTCTAATTTGTGACATAGGCCTAATTCACTAAACATTTTTCTTTATAAATACTCTCTAATTATTTTTTATAAGTTACTTTCTTGTATGATTTTGTGAGATGATAGAGGATATTTGAATATTACGTAGGTTAAATATTTAAATTTTTTGAAAATTTTTTTTCTCGTGGCGAGTGGACCCGCCTTTACCCGGAGTTATTCCACATCTCGGGAGTGGTGATCCCTCACAGGGCTACCACCCTACTGACATTCTTCCACCGCCCTCTTACTACAGCTAGACAAATTCCCTCCAAGTGGTCTTATAAGTAGTACTACTGTAGGCCACCTAACCACACTTGATTAAAATAAACAATATATTAGTTTTCAAAACTGCCGCGCAATAAATATGTTATATTACTTTGCATTCTTTAATAAGCCATCAGGCCTGTTTCAATCAAGATTTATAAACGTACTGCCAGTATAATATAGTTGGGTCCAAAACGGTCAAGTTATTCTATAAGTATATAATGTTTTGACACATAATAAAGGTGTCCCAAAATTCACGCAATATTTGACATTTGCGGTAAAGTGTTCCCAACGAAAAACGCAAGACAGCGTGACACCTGACAGTTCAGGGTTAGTAAAAATGGCGCGCTACACGAAATAACAACGGGTTTTCATTGCTGAGCAATATTTTAAAAATAATGAATGTTTGGCAGCTACAGTTCACAATTTTCGTACAAACTTTGTCGGAATAGTGACGTTACTTCATCAACTGTGAAGAGATTAATTAAACAATTCAGGGAGACTAGATCAATTAGTGATCTTAGACACTGTGGCCGTCCTTCAACAAGTCGTTCACCACAAAAAATCGAAGCAGTTCGTGAGAGTGTTGCTGAGAGTCCAGGAACATCAATCCGGCACCGTGGTCAAGAATTGGACATTTCGAGAAGCTCTCTACAGTGTATTATCACGGAAGATTTGCATCTTCATGCTTACAAAGTTCAATTGACTCAAGAACTGAAGCCTACTGACCACGCACAGCGAACAGAGTTCGTTGAATGGATTATGGAAAAACAACAAGTGGATGCTGATTTTTCGAACATAATCATCTTTGGCGTTGAGGTTCATTTTCATCTTGATGGCTTCGTTAATCGTCAAAATTGTCGCATTTGGGGTTCACAAAATCCACGAGTGATTGTTGAGAAACAAATGCATCCACAACGTGTCACTGTGTGGTGCGGATTTTTGGATGGAGGTATCATCGGACCATTCTTTTTCGAAAATGCGGCTGGTCAGGCAATAACAGTTAATGGTGCTCGCTATCGCGACATGATAATCCAGTTTTTTGTGCCTAAATTGCAGGATATGGATGTGGACAACATGTGGTTTCAACAAGATGGCGTCACATGCCATACAGCCCGAGAAACAACTCAATTACTGCATGAGTCATTTTCTGGTCGTGTAATTTCCCGTTTAGGTGATCAGAATTGGCCTCCCAGATCATGCGATTTAACGCCGTTGGACTTTTTTCTTTGGTGTTTTTTGAAGTCTAGGGTTTATGCCAACAGGCCCACGACCACCCACGACTTGAAGGAGGAAAATGAGCGCTATATCAACAACATTCAGCCACATTTATGATTCAGCCACATTTATGCAAAACGGTCACGGAAAATTTCGACAAAAGAGTGCGTGTGTGCCAGCAAAGCCGTTGAGGCCGATATGCTACTCCATACATAACCCTATACTCTATACTTTATGAATAAATAAAACAGTTACAGTTTGTTATTAAAAACCTGTGTTTTCTATCAACATTATTTCTTCTTGCGTGAATTTATAATGACATCACCATTCTAAAAGTAACAACCTCGTACATTTTAATTTTCTTAGCTCGTGTTTACTGCCATAGTACTAACTATATACAATTTACTGGTATTCGCTTTCGTAGTTATTGAGGTATAGAATAATAGATATATTTTCTCTGCTAGCTCTAACTGGCTAAAAAGGAGACTGTGGATTAGAGAGTTGAATGCCCCCCCATACACTATGCCAGTCTACCAATTTATTTATATCTTCGTAGTTAGTTTTTTTTCTTTTGTAGATAGCATCACAGGAATAATTTCTGCATTCAGCACTGACTCACAATTACCAGATTACGCGTGGGTAATATTTGGCGACTGCATTTGAAAGTACACTCATTTGTAAAAAAACAATTGATCATCCTGAAGGTGGCACACGACATGGTAGTTTGTATGCATACAGAAAACATCAAGATATTGTATCACACCAAGAACTTATTGCAGGGGATCAACACTTGCAGGATGAACTTATTATGGCGTTGTACCACCCGTTTCACAGAGACAGGTGGCGATACGGAAGGACATGGAGGCATACATACGTCGAATGTTGTCCTGAGGAAGATCATGCAACATCTGGCGCAACTCACCCTCCAAATCCACCGTACGTTTCGCTGGCCAAAGTTGCCGTCCAATATGGTTCTAAACATTCTAGATGGGCGAGAGCTCTGGGGACCTTGCTGGCCAAGGAAGCATGTTGACATAACGAAGGCTGGCCAGAGATAACAGTGCAGTGTGAGGCCGGGCGATATCCTGCTGGAAAGTGGGGTTGTCAAGCTACACCAGGAAGGGGAGCGCACATATGGTCGCAGTATTTCCTGGATGTATCACTACGCAGTCAGAGTTCCTTCAGTCACAAGCTAGTGGGGTGCGGAAATTGTAGGAAATGGCACTCCACCCTAGGACACCCGACTTTGGGGCAGTGTGCTGTTCTACAACGAAGCGAATCCCGGCGCTGGCCAGGATGTCACCAGAGACAAATTCGGCGGTTGTCTGTACCCAGACATAAACGTGATTCGTCTCTAAACACCAGTCGTCACCAGTCCGCAATCTACCATGCTGCCCTTTCCCGGCAGAAGGTAACGAGTTCTTGGTGATATTCCGGTCGTAATGGTTAACGTCTTAAGGGGCGCCGTGTCGATAGATCCCGCTCTGTTAGTCACCTGGATATGGTACTGGTGGACACATGAGTATGCCCAGCTGTTCTAACATGTCACTGGATGATGCGCAGCGACGCCTGTGGAGTGCTTACAGCCTGTCGCAAGATGAAACGATCCTCCCTGCTGGTGGTCCATCGGGGTCGATCCGAGCCTCCTCGATGGGCGTGGGTACTCTCTGTTCCCACTGCATCAAACACAGACTCACAGTGTAGACAGAACGGTTCAAGTGGCGAGAAATGTGCCGAAATGTCCAACCTGCCTCTCTGAGACCGACGGTGCAGAATCTCTCAGACTCATCCAGTTTGTCGAATGCGCCGTCGGGGCATGCTGCATGTTCACTGAACTCGGTTCTGTGTCTCACACTGTTCACTTTGCTACAAAGGCCTTATTCGGTGTTTCGCAGCTCTGAATGACGGCGGGACACATTGAATCCCAAGTGACACAACCACGCAAACAAGACACATTAAATGCAAATGGGTCACTTGTCGAGCTATGACGATAGTGTGTTTGTTGCAACCTTCGTTGAACTCGCACAATTCGTTCACGGTGATCAATTTTCTGTGCAAATGACTGTAGTTGTAAAATGTAGACGTGCCATAATAATAAGTATTCATATATTTATATTACAATAACGTTATGGCACCTAAATAAAAATTCGGCACGGTGGTGGAGATCGAGCCTTAATGCGTCGAGGGGAAATGGGGTAGAATGTGCACACGTGCAGCGCAGTAGCAACTCTCCATGTTCCAACATTGAACTGCTTTCCTGCCAATAGTACTATCAGAAACAATGTGGATATGAGTTGTGGTTAGAACAACGTTTTTGTATGCAAGTGCTTAGAAACGTTTTCACACTTCCTCTGGCCTATTTATTTAATGCAAATAGATTTTATTCAAGTTAAGGTGTTTTATTCATACAAAAGCGTGGATCTGTAGAAAATTCCCAATTATTAAACTAACACGTTCATCATTGTTGATCACGTGACTTTGACAGCTGTACTGGCTACGGGTGAGTTAATGTAGAGAACAGGCACAGAAGACGAAAATCGGTCTACCTCTTTTTTTGTAGTCTATTCACGGTTTCTCCAAACTATTGAATATAGTATTTGAAAAATCATCCTAAATATAACGAGTTTGGTTATTTCGTAAATATGCAATGTATCACAAGCATTTTATCCTTCTGTAAACGTAAAAACATTCTTTTGTAAATTTGAGTTTTTACTTATATTTTATCCATAAATTATGATATTTCACTTACAATTAACATGATTAAAAGAGTGAGAAAGTCGGTGTGATAGTGATTACTAGTAATAAATACTCTAGTAGCAACATACGTTGGGCTAACGGTTGAAAATTGGTTGGCAATGTTGAAAATACGTTGTGATGGAATATACACTGAGGCGACAAAAGTCATGGGATACCTCCTTATATCGTGTCAGGACTCCTTTTTCCCGGCGAAGTGCAGCAACTCGACGTGGCATGGACTTAACCAGTCGTTGGAAGTCCCCGGCAGAAATATTGAGCCATGCTGCCTCTATAGACGTCCATAATTGCGAAAGTGTTGCCAGTGCAGGAGTTTGTGCATGAACTGACTTCTCGATTATGTCCCATAAACTTTCGAAGGGATTCATGTCGGGCGATCTTGGTGGCCAAATCATTCCCTGGAATTTTCCAGAATGTTCTTAAAACCAATCGCGAATAGTTGTGGCCCGGTGACATGGCGCATTGTCATCCATGAAAATTAAATCGTTGTTTGGGTACATGAAGTCCATGAATGGCTGCAAGTGGTCTCCAAGTAGCTGAACATAACCCTTTCCAGTCAATGATTGGTTCAGTAGGACAAGAGGACCCAGTCCATTCCATGTAAAAACAGCCCACACCATTATGGAGCCACCACCAGCTTGCACAGTTCCTTGTTGACAACTTGGGTCCATGGATTCGTGGGGTCTACGCCACACTCGAACCCTACCATCAGCTCTTACCAACTGAAATCGGGACTCATCTGACCAAGTCACGGTTTTCCAGTCGTCTAGAGTACAACCGATATGGTCACGAGCCCAGGAGAGGCGCTGCAGGCGATGTCATGCTGTTAGTAAAGGCACTCGAGTCGGTCTTCTGCTGGCATAGCCCAGTACAGTCAAAGTTCACCGCACTGTCCTAATCGACACGTCCGTCGTACGTCCTACATTGATTCGTGCGTGAAATACCCTGCGTATTTGAATCTGTTCGCCAACCACTCCATCGACGCTACCAAGCTTGCATTACTGTCGGTGATAGCAATTTCGAGCAATTATTATAAACATTTCTGTAAAAAGGCATTTAGCGGCGACGTTGTAAATAAACAACGTGTTGCATTTCATGTGTTATTTTTGTGTTTGTGCCTCAGCACGTCACTTCCGCCGATATATTCCTATACAATAATTGTTTGTTTTAGTGAGCTCTACCACCCCTCAATGTTTGTCCCATGATTTTAGAATCACCCTGTAGTGTATGGTTGGAGGCAGGAAGGAGCGGACGGGTGCGATTCTAGACGGGGCTATAGTTGCGACACGGAACCAAGGCAATTGATCATTCCGCGAGGGGTGGGCTGCTGTGCCGAAACTGCAAGTGCGTTGCCCGCCCCGTGCTTGGCATGGCGGGCACGTCGCTCATTGTTGTGTGCGCCGCGGACCCTCCTGGCGCGAATGGTGTCACGACGACACGGGGCTCTCTCCCGAAGAGCCTCGTTGCTGCTGCACCGTCCGCGACGTCTGCTGACGTATCCCGGCTGTAGTCCTCTCGCGGTTACTTCACACTTTGCTCAAGCCCTGCTCAAGTTCTACTTCCAGGATATCCCTCCGCCTCATGCAAACAAAGCTTATCCGAGTCAAGAAAATTACACCAAAGGGACAACGCACCGCATTCATGCGCACCCTGTGTAATAATATTTGCAATAAGAACTATTTCTTACTAGGAATTACCAACAAACCTGTTTTCTCACTGTTTTATTTCATATTAATTATAAACTCAATATTATAAATTAATTAAAATGTAAATGAAATTTCTATTTAACTGAATATAAGGTTGACATATTCAGGAAATAACTAAGAACATCATACATAGGTTTGTTTCAAAACGTGTGAAGGTACCGTGAACACACTATAACAAGATCACAGGGAAAGTGCACTGCCTGAGATTAGGGTGGTAAAGGCTGTTCAAAAACCAATTTTTCCCTTAGATTTTGGGGATACGTTTTAATTTTCTGACACGATATCGATAATAACGTGATTAAAAAAGGTCTTCCAAATAATTTAAGAAATACCGTTCATTGTGTATTTTTTTCTTGGCGTAAATATGCCAGTTATAAATTAAAATAGTAAATCTCAAAAATTTAAAAATTATATTTTAACACAAAATTTAGTTTCAACTTAAGAATTTTGTTTTATTTTAAGTCACAGAGTAGCTTGTTACAATTGATTTGAAATCGAATACTTGGTTCACCTGTGGTATAGGTTTACCTTCTAGCAATTATTTTTGAATATGAGCTTATTTTGTGGTTTCAAGACGTTATTATTCGAAAAATAGTAAACAGTTTATTTTATTCTCAAACCATAAGTTATATCAACTTTTTATGTATGTGATGGTTTAGTTAAAGTAAATATATAGTAATTGAAAGAAACCTAATCGAAATACATTAAGGTGTGCAAATTGTGTTCTTGTTTTTATGTATTTGTAATTCGCGCATTGCTAGACGTTTCCCCATTCTTTGAGGTGGACAGATCCCCTCCAAATTGGATTTGTTTACATATCGTCGTAACTAATCTTCAATACTTGGTATTGAAATGCATATATTATTATGCCATACAAAACTACTTAACAGAATTTCTGTGTTATATATATCGAAGGAAAATAATGGAGTATTTTATTGAACGATAACAACGTGGAAGCTATCGAACATTTTAAAAGAAATCTTCTTTCACGGAGCAATAACTGTATACCTACTTGGAAAAAAAATTGTATCTAAAAAGGTAAAAAACAAAAATTTATTCAAATAAATAGGACCTGCTTTGAAAATCAGTTGTACTTTATTATGAGACTATGAAGTTCCAACCAAATAACTAGTGAAATATATCTACTAATTGATAGTCACATTTCTGCTGCTTGTACGTGTGTGTATTCAATAAATTGAAATAACCAGTTTGACAGAAAATTAAACTGTAAAAATACATTCATTATTAATAAATTTATTTATTTTATACACCTTCATACAAATTCATTATTTATGGAAGGACAAAATACGTATATTTAAATTTTATTATGCAAGAAAATAAATAAAATAATGAGAGTAACCTACATACGTGGCAAGAGTAACAGTAGAAAAATAAGGAAGATTTCAAAATAAAAACTATAAAGGCTGTAACATGCTGGATCTTCAAATGTTGAAACTGGAAATTACGTTCTGGAGAAATATAAATCATTCCAAGATGGAGGGGACTAGCCTACCTTCACGAGCCTTTTAGCGTACGTGGAGGCAGAGTGAAATGAAGGCTGAGCAGCGCAGGAATTTGAAAACGGGTGAAACGGAAGTGTTTCGAGAAAAGCAACCGGCCAGAGGTAGTGTCCACCACGTTGCCAACAAAGCCGATGTGATGATTGAGGTGAGTAAGGAGCTCGCCAGGGGGGCGAGCAGGCTAACCGCTCAACCACCGTGGCCCTAAAACGAAACAAGTTGTGAATATTAACGCCATACATTGTGCCAAAAATCATTTGGTTTTGGTTCATAATTGAATGCAACTAATGAAAATACTTGTTAGTATCACCTAATTTTTTTTTAATTCATTGAAGTTTGTTTATGTAATTCCTTTAACTGCCAAACACAAGGTGTGGAGCTGAATATCGTCACAGTGCGTGAAATAATTCTAAAAAATATTTTTTTACTTTGTATTGCATTCCGATCAAGTAAATTCATATTGAATCGATAAACGTAAAAAGCACAATAGTTTCAGCAAAAATTTCAATTTCAGCATACATGATTGGTTATCGTAGAGGGGTTGAAATTCCTATTGTTAGAAGAGTTTCGAATCGACGTAGAAGCAGAGATCGACATACAGTATAAGCGCCGGGTACAGTGAAGCTCTAGGTGACGCAAGATCTTCGGATTACTCGGGCAGTGTTCCAATCGCTGAGAAAGTATTGCTCACTCAGTTTCACTTTGGCCTACTATTCTATGAGCCAGATTGTAAACAGATACGCGATCTTGTTTGTCTCGCTCGCACACTCTGTGGTTGATAAATTACGTCCAAATTTTCATCACTCAATTTTAACTGAATAGTTAGTGTTTATATAAACACGTTGTAACTTTTTTTCATTTTAATTAAAATAAATATTTCAATAATTCTGAGTCAGATATATTATTTAGGTTTGCGAAAATCATCAAATTTTTTCGCATTTAAAAACACGTGAAAATACGCACAAATAACATGGTTTACAGTAACGGTAAGTGTTGTAATATTTTATAAAATAATACCGTTTAGTTTAATAGTTTATCTTGTGTAGCCACAAGATCCAATATTTCACTTCTAGCAAAGCATTCTAGTTTTTTTTTCTAATTCAGGATGAAATGTTGCTTAGCTGACCAATAAACCACTTAAGGATTTTTTAAAACTTGAAATTCGCATGTAACTGAACGACCAGAACTTTCTTACAAAATAAAATTTGTAATCGTGTCACGTTGACTTGTATTCTAAAGCTGTTGTACAGAAGACAACATACGTAATTTAATAACTAAACCAGGTAGGGTAGACTTTTTCCAATCGTGTATAACATTTTATCAAATAACGTGGCCGCGAAACTCCACGGGATTACTTCATCCAGAGGAAGACTTACAAACATATAGGCTGGCTTAACCTAGTTTCTCTTTCACGCAACTTTAAACTCATACTGGCGCAAAGGCAATATACAAATATTGCTGTATGCGTAATGACATTACAAGCAAAACGCAATTTATCATGAAACCTGTATTAAGATTTGCTTTTTTTAAAATGAGATATAACACTGTGCATCGCGTTTTTCTTTATAGATGTAACGTTTTATATAATAATAACTTCTGTTTTAGAGCCATATGCCCTTTTTGAAGTAGCCTTTTACAATCATTACGAATGTAATTTAGATGTAAGAAAGCAGTGGTAACTCACTGGACTCTCATTCGGGAGGACCCGGGTTCGATTCCCGGACCGGCCATCCTGATTTCGGTTTTCCATGACTTCCCGAAATCACTCCAGGCGAATGCTGGGATGGGTCTTTTACAAAGGCCTTGGCCGATTCCTTCCCATTTCTTCCCCAATACCTCTACCCTGAGCAACTTGCTCCGTCACTAATGACCTCGACGAGACGTTCAGCCCAACTACCTACCTACCTACCAACATATAAAAAGAGGTGACTGGACATGTCCGCGTGTGAAGTAGTGATAAATATACCTAACTATAAGGTCAGGAAATAAAGACGCCATAAAACTACAAACGAGTAATTATGTTATCTAAATAGCCCAAAACTGTAAAACGCGACACTTTTCTAAAATAATTCAGAAGTACATATAGTTATGTCTAAATCTTATACTCGACTGGAATATGTGCAATATGGCACGGGTAAAAATATCAAAAATTTTGTCATTATAAAATTTAAAAACATGTTTTATTTTGGGCTTTTCTAATTCATTTTATTCCAAACAATGTCTTGGATCACACTTCAAGTAATTTTCTGCACATTACCGTGTACACTGTGTGTTCTTTGTGTAGTCCATTCACGGTTTTTTTCAACTTTTCGGAAGCGCTGCTATAGTCCTACTTCCAGGATATTCCTCCGCCTTGTCCGAATATAGAAAATCTCACCAAAGGGATAACGCACCACATTCGTACGTACTCAGTGTACTAATATTTTGCATAATAACCACTGTATTTCTTACGAGGCATTACCAACACACCTGTTCTCTCACTGTTTTTATTCGTATTAATTATAAATTAAATTATATAACTTATACATAGAATAAAATTGAAAGTTAATTTTAACTAAAAATAAGGTACTTTTATGTCAGATGTATTATAAAACGCTTGCGATACATGGCATATTTAGGAAATAACCAAATATATTATATAAATGGGGAGATTTTTCAAAAGTTAGGTTCAAAAAGTGCGAATAAACCGCGAATAAGTAAATTAGTAAATTGCTGTCCTTTGCTCGTCCATGGAAAGACATACAAGCATACAGACTGGCTTAACGTATGTGTAAGTTATGATGAACAACTGTGGATTCCACTGGAGAATTGCGTTCTAATCAGTATCGGTCTTCGACATGAGAGCGAGCCGGACCTGAGGTGCACGCATCTAAGGTAACGACGTGAAGCAGTATCTAAGGTAACGACGTGAAGCAGTATCTAAGGTAACGACGTGAAGCAGTATCTAAGGTAACGACGTGAAGCAGTATCTAAGGTAACGACGTGAAGCAGTATCTAAGGTAACGACGTGAAGCAGTATCTAAGGTAACGACGTGAAGCAGTATCTAAGGTAACGACGTGAAGCAGTATCTAAGGTAACGACGTGAAGCAGTATCTAAGGTAACGACGTGAAGCAGTATCTAAGGTAACGACGTGAAGCAGTATCTAAGGTAACGACGTGAAGCAGTATCTAAGGTAACGACGTGAAGCAGTATCTAAGGTAACGACGTGAAGCAGTGCTGCAACCTTGCCGGGAGCCGATGACCTTGGTGCCCGCATGTTCCTTGGCGAGTGTCGTTTGTATAGTAACCTCGCGTCGCAGCAGGATTAGAAATGCTGCAGGCTGCTCCACGGCGAACAAAACAATTCCCTTGTGCGAATGAGCGCTGCACGCAGAGTAGCAAGCAACCCGCTTACGGCGAATCAAAAATCGCTGCTGGCGTGCCAACAGGAAAAACTGCCTGACACGGAAAGTTATTGTTGCTGGATATTCACGGTAAACTGGGCACTTTTGAATTCCCTGCTTCAGATCTACATGCATACATCATCGGCCATACGCAGAGATCTTCCTTTTTCACGAAGCCGTCCTTAGATCAAAAAGGAAGCCTTAATTACGAGGCAAGAACCTTCCTTAATCGAAGCTTGTTGGCGTCCTTTAATTTAAGGAAAAGAAGTGGTGAGAAATTAGGCTACCAAATGCGTGCCATTTAGCTTCCTTAAGCAATATGGTGGGCTAACCTTCCAAAATTACACCTGCTTAATAAGTTGTCACGTTCAATTAAAGATAAATTGTGACGTATGCTACTTGTAAATGATGAATATTTATTTTAATTACCACGTGGAAATTATTTCAATGCGTATTTTAACCTCTGAAAAATTAATGTGGTAATCTCATTTATATTCAGTGTAAAGTGTCTGTATACTTCTGTATTATTAGTGTGGCAAACCAAATTCAGCTTTGTGCTTAAAAAAGGACGCATTTAATAAATAATTACTTAAAAAAAATCCCTCCCCCTTCTTCACTAGTTTCATAAGCGTCAACAATTCTAAGCAACAATCAACAATTTCTAACCCAGTCAAACGGTTTTGCTTACTGCTGATGATTATGATGGAGTACGAAGTGCCGAGGTTATTTGACGAAGATCATTTGGCTTTACTTCAGCGCGTCAAGAATCGTCAACGTAATGAACGTCCTCGTCGGTATTTGCGCGATGGCCAAAATCCGTCCGAATACATTTCTGACGTAGAGTTTGTTAAACGTTTTCGTTTCACGAAGGAAATCGTAATGGACACTATTGTGCCTGTTGTTGCCGCCGATGACGGAGACAGAAAAGGATTGCCAGTACCGCCAGTCCTGAGAGTTGTAGTCGCCCTGCGGTTTCATGGCAGCAACAGTTTCCGGCTGGGTGCACTGTTAGTTGGTTTTCGTATGCATTTCTAATGAAAACAGATTGCATTAACCTCAAAATTATCCCGTAGTTAGGAAAATGGTATTTATTTATTTATGAGCACATAAATCTCAATAAATATTGAGTGTGATTTGTCAAATTAAAAATACGAGAATACAAATAAACTGTCAGCTGTCAAAAATACAGACTACACTAAAGAAATATAATACATAAGCAAATAGGACCATAATCCGTAAGATGTTAATAGTTTCCATACAAAATAATAGCAACCTGTCATTTGACAATGTATGGAATACAATGTCTCAGTTATCAAAATACGAGGAATATGAATTAAAGTACCCATTACACTATAATTACATGAATAGACAAATAGGACATTAATATGTCAGATATTAATAATTTATATACATAAATGACAGCAATCTATCAGTTGCCAACATATAGAATACTACATGTCGGTGTAAGTTACCAAAATATGAAATTAAAATATGAGAAATATGAAATACAGTATCCATTACAATGTAAATAAAACGAAACACACTATTAGTTGTCAATCATTGTTTTTGTCACTTAAATATTTATATACTGTATAATATGCTTTGATCAACAGATACATTTTCAATTATATTTTAAATTTTTTAACATCATCAAAATGTTTTACATTTGCAGTGTAGGGAAAAATATATCTTACGTTTTGTGAATGATTTTTAACAAAGTTACATTTGAAATTATTTTCGTACCATGTTTCCATGCGTCTGCTAGTAAGTTAAGTCGGTAATAACGTAATAAGGTTAATTGTACATTATAGTTGCACATGTTTGAGATAATATGTAATGAAGCACTGGAGACGCCAAATTTAACGTGTCATTGCCAGAGAGGCATGTGTTTATGACATGTCGGATGTGAATAGGTTAAATCAAACTGTTTGGCAAATGTGTTTTGTTGCAGAATGTTTGCGGTGACCTATGTCATGTCAAACAGGCAATCGTGAGATGGATTGTAAAGGTAAATAAATATAAACGAATATAAAATTTATGTTGCATATTTAATACCACAAGCAGTGTTAAAGCGCCCTGTAATTTAGAAGGTAAGTTGCATATGCAGTACCACAAGCATAGTTAAAGTGCCTTGTTATTTAGAATAATCATTTGTTCCTGGACTTTGAGGGCACTGTAATATTATTAGTGGTAAATTAATGCAGCCAACATACCACACCGGTTACAAATGTTTGTTTAGTAAGTATTATGCTAAGCAATATATTTGGAGATGCTTGTGTATCTGCATAGTAATTTGTTATTAGGATAGTGTAGCATAATAGCAAAGAGTCTATCAAGTTCAGGAAGGGCGTGGAAAGGGAGTTTGGATGGGCAGAGGAGAGGTGAGAGAGGGTATCCTAATTAAGGCTTTTTTGATTATTATTATTATTACTTGATGGTTTGGTCATGTTGTATCAAATGGTGGTGCTTGTGGTAGGTGGTGTATCAACCCCAAGCGCAAATCAGTTGACGTCAAAATGAATGGTTGAGTGTGAAATTGGTATTGAAGTTTGTTCATGCTAATATAATAGGTTGCAGACCCAGCCTATGTAAGGAATGCAAATCAGCTGAGCCATGGACTCATAAGTACCCGCTAGGTTATCCATGCATAAGTTCCTACTCGATTAGATGCATAAAAATACTGGTTCATGCAACATGACGTTCAGTTTGGTCACCTCAGAACACTGTAAATGATGTGGACAGTACAATTACTTGCAAATATCCTATACAATGCAAATAGCAAATCACACTTGAGTTCATCTTCTCGTGTTTAGCCATCTTTAGTATGCCTGTGACCACAGCAGTGATGTCTAGTGCTTATCAGTACATACGTCCCAACGTACCTGACATACAATTTTAAAATAAGCTTGTTTGTTTATCAGTAATATCTGCAATAAGGTGTCTAGTATTTATCGCTGGTAGTTGAGTTGAATTGTGTAAATAAGGCAGAGGCATTTCTTACACATATTGACTTTTATAACTGAACAGACTGGGCACCTCTTGCAATTTGTGCATTTTCCTGGACAGCAACAACTTCAGGAACATTAAAGGCTGTTCTATGTGAATGTTGGGTTTCCTGGTAAGTGGGTGCATTGATTGCACCCACATTGGAATTAGCAGCCCAGGTGGCCAGTTTGCAGTGCTGTACCGTAATAGTAATGGATACATGTCGCTCAATGTTCGGGTATGTTTCTGGGATGTACACCACATGATTGTTTAGGTCAACAATTGACGTACAGGATTGTGTGTGTAGTGTTTATTGTATACAAAACTGTTAATCCAATACAATTAATTTTAAATAAAATACTTAAATGTTTTTGTCTGCCAGAATTCAACGTAAGTAATATGTTTGGTAACATTGTTAAATTAAATTTGTAGGTTGTCTCAGGCCCTAACCTACAGATCCTGGACATTGTGACTAGGTGGCCCGGCAGTACCTACTAGAGGATTTTCAATAACAGCAGGGTGATGACCTGTTTTGAAAATCGCTCTCTGCCAGGAATACTGCTGGGAGACAATGGCTACCCTCAACAGCCATTTCTCTTCACTCCATTACTGGTCCCAACAACAGCTGCAGAAAACCGGCACAACGCAGCACATAAGAGGACCAGGAACACAGTGGAAAGGCTGTTCGTAGTACAGAAACGAAGATTTGCATGCTTGGGCCATCGACAAAGAACAAGCCTCCATACAACCAGCAGGGTCATCGTTGCATGTGCTGTGTTACATATCATTGCAGTTGCTCATGGTGAACCACTACCACCTCCTCCAGCTGACGAGGATCATTAAATGCCTCCCGTTCCTGCTGCGGAGAATGTTGAAACACGCAATAATCGTGGAGCTGAAGTCAGAGCTATATTTATACAACGAAACTTCAACTGAGAACCACTACTGTTTAGAATGAATCATTACAAGTAATAACTCTCTCCAGCTCTTTATGCTCATTTTATTACGTAATTTAATGATGTTGTTTTGTAAAAACAACTTGTGAAGTTATTTTTATGACTCAATGTTGTGTGCATACTTGTGACATGGTAGTATTCATGGTTATATGCCTCCTGGGGAACTCGTCTTGTAAAATAATGAGTAGCGCATTGCTTGCTGTACCTCCAGATGTTTACCACCAGTCGTAGATCTCTAAGGTGATGTGGAAACTGGCACAGAATGTATAACCACACCAGGTAAGTGTTTTATGGTTCTTTTTGAGCTATTAAATGTGCATGACAGCAAATTAACAAGCTGTTTGAATTCTATACACAGAATAAACTGTCAACATTTACACTTGATTGCATGTCACATTGCCAATATTGTTATAATAAAGGTAAATGTGTCGAACTGGTGTGACATTAAAACAATGTTACAGTACAAATAATTCATTATAATTATTTCTTATTAGTGAATATTATACATCTTTATAAGAATATGTCAACAAGTAAAACATTTTAAGTACATAATGAGTACATTATACATATGTTTTAAAAGTACAGAACAATACAAACAAAGTATAATGCATCCAATATATGAATACCTATAACTAATACAATGTAAATAACATACCATTTTGGGTGTGTTAAATACAATATGCTTCAAAACAATGTAATATAATATCCTTTTGCACAATGCAATGTAGCCACTTGAATTGTTCTGAAATATTTCACTACCCTCATTATATCATTTATCCAGAAAACATTTTAGGATAGCCTTCCAAAACTATTGATCGAAGATGTTTCATTAATTTGTTGTGGTAGTATATTGAAGAAATTTATTTTTGGATAATCTATGTATATGTTTTCAAAGAACTGTTTTAGTTTGGTATATCATGTGAAAATCATCATCTTGTTATGTATGATACATATCGAGATTGAGCGACATTATAATTCCACGCATTATGGTGTTGACATCAGGTAAAGCGCATATAGTTCTATTTTGATCAAATTGGTCATTTACGAATGCAGTGTAGTTTTTTAGCATTAAAAAGTATTTTTATTTGTAAAATTCATAAGTTTGCTTTTGTATTACTGTATATGCCTTTACCATGTAAACTAAACACGTTTTATATCCATTTCGGTTGTTTCATTGATGTAAATACAACCTTCCAGAACTACTTTCTTTTAAACCAGACTTTGATTAAACGGACAACCTTCAGCCCCATTTAGTAAGTAATAATAGGGATTTATATATATGTATATATACACACATATATATGTATACATATAGCACTGGAATACATGCAATAGAGTCGTTTGAAAGAGCTGCTTACATCTGTGCACAAATGTAGTTCGTTGAAAGCAGTACGTTGAAGAATCCTATGTTATCTTTGCATGTTACTGAAGAAGGTGCCTTGTGTCAGCGCTTGTGTCAGGTATTGTTTGTAATACACATTAACTGTTACACGACAGAACATTGTACGACAGCTACAGCATTTAAAAACCATGTGGAAAGATTAATGAATCTCACTCTCCTTTATATTATTATAGGCAACATCCACATATGCTAGGGTAATATAAAACTATGATAATAAAACAAACTTCCCTTACCTCAGCACTGACAACCATTCATGCACTAAATAATTCTAGGTTATATATTTTGAGTGTTGTGTGTTAATGTATTGTATTATTTTATGTTATTATTCAATTTTGAAAATCCTCATTTTATAGAGATAAAAATTGTTTTGTGTTATTGTAATTTAATTATTTCTCTGTAGTTTCTGAACAGTTAAAGTATTCACTTAATACCATTTGAGGTTTATGGTACTTATGTCACTACAGCATGAAGAGATGTATTAAACATTGGAACTGCATGTGAATTTTAAGCCTCACCTATATACTATATACTTATATTGAATTAGTTAATGGTATTCATATTAGATGCATTGTACTTCGCTTATATTGTTAAATTAAATGTACTGTATGACATGTGTATATTGTACTCACGGATTTTTGCATGTGAGAATCGTGCGGGACGATGCCGCTTGCCGGCGGGTTTTCTCGGGGTACTCCCGTTTCCACCACCCTTGCATTCCAGCAACGCTCCATTCTAGGGTTTCATTTCTGTCATGCCCGGGGATGACGGTCACCTACGGGTCCCAGCTGGAAAGACCGTCACTCGGAGTGTGTCGCCTTCCCCTGGGTGCGCTCCCCACACACCATTTATTTTTTGTACTCATTTAAAATGTTTTTAGTTCTTATTGATTTCCTTATAATAATAATGTATCATATTTTACTTCATGGACGATAAAAAATAACTGAAATGGACAATTTCTTCTGTAACATTTTATGGTATGTCACACCAGCTTGACATAGTTAATTTTATAACAATATTGGCAATGTTACATGCAACCAAGTGAAAATTTCGTAAATTGTGAACTGTAAAATGAAATTGTAGAAAAACACTTGCTAGAAATTTATAACCATATCACTAGAAATTCAAATAAAATAACATAACACAACACAGTTTGCAAAGTCCGGTTCATATAGATACTCTTCTTTCAATTGTGTACCATCGTCAGTTAACCACATAAATAAAATGGTAGCCTTAAAAAATATATTGAAATATAACTTTCAAGAACTGTTTCTGTAACAAAAATAAAATGAAGTATAACTGCAGCAGGGTATAAATATAATTTTATTGGTGTAGTGTTTTTAAAATGTGTGTATTCATCTGTTTTTATTTTAAATAAATTACACGAATATGCAACGTTTAGGAAAATGTAGAAAGATTTTACGAATGTGTGTGTAACTGTACTTTATACTAAAAACCAAACTATGCATGTGTATTTTGGCTTTAAAAATCATTTATTTTGCATTGCATTATTGTTACTATTAGTTACACACACTTTTTTTGTAATTTTTTTATTTATTGGATTATTTTGTTGGAATCTATAGTATTTTTGTTTATTGTTTGATTTATCGTTAACTATGTTATGTGTGTATAGTGTACTGTATTAACCTGCTAACATGTCACCTGAGCTGTAATGGCTCATATGGGATCTATATAATTATAAAGTGAAATAAATACATATGTATAGAATTCAACGTGCTTGTCAATTTGCTGTTATAAACATTAAATAGCTAAAAGAAAAAACAAGAAAACACTTACCTGATTGTGGTTATACATTCTGTGCCAGTTTTCACATCACCTTAGAGATATACCACTGGTGGTAATCAACCGGAGGTACAGCACGCAATGCGCTACTCATTATTTTACATGGCGAGTTCCCCAGGATGCCTATTACCATGTCACAAATTTGCACACAATATTGAATCATAAAATCCACTTCACAAAGTTGTTTTCACAATACACTGTCATTTGCTTCTGTGAGGAGCTTCTTGCCCAGCACGTGCAGTTGCTCCGCATGTCGCATCTGCTGCGCATGAAGCCCTTCCCCGCGCTCTTCTGCTCGCCATTCACATGGAACTGCCCGGGCTGCCTCTGCTTGTTCATTGGCAAGACGCTGTTCTTCAGCGTCTGCCAATGCCTTGTTTACCCTCATTCGAAGCCTGGGTTCGGCCTGTTGCATTGCTAGGACTTTTAATGCAAGCTTGTCTGAACGCTCAAAATTTGAAACCCTACCTTCCATCTCCACATCTATGGTTGGTGTACATCTACAGCTTTGCCTAGCACGTGGACCAGATACAGACGTTGGTGGAATAACGCTCCGAGAGGCCTCTTCTGGTGCACTCACTACCAGCGATTTGCCAGAAGCAAATTAATCACAATAGGTATTAGAGAGATACAGCCTTCCTCGCTAGACTGTAGCATAACAGTTTCACCTGTGACAGGATCTTTTACAAAAGGTCCTCTCGCAGTGGCCATTCGCTGTCTTGTGGCAAGAGCAAGGGTTTTCATCCGCTTGGTTTTCTGATTGTCCCAGCATTTCTTCAGCTGGGCAGTGGTATGCTGCGAATTGTAACAAATAGCACATCACTTGAAAACAGTTATTACATACAATAATTTGGAGGGCAGTGACACAACAGGGAGGGCTGACAACACACAGACGATACATAACTCAGTTTCAATTATCACAAAGTGAAACTTACACGGAACTCGCTAAATCATATTCATAGCGAGTNGTGGCCATTCGCTGTCTTGTGGCAAGAGCAAGGGTTTTCATCCGCTTGGTTTTCTGATTGTCCCAGCATTTCTTCAACTGGGCAGTGGTATGCTGCGAATTGTAACAAACAGCACATCACTTGAAAACAGTTATTACATACAATTATTTGGGTGGCAGTGACACAACAGGGAGGGCTGACAACACACAGACGATACATAACTCAGTTTCAATTATCACAAAGTGAAACTTACACGGAACTCGCTAAATCATATTCATAGCGAGTTTTTATAACACACACATTCTACTTTATCTGTGTGCTATTTTCTGTGCTAAGTCAATCATATGGCAAGTATGTGCTCAATTAAATAGTACACAAATAATAATAATGTACATTATAATGTACAATATACATTATAGCATTTTACATGCATAAAAGGCTTCTTACTTGATGCAAAAGGACTTCTTTCAGTGTGCCAAATTGTATACATACAACTCAAAAGATTCTGTGAAATTACTTTGATTTCATTCATAATTAAAATGTCAGAATTACAATAATACATATTCGCCCATTATTTTTAGGTTGCTTATGCCAATACACTGAGGTTGTGTTTGACATTCACGTGTATTTCGGTTGTAAAATGTGGCTAAAATTTGCTTACTTTCTGACGTTATTGCAAACCATTCGTTTTAAATGACTGATCTAACCTTGCTGTGTAGCATGAACATGCAAACAGCTGCTATTCTCCCGTATAAATATATAGGATCATACAATTATGTTTAATAGAACATGAAACGTTTCCCTAACACACGCAAGTCCAAGCAATGCACTGTTTACTATAGTATGTAATTGCTTAAATTTATATTACAGATGATACTGCGTATCAAACAAATCAACTCAAATGCAATACTTCCGTACCTTTGTAATGTCGGGATGTGAATTGAATTGGCATTCTATTTGGACCCATGCCTATTTTTTGGCAGTCAGGTTATTGTAATCAGTTTTCTTATTTTCAATAACATTGGCATAAGTATGAACGAGCCAAAATAAAATGATTCATTAATTATTTAAAAAACGCTCAAATTTTCCACCTGATGCCATTTTTCAGATCAAAACAATATATCTTTACCATAGGCTACGTATATAAGAACATTTGTGTACACATAATATTGCACTTCTTCCTTTTGGCTGTTAAGTATGACGTTTACGTGACGTCACTAAGGTTCGAGTATCCTCGGTACACGATCGGCCTTCCTCGCTGTAAGTACGAGTCAAGCCTTTCCTTCTCTAAGGAAAGGATCGACTTACCCTTTTCGTGTTTCTGCAACGCACTTTAAGAAAATTAGTGCAGTCTTTCTTCTGGAAGGAAGCCTTGAAGAACAAGAAAAGGAGCATCTTTGCATGTGGCCCCATGTGTATTCTTCCACCATATTTGAACTTAACATTGCTTTAGACTCATCACTTTATTCATGTGTTGGTCACGTGAAACTGTGAAATCATTATAAAAGGAAATATTTAAAAATAGTTATAATTTTTACGCTTATTTGTATAAAAAAAAACAAAGTAAAAAAAAATCAGTATTTACAAATGTTAACCTAAGACTTTTAATAGAACGCGAAGACATGGAACTACTTTCCCTCTGACGTTATCAACTTCACTGGGCGCTTGCCAGTCACTGTGTCCGTTAGAAAACATGCAGATAGAAGCAGTGACATTTTTCAAAGGTTGATTTCGAAAGTGATCAATTACGTAAACGTGAACAGCCTATAAAGTACAATGCATAATACGAGATATACCACTCAGACCACATCCACGTCATCTTGGGATGTAACCACACCAACAACACAAGGACAATCGGACGCATTATTAAATACCTCTTTGGAAACGATAGTTCACGAACTACAGAGGCAAATTTCACTTTGCAACCAATTCGGCTCGCACAGAGATTCATTTCATATTTCCTGCTTAAAGGTTGGAACAACCTCATACGATTTGGAGTTCTCCCGGAACGATTAAAACAATACATTAATGCATGCACACTCAAACACAAAGACGAAATAGATGCATCCACAGACATTTGTGAACCATACGTGGAAAGCCGAAAGGAGAACAGTGAACTGAAAACCTCTACCTATCAACTGCAAAGGACCAATATCGTTACCACGATTTCAGGTCTTATAAAATATACAAATGTATCAACATATGAACAGTTCTTTAATGCAATCACACTTGAGCATTAAGAACAACTAATTCAATTATGAGGTACATCCATCTCATCATATACAAGGCCACTACTCAAAATGCATAATGTTGCCAAATAGCAAATAATCAATAACACGCATTTCTATGAACACATTGCCACGTCCTTTGATGACTCTGCAGTAAATGTAGAAGATATTTTATGGTAAGAAAACTTCTATAAAGTAAACAGTATTAATCCAATATTATTTAATGCTAAATTCATCCAAATACAATCTAGTCATTATTATTAACAACTTAGTGGACAATGTGTCGTCCTTCTTTGTGTGTGTATGTGTGTGCCTGTCGACACGTACTACGCTGTGAAACTTGAACTCCTGTCTTTTTATATTTTTTTTATCATTAATAACTGCTAGATTAATGGCCAAGGACTAACAAAAAAACTGGAAAAGAATATGTTTAATTTTTTTTATGTGACGTCCTCTCACTGAATACATACAGCAAGTCTCACATTTAATTAGATTTGCATCTCGTCTCACATGAAATTTTTTCTTCCCATTTTAATAAATGCAGCCAAACTGCATAAATATAGTTATGAGTTATTTGTTAATCACATTCCATTTCCACTAATACAAAATGTGTGGGCAAAGCGCTGCCGCAGCACTGACAGTCACTGCTGCAAGCAGTATTGCAGGTTCAGCTGAATAAACTAGTGACTATGCTGTTTTTTTAGAGAGGTGTTTGTTTGTCAAGTTTCTGGAGCGTGGTTCTGAGATATTGAAACCGAATATTTATAATGCATCCAGAGGAGAATTTCACACTAGAAATAATAATTTCACTAGTTAATTTAGTAAATTCCGTCACAAGTGTGTCGTGTACCACTTTGCCAGTGGTTAGTACACGTGCACTTGGGTGCATGCACCTTTCTCCCACCAAGGAGAACCAGGTTCGATTCCCAGCTGGGTCGCTCCCGGATTTTTGCAAGAGGGAATCGTGCCGGACGATATCGCTGGTCGGCGGGTTTTCTCAGTGATTCACCGTTTGCCCCCGCCCTTGAATTCCCGCGCTGCTCCATACTCACCTCGCTTCCCACTCATCTGCTCTCAAGTGAGTGAGAGAGTGAAGATATTTGGACGGCTCTTAACACTGGGGTCAAGAGAGCCGATGAGGGTGAAGCGAGGTGGGTATGGAGCAGCGCCGGAATGAATGGACGGGGGAAACGGGAGATCTCCGAGAAAACCCGTCGACCAGCGGTATCGCTCGGCACGATTCCCAAATGCAAAAATCCGGGAGGGAGTCGAACCTGTTTCACCTTGGTGGGAGTCTGACCACTACAACATCGTAGCTCCCCATCGGCTCTCAAGACTTCACCGGCCGCCAAAACCTCTCTACTCCCCCTCTTCTCTCACCTACATTTTCACAATACAACAATTGTTATCCCTGCCTCAATCACAAAAACAAAAGTTAGCGTGTCCTTTTTGTATACGAAATTCCTGTCAAATATAAATGTGACTTAGAAACAATTATTATTAAGGTAAAAGCACGAAGACAATTCACATTAACAAATTTATTCAGTAACTATAACAAAATGGAGCTTTCCGCGCTTTGAAATTTCCACATTCTGACAAAGCCTTCGAGTAAATAAACTTTGTGCACTACGCAATTTCTGATGGGTAAATGCCCAGGCGCACAGAATTCTGTCTGCGGTCACGAGCAGGACGTTACAAAACCCAAAGCGGGCTGCGATCAGACACACTGTGGCATAGTGTGTGTGATCACAATTGCATGCGGGCAGCAAGAGAGGTCAGTTGTTTTTTGGTGGCCAGAAGGGAAGTAAATACAATTATGTGCTGTTTTTCTGATGAAGAGAAAATGTTTGCCGTATTTGTTTTTATGAAAAAGATCAAGAAGGTGAAGGGGGTCCACAAAATACATTCGTAGAACATTTTAAATTTAGTATGATAATTAATAAACAATTGCGAAAGTTTAAAAGTTATTAAATCCAATAAAATTTAATTAAAAATAAAATCATATGAATTTTAATGTTTGTTGTATCTCACTCCATTTTTCTGTTTTTTCGTAGTTACCATGTAATGGGTAATACAAAAATGGGTATTTCCTCACATCTTAAATTATTCTTTCAGCATCTATTTCGACAAAGAACGCAATGCACTAGGAGATCAACAGACTGGAAACTCAAATGAGCGCCGCCCGTCACGTCCTGGTTGAGAACGTTAGCGCAGACAGGTGTGTGTGTGTGTGTGTGTGTGTGTTACAGAGATGATGCAATATTACGAAACACTGGTTGGCGTCCAGCCCGCTACGGGCAGAGTTCACAGTACGTGACTGCAGCCCGCACTCTGTGTTCCTGGGCCTTAGCACTGCAAGCCACGTGCAGTGGTTCGAAATGTAGTTGTACGCGCCAAAATTACCCAAAATCGAACATTCCCACATGACGTATTAAGTGGGCGAATTTTGTTCTCGTGCATATGATTAACATTTCCACTAAATTTTAACCAAATCGGTCCATTCATCTGTCTTCCATGAGTTCCTCAGTTTGAAGAGGGGATGGGGGTACATTATGGATTCTGTTGTTTACGAAACAAAGTCCACAAATGACCAATTATGATGTTTGCTTTAACGCAATAACAAAAGTTAGCGTTTTCCTTAAAATTGATTATAACCAGTTTAATCTTCGAAATAGTGCATTTCAAATTAAATTTCTGTGAATTTTTAATTAACCACAGCCATTAGAAGAAAACTGTGTTTAAGGTAAAATGTGTTATGTAAAACACAGAATACGAAAAGAGCGAACACAGAGGAACAGTCGATATAACCCCGGTAATGTAGCTTTATATGCAGGGAAGAAGTGTATTAAATTTGAGCTGCCCGTTTTTGTCCGTTTACCAGCATTTTGATAAGATGTGGCCGCGCTGTGCCAGAATAGCCGTCTCTCACCAACCTGCACGCCAGCACACTGTAGGCGCAAACGCAGCATTGTGTAACCTCGCGTTCAAAGATGTTATACATTCCCTACGAGTGACTCACACCGGAAACTGTAGCTAACCTGAGTGTCGTTGCTTACAGCCGAACTTCAACAATTCTAAAAGTTACAATTCTTAAGACGGGAAATGTATATTTCTAGTAAATATGTCGCAGTTGTTTTGTTTTTGGTAAAGAGCGCATTACGTTTAGAAAAGGAAATCTCATTTCAGTAATTTAAATTTATGCGTTTCATTAATCATGTGAGTTGTTAACTTTAATATGACTTGTAGACCATAGGTGACGAAAGGATATTTTTATCAGCTGTCCGTCAAAACTAAAAACAAGGGGCAGGTTTTGTAGCATGTCACTTTTGTATGAAATTAAATTATGATGAATGTGTGAAAATTCTAATAACGGTAGTTTTTAATTTCTTTCTCCTTGCGGACTTGAATATCATGAAGATACAATAGATATAGCTTAGTATACGAAGAGAAATATGGGATGTTGCTGCAAACCAAGCTTGAATTGCCAGATATAGTCCCTCTTCATCATAAGTAAGAGAGTTAACCTACAAAACGATTAACTTTGAAACTCTGGGTATTTTATGGTCAACTATTAAGGTTTAGTTTAGGGAAAACAAGACTTGCATAATTATTTAAGCTGGATCACATAGCGTGTAAGCTGTCCTACTTATATTCTCAAACAATGCAATGAGAAAATATATTGAAATAATTACGCCAGTAGCTTCGTTTTCAAAGAGGTTTGATACATAAATTTTAATATTTAAATACATTCATTAAAGTAGAAACATTAAATATATTTTCAGTGTAAATCAATGTTTTTTTTTTAGCTGGCTCAGCATCGAGTGGAGTGTTGAAACAAACCGATTCCTCACAAACGTTTTCTTCAGTAGACTACTATGAATAGTCGCAGAGAAGCAAGGTACGAGCAGGGCAAATTGATGATATACGTAGAACCTCTTCACATGTGGTCAAGGGCTGCACCAGTGAAACTGCGAAGAAAGAGTAATGAATCCTCAGCCAGGGCGCTGCTTCTACATCGCCAAGGATGGAACGAAGGCTAAGCGCTGCCAACTATGAAGTTATCCCATACACACTTGCTGAAGCAGCTGCCCTTATTTTAGACGGTAACCAATCTAAGAGTTTGTGCATGGTAATTATAAATGGTGCCAACTATCGTGATGCCGAAGCTAAGAAGGAGACGTAACAGGCAAACATTAGCGATACGAAACTTTAATAACCGCTGATTTCTAACTCGTTTTTACGGGAATTGTGTTATTATTCGAGATGTATTTACGATTCCATTTGAAAATAACATTTACCCGAAGGAATAAGTGTAAGCAAAATAATATGCTAAGTATTGTATTTTAAACAAGTAATCTTTGGTGAATTCGCAAAAAAAACACGTATATAATTTTTTTATAAAATATTTTTTAATTGTTTTTGTTATGATATAATATAGAGATATCCTGTACGTATTATTTATTATCAAAATAATCATTACAAATGTAAAACAAGTAATTCTTTAAATATCTTATGAAATAAAAAATTATGTAACTTTCCAAAAGCTTCTATGGTTTTGAAAATTACTCAACTTGCATTTGGTTGTTTCTGAATGTGAAAATAATATTTTTTAGCGTTTCTCAGTTGCCTGTTGTATAATTTTACACTATTTTAGTCACCTACAAATTGCTACGACTTGTGTTTGAAGGATCCGGTAGTTTGACAAGCTGTGAAAAGTTACAGTGGTATAATTTACTGATAACTTAGAAAAGTGTTATTTTCTGGTACTGAATGAGACTAATACAATTTTAAAAAGAAAAGGGGGAGTGCACAGACCCAGGAAGAAGGGGACGAGATATGGACAAAGTCATCCCCAATTAACATACAAACGCATATCAAAAGCAGTGGGCAAATGAGGGAGCAGTGCAGAGCCCCGCGATGCCAAGGCATGGGACTATACATAGTACAGTGCCGTAATTGCCCGCGGCGGCAATGCAATCAATGTATCGGCTGGTCAGATGTTTTCCGGCCGACACAAGGAACAGGGTACCAGTGCCTTGATTGTCAGGAGACGCATACACAGTGCGACCTCCTGAATTGCCCGGGACACAACACGCGCCTGACTCGGTGCGCTACCTGTACACAGGCATTCCACAACCTATGTATAGGGTGGCCCGAAGGAGCCGAGGGCACGAGAGGCTGGGTATACCAGTGTAGGGTGTGCCAGAAACGGACAAACAGGGAGCTCCCTTCAAACGCAGACCAAACGCGGGACACCCGGGCAGAGGGAAGACAAGGAATAGGGGAGGAAATGGTCCTGCCGGAGTTCGCAGGAAGACCCCACGAAGATCCAGAACGATTCATACAGAATTGCGAACACGAGTTCCGGACAGGGGGTGTTCCCAGGAAGCGGTGGGTGCAGAAGGCACGCGAACAATTAAAACAAGCCGCCCTCAGCTGGTGGGACAGGTATGGGGAGTTTATAACGACATGGGAACAATTCGCTGCCCGACTGAGCAGCAAGTTCGCAGGAGAAGAGGTGATAACTGGGCTACGAACCGAGTTCTACACCCAACAACAACAAAACGAGGAAGAGGTAGAAATCTTCATTAGGAGGAAGGCGCAAATGTATGCACGCATCGCACCAGAAGGAACGGAAGCGGAGGGAGTTTGCATAATTACGAGGCTATTAATACCAGCCCTAAGGAGCGTCCTTCGCCACCCACGGGCAATAAAAATGGAGGAACTCGTGGAGCGGGCGAGGGAGGCAGAGATCGATTACCGCGAAATGCGCGCGGTAAGGGTCGGGACCAACCTCCCCACGCCCCTCCCTGCCGTCCGCCCAGAGCGCACAATACAGAATAGCGCCGACAAAAGCGAAAACAGGGGCCCTCCACAGTGCTGGTACTGTCCCGAGAGGCATCTCCACCGGAACTGTCCCACCATAAAAGCCCGGGTCGCTGTAGAAAGGGAAAGAGCCACCCGGAACGCCCCCCTTGGAACAGGGAAGGCGATGCCCCAGGGACGAGGGGCGGGAAACGCCGCCGCCGGGGCCTTGAGCCACCCTGCGACCCCGGCATAAATAAAAGGGTGAGGCAGATATACATAGTGGGCGACCCGGGATCGGGCACGCAAGCCCCTCGGATAGAAGCCCGGATTAATGGACACACCATCAAGGCGATCTTAGACACCGCCGCAGCTGGCAACTTTATCAGAAGCCAGCTGCTGACGCCAGATCAAAGAAAAGCGATGAAGAAGGACGCCCGACGCGTCCAGATGGCCCAGACAGAATCCCGCCTGACAATAGAGGGAAAAATCACCTTGCCAGTAGACACAGGGGTCGAGACAGTAGCCACGGAGTTCTTCTGTGCCCCGCAGTTAGCGGAAGAAGTGATCCTCGGGCAACCATGGCTGTCGAGCCAAGGCTGTATAATCGACTGCGGGCAAAGGCGATTATACCTGGGCAGGCGGGACAGAATGGCCATAAACTGGGAGGCTCCCGTGAACACGGAAGGACCAAGAGCCATATCCGACAAGGAGGTGAACCACCAGCTAAGACCCGACCAGCTGCGGGCGTTAGTACGAATAATGAACACCCACGTGGCGATATTCGGGAACAACGGCCGATTACAACAGACCACAGCCATCCAACACGAAATCTGGGTAAAGGATGCGCGCCCCGTATACTGCCGCCCAGGTAACCCGTCAGCCCACCGCCGACAGATCATCCTCGACCAGGTGGCCGAAATGAAGGAACAGGGGATAGTGGAGCCGACTGACTCCCCATACAATGCCAGGGTAGTGCTCGTACCCAAGAAAGGTGGGGAACTCCGATTCTGTGTGGACTACCAAGCCCTAAATGACATCACACACCCAATGGCCCCGCCCGCGATAAACATCGCAAATATGCTCCGCGACCTAGGGGACGCACGTATATTCTCCACTCTGGACATGCGCAGCGGATACTGGCAAATCCCCGTGCACCCAGAGTCCCGGAAATATACCGCGTTTACCACCCCAGAGGGCGAAACACTGCAGTTCCGAGTAATGCCCTTCGGCTTAAAGAACGCACCGGCTACCTTCCAGCGGCTTATGTCGGCCGTGGTACTTACCGGCTACAGCGGACAATTCTGCCTGGCGTATCTGGATGACGTCATCGTGTATTCCCGCACATGGGAGGAGCACCAGGTACACCTGAGAAAGGTGCTGGAACGATTCGAGCTCCACGGGCTGACGTGCCGACTGGAGAAGTGCCATTTCGGCAAAACCCAGGTCGAATATCTAGGGCACATAATCACCCCTGAAGGGAATTACCCAAAAGCCGAAAAGGTGCGGGAGATCGAAGACGCCAGGGCGCCGACAAACCGGAGACAATTGAGGCGGTTCCTGGGACTGTGTAATTGGCTCCGCGACTTCATCGAGGATGTCGCCCCTCTTATGGCTCCCCTCAACGAGCTGCTACCCAAAACGGCTCGCTGGAGGTGGAACGACCAACATGAACGGGCCTTCCGAGAGATTAAGGCGCGGTATAGTGACATAAGCATGTTATATCGCCCTATGCCCGGGTTACCACTAATCCTGCAGACGGACGCAAGCGGAACCGGAATGGGGGCGGTTCTGTATCAGGAGCAGCCACAGCGCCCACGACGAATCATCGCATACGCCAGCACTATGCTCAAGGAGGCCGAACGACGGTACCACAGTAACGAGCAGGAGTGCTTGGCGGTGATCTGGGCGGTCCGCAAGTACCGCTACTATTTAGAGGACAGGCCCTTCGTCCTCCGGACCGACAACAAGGCCCTCACTTGGCTAAGAACCAAGAGCAGCGAGAGGGCAAAATTGGGGCGGTGGGCGTTGTTCCTAATGGAATTCTCTTTCACAATAGAGCATTGCCCAGGGTCTGCCAACGAGCTACCCGACGCCTTATCCCGACAACCACAAGGGTCAGACCAGAACAGAGGGACAGACGACTGGGACCGTATGCTTTCCCCCTCCCCACCGAAGTCTCCACAGCCCGGGCACATGGGGCTGCAACTAATTAAGTTCCGGGAGAACAAGGAACTGCTACAAGACCTACAGCAGGCCGATCCCGCACTACCGGGACTAATGGAGCGGCAGCCCGAGCAATACGAGATAAGAGACGGCGTAGTCTGGGCCAGGACCCACCCGCGAGCCGAGCAGTGGAAGGTCTGGGTCCCCAAAGAGTTACGACCCAGCCTCTGCGAGCACCATCACGACCATCCCCACGCGGGACACCCCGGGTGCCAAGAAACATTAAGGGCCCTGACCACCCGATACACCTGGCACGGAGTCGCGCGGGAAGTCCGAGAGTACGTCGCCAGATGCCAAACGTGCTGTGCAAACAAGGCATACCCGGTGCCGAAGACGCGGTATACGCCCAGACGACCGAAGACTCCGTGGACGCACATCGCCGCGGACATTATGGGCCCCTATCCTAGGACACCCCGGGGAAAACGGTACCTGCTCGTCGTAACCGACCAGTTCTCCCGGTGGACGGAAGCCTTCCCTATACCTAATCAGGAAGCAGGCACGATTATCCGACAAATGGAGCGGGAGGTTTTTCCCAGGTGGGGGTTCCCAAAGTGCGTCCTAACGGACAACGGCTCCCAATTCACCGGCACAAAATGGGCGAAGGCGTGTGAAACATGGGGGGCGGAGAACTGGACGACGCCCGCATATCACCCCCAGGCCAACCCCACCGAACGCCGGAACCAGGAGCTGAAAAAGAACCTGCGCGTCCGGATGGGCGACAATCATGCACAATGGGACATGCACATCCCCGAGATACTATACACACTGCGGCGCCGGCACAATGACGCCCTAGGCACTTCGCCCAGCCAACTTATCCTCGGGTACAATCTCCGCCGCCCAGGAGAATGGCAGTGGGAGACCGAGGCAACCGAGCTGCCCGGCCCCGAAGCCATAAGGAAAGCAGCAATCCGAAGAACGGGCACGGCGCGGAGAAACCAACAAAGGTACATCCGACGCAAGTACCCGGAACAAACCCGCGACGAACACCACCTACCCGAAGGCCAGCATGTATTTTTGCGCAAGCATCCTCTGAGCCGGGCCAGTGAAAAATACTGTGCAGGGTTCGCGCCGAAATGGGAAGGACCGTACAACATAGCGGGGCGCCAAGGGAATGTCTACTGGGCGGAAGATGAAATGGGAAAAATGCGGAACGTAGCGAGGGACCAGATACGCCCTATACCTGAGCCCCACACTCAGGACCCCAGGAAAGCCAAACGGGACTGCCCAGAAGAAGCCAGTAATATGCCTCTTGCGCACGGGATGAGCAGTAAGGACAGGGGTGAANCTGCCCAGAAGAAGCCAGTAATATGCCTCTTGCGCACGGGATGAGCAGTAAGGACAGGGGTGAAGGGGCAATGAACGGGCAGCAGACCGCGTGGCGGCGACAGTCAGGGGAGGTAACCCCATACCTGAGTGACGCCTGTCCCATGAGGCCACGGGAGCGAGTAACCATTGACGGTTGGCCTGGGGAGAAAGGGTGGCACGCGGGAGCGAAAGATGTTGGGGAGCGAACGGAGAAGGGGCAGGTACTCCGCGGACGGAAGGAACAGGCGGCCAGAACCAGCGAGGGAGAATGTGAAGAGGAGATACTGCGCATGAACGAGGGGGAGCCGGAAGCGCACACACAGAGAGGGACGGACGAAGGAGAGAGGCCGGACGAAAGAAAAGATGGCGTCCAGAAGCGAACAAGCAGGGAGGAGGGAGAGAGAATCCAACCATGGCGTAATTGCCGGGACCGGAGAGACGCGAGCGAAGAAAATTCAAGACGTCCTCTACAGGGGAACGTCGAGGGAGAATCGAACCCGGGAGCAGTGGAGGTACCCGAGGGAGACGCGCCCACAGCCCCGANCGAGGGGGAGCCGGAAGCGCACACACAGAGAGGGACGGACGAAGGAGAGAGGCCGGACGAAAGAAAAGATGGCGTCCAGAAGCGAACAAGCAGGGAGGAGGGAGAGAGAATCCAACCATGGCGTAATTGCCGGGACCGGAGAGACGCGAGCGAAGAAAATTCAAGACGTCCTCTACAGGGGAACGTCGAGGGAGAATCGAACCCGGGAGCAGTGGAGGTACCCGAGGGAGACGCGCCCAAAGCCCCGACAGACGACGCCCAGCCTCCTGCCGGCGAGGGACGCTCCCTGCCGCCACCGATGGCCGCAGAAGCAGTGCCTGGGACGGACGGGACAGACATCACGGCGCCTATAGGCCACGCACCATCCGAGGACCCAGATCACGTCTGGGGTGGACGAATCACAGAGGGTCCAGCCATGGCGCAGCTGTCGAGAGGGAGAGAGGCCCCATCTCTACAGGGATTGCCGCACCTATAGGCCTCGAGCAGCCCAGGGGCCTAACTGAAGATCCTAATCACAGACTGTGTGCAACGCAAGTGCGAGTGTGTACCGTGTGTCGCCCGCTGAGAACCACCAGGGCGCGAAGCCCCCATCAGACACAGAAATAAGTGCAACAAATAATAATTTTTTTTAAATTAATTTTTTGTTTACCGAAAGAAAATGGACCGATTAATTTCATTAATTGCAAAACCGCACGTGCGAAGTGTGGAGAGGCCTTTAGCCAACTGATCAAGTCAATGTTGTAGTGTAATTATGTGTTCAAACATGCACAGTGAAAACCACGAAATTCCGCAGAAAAAGTGGCAGGACATCTGTCTCATTGTACCCGAGCTAAATTCATCAGTAGCAATGTTTGCCAGTTACTGATTGTGTGCACTTGTGGGTCCCCAATTAATAGATGTTCACCGATGTTTGTATTCTGTTTACTTTTTGTTTACCACTGTAAAGCATTGCTTACGAGAGTTGTTTACCGATGTTTACTTGTGTTTACCATTGGTAAGTTATCTGTAGAAAATGGGGGAATGTTAAAGTTAGATATACAAGAATGTTTAGAGAAAAAAGAAATAAGTTGCAGGTTTTTGTGCGCAATAACCTTAATATTTTTTAATTACCGAAGTTTGGTTAAGGGGCGTTAAAGTTTGTTGGTTCGTTACACAAGGAAAATTCTGAGAATGAATATATAAACAGTGTACTTTTTTTTGATGATTGTAATGTTCATATACCAGTTACTGGAGGTATATAGTATTTAAAGTGTTACTGGGAAAAAAAGCTGTTTGCTAAATATAGGGTAGAGAACCATAGTTGAGTTAGTTAATTTCTTAATTGTCATGGCTTATGACGTTGGCTGTAATTTTATAATACGTGCTTGTTGTATGAGTGGGCCGCTTGTGACGAATATATTCCGCGTGACGACGCTGAGGGCGAGAATCATGGTTTTAAATCAGTCGTTTTTATATTTTGTCACGTTTTACTACAGAAAAAAGTCCGTAGGTCAGTAAGCATCGCTTGAAAAACGAGTAAGAATCAGTAATTTTTAATCTACAATGTTAAAGGCCCGGGAGTGGCCGAAGCTCCGGCCAATTACGGGGCCTTCGCAGGCTTCGCGAAATGGCCACACGGATGTGTGAGACGCGAGACGCGTGGTGATTACAGGTAGTGTATCGGGAAAATTAAATATTTTATTTCAATGGCGCGAGTTGGGTAGAACGAAAGGTTATGTTATGTAAAAGGTCCGAGATAACTTAGATTATTTTTAAGTGACCCATTTATAGGTTAACCGGTGATTTTAAAGTTCTGAAATAAAATTTTTGAAGAAAATTTCTACAAGTGGCAAAAATTTTTACGGTCTTTTTGAAATCTTTAGCCTAGAGTTTTAGTAAGAAATTCTTAAGGTATGTAGTGGTTTTATGCGGTAAAGTAGCGGTGCCGCAGTATCCAAAGACGTTTACATTCGCGTGATTTTAGCTCGCCAGAGATTGTGAATAAGTTGTGTGATAAGTGTTAGTGTGTAAGGACTTGTAAATAGTTATCGTGTAATGTTAGGGTGTAGGGAGATTGTGAATAAGTTGTTTGATAAGTATTAGTGTGTAAGGGCTTGTAAATAGTTATCGTGCAATGTTAATGTGTAGGGAGATTGTGAATAATCTATGTGACCCGGGTTTATTTTGTTTGTACTTTTTGTTAATTTTCAAAGTGTGAGAAAACTCCCCCCCCCCAGCATTGCCTAGGGTTTGCGGGCCTGCGATGTTCTAAAATTGTAAGAGGGTGTGCCCCTCACAAACTGGTTTGTGACGCAGAAGCTCTAACTTTCCCTCAGACGCACTGCCAGCGCCACGCGACAGATTATGGAGGGGGACAGCCCCTCTCCACCCCTAACGAGGTCAGAAACAGAAGGCCGCCCCAGCTGCTTTTGCTGCCTCCCAGCAACGCAAGCGCAGCGCCGCGCGCGCGCACAGAATCGCGATTAGCCCAGAGGACAACCATAAGAGGACGAAATGCAAGAGCGTGCACTGACGAAGAGAGCGGTGGGGAGTTTGACGCATTCTGCGTCCCTATATTTTATTTGTCAGAACACACGCTCTGGCGAAGCTCGCAGGCGGACGACCACAATAAGGATTAAGGGTTTTGTGGACGTGCCAGAAGAGTGACGCCAGGAGCCTCGCAGCTGCAAAGGCACGCTACCAAAGGTTTCTGCACGTGCAACTGTTCCTGCACGTGCAGACGACATCCGGAGACAACGGAAGGCACCAGGGCGCGTACACAGCTGCATTTTGCAGCTGCCCAAGGGACACCAAGATCCCACCACCAGCTGTGTCTGCCTCGGGCTTGTACCGCAATAAACCATGAGAGCTTTTAGCAGGCATGCGCATAGAACAGGACAATAAACTTCCAGGCCAGAACCAAGGGACGACACTACGGTGGCTGCGGACCACATGAGCAGCGGCCATGTGTTTTATGACCCAGGGGGATGACAAGCACCCCGGGCATGTGCAGAGATGGTGCAAGTCGAATATGGTGATCGAGCCTACATAACCACGAGGAGTAGGACCAAGCGGGGCAGTCGGCCGACGGAAACGGAAGAGGACGGAGCGAATCCGCGAGCAGACGTCAACGGCAGCCGGCCGTCGTCAGGCGCAGAGTACTGCGTGGACCCGGGAAGAAGGAACTTCGAAGCCAGGTGCCGAGACGCCCACCAAGTTCGAGAGCAGTTCCAGGTCGCCAGCCGAGGGAAGACAGCGCTGCAGTGTCAGATAAGTAGTTCTTCACCAAGTGTGTAGAATCATCCCCTCCCCCCAAGACGCAAAATCGCCGCGCCAAGTATCACGTAATCTACGTACAGAAAAGGGAGGGAGTTTGTCTCGTGAGTTCATGTACCAGTTAACCTGTTCAAGCAACCATAAAACTCGATTATGCGAACTCACAAATAAAGTGTAATTTATTAGTAAATTGGACCTAGAGACAACAGTGTGGACGTATTTCTACGCCCTATCACTGAGGGCTAGCATCAAGTGCTGGCGCCTCACGCCGCAGAGCAGAATCAATACCTACTTTCAAACTTCAGCATTTGGCAGGTATCAAAGTTTTGTAGTTTGGACCAATATTTTAAAGCGATAATGTATGTCACGAGAGCGCAAGTTATTTTTTCAAATATTGACGAACATATTAAACAGTTCGCTAAATGTAGTTTTTTTCTTGATGTACCAAGTTAATATTCGCTTTTAGCGATCTAGAAACTAACTAATGAGCTTATGTCCAAACTTAATGCTTCATTCCACGTGATGTGACTTCCCCACTGGGTCACCAGTTTACTAACACGCAGTGTGATTTATATATAAATAACCAATTTCTTAATTTAATTTTTTACAAACGAATGGTACTAACAACAATTTGTTATAACTCACATTGCCAGAATCTTTGGGAGATGATATCCTCTATGGCAAATGTTGAAAATGTCTTCCCTCCTGTATAAGGCACAACTCAACACGTCGTTCCATGTTACTGGCCGCTCGTTGGAGGACGCTGGCGTCAATACTGTTGATCTCGTGTGAAATGTTGTTTTACAAATCATCCATTGTCGGGGGGCGTGTAGCATTAACTCTCTCTTTTAAGTAACCCCATAGGAAGAAGTGCGGTGTTGTCAGATACGGCGATCTCGGTGGCCACGGGTTCTTGGAAATTATCCGGTCGTCAAAGAAGCTTGCATTGAGCACCATGGAGGCGTTTGACGTATGGCATGTGACGCCGTTTTGTTGTAAATAAACATGACGCAGCTCGACATCGTCCAGTTGCTCAACAAACTCTATGAAAATCCGTCCGTGCACAGGAGTGTCCACAGTATGGTCGACTTTAACTGGGTGCACAGGCGCTTCATAAACCACATGTGGAGGTGCGCGGCCCAATAGCGTGAGTTCTGTGTGTTCACATAGCCGCACAGATGAAACCATGCTTCATCCGTGAACCATGTGATGGACAATATGCCTGGATTTTTCACAATGAACGCCTGAAACTAACAACAATAAGTCGCTCGTTTATCCTTATCTTCTTCCTGCAACGCATGGACAGCTGTAACCAACGGAACATCTGCGCCATCTCGTGCAAGGAAAACAATCTTCCCACTCTCCCGCTCAATTCGACGCTAACAACGGGACATTGTGTGCATTTCCAGCGGAATAAATAAATAAAGAAATGTGTTAGTTCTATGTAAATCATCCTGTACTTGACGTTTCTAAATAAATCGAGTGTTGTAAATCGGTAAAATCGCTCGTATTAAATTTTTATGGTGTTGGTTTGTTTTACATTTTTAGTATTTTTTTTAACAGTAATTAAAAGTTTTCACCATCAATATTATTAAATTTTTTTAAATTTTAAATACATTTGAAAAAATTTCAAAACCTCACAAACTTACACTGAAGGGCCAAAAAAAAATTGTACACCTACTTATGATCGTGTAGGGCCCCCGCGAGCACGCAAAAGTGCCGCAAGACGACGTGGCATGGACTCGACTAATGTCTGAAGGTATTCAGGAGGCAATTCACACCATGAATCCTGCAGGGCAGTCCACAAATCCATAGTAGTGCGAGGCGGTGGAGATCTCTTCTGAACATCACGTTGCAAGGCATTCCAGATATGCTCAATAATGTTCATTTCTGGTGATTTATGTGGCCAATGGAAGTTTCTAAAGTCAGAAGAGTGTTTCTGGAGCCAGTCGGTAGCAACTCTCGACGTGTGGGGTGTCGCATTCTCCTGCTGGAATTGTCCACGTCCGTCGGAATGCACAATGGACATGAATGGGTGCAGGTTATCGGACGTGATGCTTACTATCTGTCACCAGTCAGAGTCATATCCAGACGTATTAGGGGTTCCATTTCACGCCAACTGCACACACCCCATACCATGACAGAGTCTCCACCAACTTGAACAGTCCCCTGTTGAAATGTAGGGTCCATNGCCAACTGCACACACCCCATACCATGACAGAGTCTCCACCAACTTGAACAGTCCCCTGTTGAAATGTAGGGTCCATGGATTCATGAGGATGTCTCCATACTCGTAGACGTCCATCTGCCTGATACAATTGGAAATGAGACTCGTCAGACCAGGCAAAGTGTTTCCAGTCACCAAGAGTACAATGTCGGTGTTGGTGGGCCAAAGGCGAGGCGTAAAGCTTTGTGTCGTGCGGTCAACAACGGTACACGAGTGGGCCTTCGGCTCCAAAAGCCCATATTAATGATGGTCCGTTGAACAGTTTGCACGCTGGCACTTGTTGATGCCCCAACATTGAAATCTGCGCCAATTTGAGAAATNTGATGGTCCGTTGAACAGTTTGCACGCTGGCACTTGTTGATGCCCCAACATTGAAATCTGCGCCAATTTGAGAAATGGTTGCACGTCTATCACGTTTAATGATTCTCGTCAGTCATCGTTTGTGCCGTTCGTTCACGATCTTTTTCCGGCCGCAGCGATGTCGAAGATTTGATGTTTTACCGGATTCCCGATATTCACGGTACACTCGTGAAATGGTCGTACGCGAAAATCCAAATTTTATCACTACCTCGGAGATGCTATGTCCCATCTCTCGTGCGCCGACTATAACACCACGTTCAAACTCACATAAATCTTGATAACCTGTCATTGTAGCAGCAGTAACCGATCTAGCAACTTTGCCAGACGCTTGTTGTCTCATATAGGCGCTGCCGACCGCATCGCGTGACTCTGATTCGTTCTATACCTCTGCTATTGGCATACGCACGCCTATACCAGTTAATTTGGCTCTTCAGTGTATAATGAAGATGAAGGCCTCCTTTATGTTTTCATCATCAACTCGTTTCAAGTAGTATTCACGGTACGCTCAGCAATGTGATTGGCCAGGTACGGAGCCATTATGGAACCTGCCGCGGAAAATAAAACAGGTCCTATTACCAAACTTGGTATTAAATCTGACCGTAAAAGACGACAAATAGCCTCTATGATATACCTTGCACAATCTTTAACGGATTCTGGTACCCTGGTTGTGATCGTAATCGGGCCTTCGTTGCAATCAATGCAACATTGGTTTGAGCGTGTGAGCACGAGTAGCTTAGTAAGCATTGTATGACAACACCTCACTCATGTCCCCGTCGAAGCATGTTTTCAGAAATACTTACCATTTGTATCGCGTGCAGTATTAAAAATATTCAGTATAAGTCAACAAGCTGGTACATCATTAGTTGGTATTGTCCAATTAATTTCCTTACTGTCGTAATAAGGAATCATTTTTCCATTGTAAATAATAATTCCATTTTTTTTTTGTTTCGCAAACAAGGTACTGTGTAAGAACAGTCATACAATTCAAAGCCACCGTGCGAGTATCTAAGGCAGCGTTTCTCGAAATGTGTTCCGCGCAACCTCAGGGTTCCGTCCAAACATCACAAGAGCTCCGCATAATCGTTCAAATATAAAATTTAAGAATTAAACATATACAAGTACTTAACCGTGTATATAGTGAGCCAATTGTCAAACCGTATAAATATGATACTTAAAGTAATATTATAATGCATTATAAAGTTTCTACAAGAGGTCGATCTGCAACAGTATTATTGCCGAGAGGTAAGGTAAGAACAAAGATATTGTAAGAGGATAAGCGCTATCTTTCAGTTAGTTAAGTTCTTGGATGACACAATGTCTCAGTCAAGCGCTCTCTCAAGCTCGCTTCAGTACTCGGAGTATTCAGCTCCAACTTCTAACTCGTTTTCGCCCGGAAACTGGGCCATAAGGGGAAACCACTAGAAGTTTTTATCAGTCACATCACACTGGATCCAAAAGTGAAGTCTCATTTTCAATAATGCCATTTTGTCTCTTACTGTGAAAATGTTGGTAGATTTGTACGAAAATAAAAATTTTTGGTAATGTAAATATTATCATTTAAGTATAAGTGCAGTGTTTATATTCCAGGATATAAGTTTCTGGTTACGTAAAATTGCTTATTTCAAGCCTACTTTTTACGTAAACATTACAGAGATTTTGCATTAATGCAAGAATGAAAAAAATTGTTAATTACATTTTTTTACTAAAAGTAACAATAGAGTAGGGGTTCCGCGGAGATAAAGAAGTATGTTAAGGGCGCTGTTAAAGAAAAAGTTTGCGAATTTCTGGTTTAAAGAAACTAGAGAAGATTATGAGTTGAATTAATATGTTTACTTTTAATTCACACGAAACAATAGTACATTTGTTTAGTATTTATAGTGAAAGTATAGACGATTGTGGGTGAATATGTGGATTGCAATGGACATCTCAAGAGTTATGAGCGAAAAGTAGTCAGGACGGTCAGTGATTTCCGTTATTCCTTATATGACGTGGCAGACTTCAGTTGGCTTGGGTAATCCCCACTTACGAACGGATTCTATGAATTTTCAATTTTATCCCCCTTCCTTATTACGTTACTCAACCTTGCCGATATCTGGCACGCAATGGAACCGTTTCTTTCCTTGTCTTCATTCTGCCGCTGCAATACACCTGTCGTTTCTCATTTTGTTGTGTTATCTCTATATGACAGACACGTGCGTGTCTCGAGTGTGGCAGATTAGTGCTTTCTAGCCTTCTCTGATGGTATCGATGACTATAATCTACATAGTCGGCAACATGTGGGTACAACCGTAGACTAAACATGAGGTAGACCGATTATTCGTCTTCCGCAGATGTACCTAATACCGACTTACCCCCGAAGCAACACAACTCTCAAAGTCACATGGCCAACAGTGACGAACGTGTTTATTTATATCTTAGGTTTTAAATGAAAATAACTTTTATATTAATAAAACACTTCTACCAGTGTCAATTTAATCGAACTGCATTGCAAATTATTTAGAGGAAGTATGAAAACATCACAAACATTTGTTTTCTAAACAGTGTTCTAACCTCAAATCCAATCCACGTCGTTTCAGCTAGTCGTGTTGCCAGAAAAGCAGTTCAGTGTTGGGACATGGTGACTGGTTGTGCGCAGTCAGCGAGATCGGTCTACCTCACCCTTAGTCTATGTCTATGGGTACGATTTGGACCGAGTTCCGTTATCTGCATTTATGCTATTTCTGTTCTAGAAAACACATGCAATGTTCTTCCGCTACTAAATACATTTTTGACTGTACAAAGGAACGGAACAGAACCACGCGCTAATTATTTCGCAATGTTGATTGAAAATAAAGATGGAAACTGCACTGCGTGTAAACAAACTTCGCATACGTTAACCTTACGTTGCGTACTTTAATATAAATGTACGTCGAAAACGAAACGTAGCTTAATTATGCCGAGAACTACACATAACGTATACATACACGCCTACACTTATTAAAGCTGGACTCACAACCATCCGTCGCACCCGTCAGTGTTTTCGTCTGTCAGTTGAAAGCGATTCACAACAATCCGTCGTCCATCAATCCTTCTATATGGCAACATTTCTGTGTGATAATTTAACATCGTGATCTTTCTTCAGTTGAAGGTATATTTTGGTTGTATACACATTTTCAAGAGAGAAACATTTCGGTGGAATAATTTTTTTAAGTGATAAGAATTTATACTGAATTATTTTTACGTTTTAAATTCCTGAATTTACCACCAAAGGTAAATAAACACATATCAACTGCCTTGCCTTTTATTTCAAATTGCATATTTGCGTCTACGGAATGTCATCAGAAGGCGGTGGCCCACCTGTCAATCCGTCGAAAGTTAAAGTTTGGAAAATATTTGACGGATCAACGGATTTTAAAAAAAGTTGCCTTGCGATTGGTTGAATATCACGTGACCACCGGACGGACGGGCGACTGGTGGATGCAACGCGACGGGTGGTTGTGAATCCAACTATAGGATGCCGTTGATTTTCTAACCTAGCTTGCGGCACATTCATATTAACGCGACGTCAGCGCCAGAAGAATGTATTCTCCATACCACATGCAGTTGATACACGAGATTGACCCGAAGTAGAACGACGCATGATTGCTGCACCAGCTGCGATGAATCGGAAAAACTTTCCTGCGGATATTGGGCGGAATTCAACCTTCTTCGAATTACTTGAACCTGGTGACAGCTAACCATTGAAATAACTTTACGTCAATGAAACCCCTGTGCTCAGGCTAGAGTTTGGTGTTTTTTTTTCTTCAAAAGATATAAAAATAAACACATGGCAAAAGAATCACCACATGACTTTCAAAGCAGCTGGAAGTGTACACTGCGTTCTTAATGTTTATCATTGTATATGCTATTCACAGCTATCTAAGAACTTTTGAAATCAACTTTTGAAAAATGTTACTGCCCTATATGCAAATATTTTAACCGAGTGGCAAGCGCCCAGTAAAGTTGGCAACAGTGGAGGGAAAGTAGTTTCGTTTCTTAACGGTAAANTATTTTAACCGAGTGGCAAGCGCCCAGTAAAGTTGGCAACAGTGGAGGGAAAGTAGTTTCGTTTCTTAACGGTAAAAAAAAGTGTTCGGTAAACCTCCGTGAATACTGAATTGGTTTATTTTGCTATCAGCTTTTTAACGCATTCAAAAGTAACAACCAGGAAAATGGTAAAATATTTACTGTCCTAATAATTTTACAGTTTCCATTGACCGGCGCATGAACAGAGTGATCAGGTCCATGACAATGTTAATTTAACACGGTGGAAGAATACACAATGTACATACAAGATAATAAACAGGGATTTAGAACGTGCTCAGNCAATGTTAATTTAACACGGTGGAAGAATACACAATGTACATACAAGATAATAAACAGGGATTTAGAACGTGCTCAGTTTACCATAAACAGCTGGTATAAATGAATCGCAGCGTTTATACATATTATATAGAGGGATGCCCAATTGAACGTGTAGCGAAATTAACTCCTTAATTGGTCTGTCCAGTACCAAAGAGCAGCCCATTTTTAAATGTTAACTGTGCGTTGCAAACATGTACACTTTTGTTTTACGATAACGCTTAATTTGTATTCCACGTGACGATATATATTTTTTTTAACTATCGTTACCATTATTTCATGTTTGTGAACTTCGTAGTACCACTGAAAAATTGTTATAAGATAGAGTGGATGATATGGAACGGTATTTATCACATTGCTCTTAACACATATCATTTTCAAAAGAAATGAGAGAAACTTTAGAAATTTTTAGACAACGATGTTATCCAATGTGGCAGTAGTAACGCATCCAAGATGGCAGGCGTTACGTCAGTGGTCAAAGGTCACGAATCCCCCCATCCTCAGCCGCAAACCACTGCCCTTGGAATCTCAAAGTCCGTCTACTAATTACTAATTTTGACATATGGTATATAAATTCCTATGTGAGAATGAATGAAAGAGGCATACTTAATATGAAAATGTCCGCAAAGTTACGGGGCAACTTTGCCGGTTCTATGAAACTGGAAAAAAATCAGTTATTCACTATATTGTCTAGAAAGTATTCAAAAACCAAGCTAAGTATCACATTCCAATGCATTAAGATTTTTGCAATATACTTTACGTACTGAACAAAGTGAATGCACATTGTCAAGAAACTCCAACGTCTGTACCAGAAAATATTTCAATGCATTAAAACGTTATTACATATCTTTGTAATTTTATTTTAAATAACTGGCCTTCCATTGATTACATTATTCTTTACCTGCTAAATAAATATTTTATGTTAATGCGTGTTTTTGTTAACTATAAAGAGCGCTTACACGAATAAAAACAAAAAACAGAAATCTTAAATTTTTGAAACTAAATTCAGCTNTTGTTAACTATAAAGAGCGCTTACACGAATAAAAACAAAAAACAGAAATCTTAAATTTTTGAAACTAAATTCAGCAAAAATTTAACTATAAAATCTTATCCTTAATTTTGAATGACTCCGCAACCGAAGAGACATCCAGTCTGACTGCAGTGTACAAAAAAGTTTTGTAAGATCTGTAAACTGTAATGGGAGTTTTTAACCTATAAAGTGTGTGGGAATAGTGTCATATATCAGGCTGAGAATATATGAACGTTTTACATCGCTACTATACAAAGCCACGGGCTCCCCTAAGCTTTGGACTCTTTCCTGAGCACATTTAAGATCGCTGCCACAGATGCATGGGAACAAAATTTACCACTAGCTTTTTCTCACTCTACGAATACACTCATGAGGTACATTTTCCAATAATTTCTAAGAGTGCGAGTAGACGTGATCGGTGAATGTAGGAACTGTTACGGAGCCGGCGAGTCATNTTGTTAACTATAAAGAGCGCTTACACGAATAAAAACAAAAAACCGAAATCTTAAATTTTTGAAACTAAATTCAGCTAAAATTTAACTATAAAATCTTATCCTTAATTTTGAATGACTCCGCAACCGAAGAGACATCCAGTCTGACTGCAGTGTACAAAAAAGTTTTAGTAAGATCTGTAAACTGTAATGGGAGTTTTTAACCTATAAAGTGTGTGGGAATAGTGTCATATATCAGGCTGAGAATATATGAACGTTTTACATCGCTACTATACAAAGCCACGGGCTCCCCATAGCTTTGGACTCTTTCCTGAGCACATTTAAGATCGCTGCCACAGATGCATGGGAACAAAATTTACCACTCGCTTTTTCTCACTCTACGAATACACTCATGAGGTAAATTTTCCAATAATTTCTAAGAGTGCGAGTAGACGTGATCGGTGAATGTAGGAACTGTTACGGAGCCGGCGAGTCATTGTTCAGTGATCTCGGGTGCTGTGCGGCGAGAAACGGCGAGTGTAGTGTGGTGGTGCAGAGTGCGGTAGTAGAACTNGGGGGGGGGCTCTCAATGGCCTGGGAGAAGGCGCCCCTCCAAGGATTCGCAGTAGGCGCGTCTTTAACCGCGCCAGACGACGGCGACGCACGCAGTACGCTCCCAGCCGGCCGTCGGACGCACTGCATCCGCCAATAGTAAGTGTCGTAACCTCCTTGTTAGAGACGCCCCGCGTTCTTCTTCCTCGCAAGTCGGCGATCTCACCACTGACGTCCCGGGTAGTTCAGCACTTTGTGAAGCCGACTTCCGGAAAAATCAATTCCCTGTTCGGGAACACTTCGTCACTTACCTACAGAAGCATTGGCAGCGCATTGCGTAACATTGGTACGTGCATTTAGCGGCCACCTACCTGGTGCTGTTTCCCGCGTTCGAGGCCGAGAAGCTCGGAAGCGATAAGGGCGACGCTGCTGCTCATATCAAGTGAGCCATCGCCGTTACGCACAGGGCTCTCAACTGACGTGCCGTGTTTTCGTCGTGCCGCGTACACTGAGAAAAGGTTTGTTCCAGCCAACAAAATTCTTGTTTGTATATGTCCAAAAATATGTTTACTTGCCCCCATTAAAATATTTTGTTGAGTAAACGAAATCTGAAAAGAAACAAAATTAATTTTATCAATCCAACAAAATACACGCATGAATAAACAAAAATACTACTGCAGCAAAATATTTTTTATTGGATCAACTACGTGCATTTGTTTGGCCACTAATTACTCCATACAGCTCGAGAAATTGTTTGTAATTTTTGAGACAGTAAGGATGGTAATAGTGTTTGTTAGTAAATTTATTGATACTTAATAATGGTATAAAATCCTAATCAAATAATTTCACAGGATACTAAAAAATAAATTTATAAAACTTTTATTTGCGTTTGTTGTCCAGTATTGGAATTTTATGTATTTCAAAACATTCTTTCAGAGCCAGCAGCCACTTTGGCTGAGGTTGCTAGGGCGTGGCTCGTGGCTGCAAACGATCCAGGTTTGAATCTCGGTCTGATTTAAAATTTTTTTTTTTAATTGAAACTGTTCAATGTATGTAGAACCANTAATGTATGTAGAACGAAATATATATTTATTGATAAATATTTAGTTCTGATTGAGGGATTTAGAGTATTATGTAAGTTGTAATATATTTTTAGTAGGAAGTACGCACTAGAAAGTTTTATATTCTAATATTATAATTTTTTATGCTAGGAAAAAGGGTTTGCAAATAATGTCTGCAAGTTGACCGGTATTCCTTACACGTAAAAAAGAATTTAAATACAAAATACCTAATATTTTGGCGAGCACCGCCCTTAAACGACTGAGTGCGTAGCAGCTTTCCAGCTGCAACCTTTTCCAACGTCGAGTACTTTCGAAAGCCTTGTTCGTTCTTTTTCTTCTCGCTACTGTTTATCGTTACACTGCATGTAAATATTTACTTTTCCACGGATCTAATGACTTTTTTAATGCATCCGTAAATTGTTACTGTGCGATTGTCACGAACACTATATACCTGAAATATTGTAAACGAAGTTAATAAAAACCAGTGAAAAAAACTACACTGGCAATCAGTGTCATATAACTGATAACTGAATTTCACTGATTTATGTGATTCCCGCTGGATGTGAAGAACTCCACAAGCATAAGTCACCGGTTATCAGTTCATTTCATTGATCCGCCAGTCGGGAGAAGCTCATCATATGCTGACTTTCAGTGAAAGGTATTTTTGCTGACTGATGTTCACTGAATTGGGCTTCTAGTGAGCGTAAATACGTTGATACACAAGCCCGGAGTATGGGAAGATCAAGGGGGGCAGTCGCCCCTTCACTTTTCAGCCAGAGTGGACTTTGCCCCCCTGGGCTGGTAAACAGCAGTTGATCAGTACTACAGTTTGTAACCAGTATTTATAGCTTATTTTAGACTGTTCCTCATTATTTTAAAAATTTATTTTCTTTATAGGTACATATTTACATTACCAAGGGGTCGCGGTGGTGCAGTAGTGGTTAGAATACCCGTCTCCCACCAAGGCGAGCCGGGTTCGATTCCTGGTGGGGTCGCTCTCGGAAATTTTTAAGTGGGAATCGTATCGGACATTGTCGTTGGTCTGCGGGTTTTCTCGGGGATCTCCCGTTCCACCTGTCCATGCATTCCAGCGCTTCTCCATACTCGCCTCACTTCACCCTCATCGCCTCTCAAGATCTCTAGGTTAAGAGCCGCACATATCTCTCCACTCCATCAGTTTATTTGATTGGTTGGCCAGTCTGTAGGAGCTTATCAACTGCCTTTCAGTGAAAGGTATATTTGCAGACTGATATCACTGTTTCGGGTTTAGAGTGAGTGTAAATATATTTATACATAAACACCGAGTATGGAGGAGGGTAAAGGGGGCAGTTGCCCCATCACTTTTCAGCCCCCCTCCCACCACCATGGCGGATAAACAGCGGTTGATCACTACTTGAGTTTGTAATAAGTATTAACGGATTACAGTAAACTGCTTGCCTCATTATTTTAAAATAATATATCTTGTTTACTGGTGTTTACATAACCATGAACAGCAAATATGTCCATGGAAATAATTTAATTTTAGTATTTAAAAAATTGGCTTACCTAACGTACAGTTTCATACCTGCACAACCGCATTCTCAATTATACAAATGCACAGTTTTAGTGAAAAACAAATAGAGGGAAGGATAGGACGTTTGAATAAACACGGGCTCCGTAAACAAAAAGTATGAGACTTTCCCCCTACTCGAAACAAGAAGTTGGCACCTATGCATCGATACTAGGCGAATTTGGTATTTTCATGCATGTAAAACGAAAAATGGCTGATTTTCATTGTAACTTATGTTTATTACAATTATAATAAAACTTTAAGTAGTAGAAATAAATTTCCCATTTCGGTACCAAAATTATTTTAAGTACTTCTCCCAATTTTTAGGCAGTAATAAATACCCAGTTTTGTAGAAAAAATTCACACAGCAAAGGCTGCATAAACCGTGAAAAAATCATAATTTTAATTGCTAGTTGCAGATACTCAGGAATCCTTTAGTACTCACCAACTTATAACAAACTTCTGAAGAGTATTTATTTTGTAATAATAATTTCTTTGGTGATATTTATTGATAAATATTTAGTTCTTATTAACGGATTTATAGTATTATGCAAGTTGTAATATATTTTTAGTAGGAAGAACGCAGTAGAAAGTTTTATATAGTTCAGTGTTGCCTGTTGCAAGAGTTTACAGACATTTTCTTCCCAGGATCATTAAATAAGCATATAATTACATTGTGTAAAGTTTTGAAGTAAAAATGTATAAACTAACTTTATTTGCTTTATAAAAATTTGGTTTTTTTCAAGCGTTACCAATAATATTTTGGTGCAAGACAATATCTGGTGTACTTTCTTGTGTTACAGCAGCAGCTACAGATTAACAATTCCCATCAGGTCATTCTTTGAGAGTAAACGAGTCTTGAAAAAATATATTTAGAACTAGGATATGTTTAATAAAACTAACACTTAAATAATTATAAAGAACACTTGAATAATGCTGTTTACTAAGGCTGTGTTCAATGCTGTCATTTCGTTATTTACTAATTTGTGATTTGGTAGGTTCCAATTTGAATGTTTTCGTCATCCACTTAGAATTAGAAGCAACTTATAAAAATTTTAGTCGGTAAATATATTTTAAGAAAATGTAACTCTTGAAAATGTATGTATTTATTTTATATAATCATTCAAAGGCATTTATATTATTTTATCTGAAAACTCTAAGTCAGCATTTATATTTTACACTGTATTACAGTAACAGTAAATACGGTGACAATATTGTCCTCTTGGTTTTAAGCACTTATTGTGATAAAACACAATTATATACATCAAATTAATTTAATTGTGTATTCCCATGCATATTTTATAGGTTAAGCTAATACACTGCCTCCAGATAAAAATAAATATAGTGGCGATTTTAACTTCGTGTTTTCGTAATGGTTAGCTACAAACGTAGCATACGAAATTGGGTTACCTAAACATTTTGTTTAAAAAAAATCTACCAGTTCAAACACGGTCTTTACCTTGCTTATGATAATCTATAGTCGAGCTTGATTGATCTATCAAGAATCGCTAAGAGACGGAGATTTTATTTACCAGTTTACCAGGTGACTCTAGGGAAAACTTCTTAATTTCTGTACGAATCTTTCGTAAAACCGTTTTCCGTTCGGTACGAAAGCGCGTGCACCTATTTTCCCTCACGGACAGAATATTTTATAAGGAAATCGCCATGCAATATTTTTTTTAATGAACACGAAACAGTTTCTTATTGGTCACGAAAGTTTAATAACTTCGTGTTCACCACAGAAAATATTTCGTCAAGGTGAATACCAGCAAATATGGGGGTGTGACTGTTGGAGACGAGGCCGTGTATTTTTCGTGAAACGTCTGCGTTAGCGGATAATACCTTGTTTGGGATATGGGAATAAAATTAAAGCAAATACGTGGATAGGCTTTTATGACGTGTATCTTTCGTTTGGCACAAAAATCTGCGTGCTAATACATCGGATTCGGGAGATATGCCGCTCTGAAATGTTCGCACGCACCCAACGCTGCCAGTCACCGCGCCTCGCGCATGCGCGCCACCAACTCAAGTTCATGCTCGCATCTCTCATTGAACGATACCACGTTTAGTTCACACGTGTCATTAGTCACGAAGTTATAGTGCAAGAATGGAACAACCTGCAAATGTATCATCGNGCTCTCGGAAATTTTTAAGTGGGAATCGTATCGGACATTGTCGTTGGTCTGCGGGTTTTCTCGGGGATCTCCCGTCCCACCTGTCCATGCATTCTAGCGCTTCTCCATACTCGCCTCACTTCACCCTCATTGCCTCTCAAGATCTCTAGGTTAAGAGCCGCACATATATCTCCACTCCATCAGTTTATTTGATTGGTTGGCCAGTCTGTAGGAGATTATCAACTGCCTTTCAGTGAAAGGTATATTTGCAGACTGATATCACTGTTTCGGGTTTAGAGTGAGTGTAAATATNCAACTGCCTTTCAGTGAAAGGTATATTTGCAGACTGATATCACTGTTTCGGGTTTAGAGTGAGTGTAAATATATTGACACATAAACACCGAGTATGGAGGAGGGTAAAGGGGGCAGTTGCCCCATCACTTTTCAGCCAGTAGGGGCGTTGCCCCCCCTCCCACCACCATGGCGGATAAACAGCGGTTGATCACTACTTCAGTTTGTAATAAGTATTAACGGATTACAGTAAACTGCTTGCCTCATTATTTTAAAAATATATCTTGTTTACAGGTGTATACATTACCATGAATAGCAAATATGTCCATGGAAATAATTTAATTTTAGTATTTAAAAAATTGGCTTACCTAACGTACTGTTTCATACCTGCACAACCGCATTCTCAATTATACAAATGCACAGTTTTAGTGAAAAAAAAATGGAGGGAAGGATAGGACGTTTAAATAAACACGGGCTCCGTAAACAAAAAGTATGAGACTTTCCCCCTACTCGAAACAAGAAGTTGGCACCTATGCATCGATACTAGGCGAATTTAGTATTTTCATGCATGTAAAACGAAAAATGGCTTATTTTCATTGTAACTTATGTTTATTACAATTATAATAAAACTTTAAGTAGTAGAAGTAAATTTCCCATTTCGGCACCAAAATTATTTTAATTACTTCTCCCAATATTTAGGCAGTAATAAATACCCAGTTTTGTAGAAAAAATTCACACAGTAAAGGCTGCATAAACCGCGAAAAAACCATAATTTTAATTGCTAGTTGCAGATACTCAGGAATTCTTTAGTACTCACCAACATTTAACAAACTTCTGAAGAGTATTTATTTTGTAATAATAATTTCTTTGGTGATATTTATTGATAAGTATTTATTCCTTATTTAGGGATTTATAGTATTATGCAAGTTGTAATATATTTTTAGTAGGAAGTACGCACTAGAAAGTTTTATATAGTTCAGTGTTGCCTGTTGTAAGAGTTTACAGAAATTTTCTTCCCAGGATCATTAAATAAGCATGTCATTATATTGTGTAAAGTTTTGAAGTAAAAATGTGTAAACTAAATTTATTTACTTTATAAAAATGTGGTTTTTTTCAAGCGTTACCAATCATATTTTGGTGCAGGACAATATCTGGTGTACTTTCTTGTGTTGCAGCAGCAGCAGCTACATATTAACGATTCCGATCACGTCATTCTTTGACAATAAACGAGTCTTGAAAAAATATATTTAGAACTAGGATATGTTTAACAAAACTAACAGTAAAATAATTTCACACTTGAATACTGCTGTTTACTATGGCTGTGTTCAATCCGGTCATTTCGTTATTTACTAATTTGTGATTTGGTAGGTTCCAATTTGAAAGTTTTTGTCATCCACTTAGAATTAGAAGCAACTTATTGACGCGTTCGACGAAGCTTCACTTCACGACAATTCGTAAAAATAGTTTTGTTATATCCCTAGACAATGACAAATCGTGTTTCTCTATTTTCTTCTTACTGTGAACATAGTAGTGACGTTTTATTCTTATCTGAACAGTCACAGTTGTAACACATCTCCCTGATCTGGCCAGCCTCACCCATCCTCATTCCAAGGTCACCAGTTAACGTTAATGGACATGTTAGTTTCCCATTCTATCTGTTGAAAATGCATGTATTTATTTTATATAATCCTTGAAAGGCATTTATATTATTTTATCTGAAAACTCTAAGTCAGCATTTATATTTTACACTGTATTACAGTAACAGTAAATACGGTGACAATATTTTCCTCTTGGTTTTAAGCACTTATTGTGATAAAACAATTATGTATATAAAATTAATTTAATTGTTTATTCCCATGCATATTTTATAGGCTAAGCTAGTACACTGCCTCCAGATAAAAATAAATATAGTGGCAATTTTAACTTCGTGTTTTCGTAATGGTTAGCTACAAACGTAGACCGACATAAGAAATTACAAAATACGTTATAATAATTTTTGCATACAAAATTGGGTTACCTAAACATTTTATTTAAAAAAAATCTACCAGTTCAAAACGGTCTATGTCTTCCTTATGATAAGCTATAGTCGAGCTTGATTGATCTATCAAAAATCGCTAAGAGACGGAGATTTTATTTACCAGTTTACCAGGTGACTCTAGGGAAAACTTCTTAATTTCTGTACGACTCTTTCGTAAAACCGTTTTCCGTTCGGTACGAAAGCGCGTGCACCTATTTTCCCTCACGGACAGAATATTTTATAAGGAAATCGCCATGCAATATTTTTTTTAATGAACACGAAACAGTTTCTTATTGGTCACGAAAGTTTAATAACTTCGTGTTCACCACAGAAAATATTTCGTCAAGGTGAATACCAGCAAATATGGGGGTGTGACTGTTGGAGACGAGGCCGTGTATTTTTCGTGAAACGTCTGCGTTAGCGGATAATACCTTGTTTGGGATATGGGAATAAAATTAAAGCAAATACGTGGATAGGCTTTTATGACGTGTATCTTTCGTTTGGCACAAAAATCTGCGTGCTAATACATCGGATTCGGGAGATATGCCGCTCTGAAATGTTCGCACGCACCCAACGCTGCCAGTCACCGCGCCTCGCGCATGCGCGCCACCAACTCAAGTTCATGCTCGCATCTCTCATTGAACGATACCACGTTTAGTTCACACGTGTCATTAGTCACGAAGTTATAGTGCAAGAATGGAACAACCTGCAAATGTATCATCGNAATCGCTAAGAGACGGAGATTTTATTTACCAGTTTACCAGGTGACTCTAGGGAAAACTTCTTAATTTCTGTACGACTTTTTCGTAAGACCGTTTTCCGTTCGGTAAGAAAGCGCGTGCGCATATTTACCCTCACGTACAGGATATTTTATAAGGAAATCGCCATGCAATATTTTTTGTAATGAACACGAAACAGTTTCTTATTGGTCACGAAAGTTTAATAACTTCGTGTTCAACACAGAAAATATTTCGTCAAGGTGAATACCAGCAAATATCGGGGTGTGACTGTTGGAGACAAGGCCGTGCATTTTGCGGGGAAACGTCTACGTTAGCGGATAATAATTTCTTTGGGATATGGGAATAAAATGAAAGTAAATACGTGGATAGGGTTTTATGACGCGTATAGTTCGTTTGGCACAAAAATCAGCGTGCTAGCACATCGGATTCGGGAGATATGCCGCTCTGAAATGTTCGCACGCGCCCAACGCCGCCAGTCGTCGCGGCTCGCGCATGCGCAGCACCAACTCAAGTTCATGCGCGCATCCCTCATTGAACGACACCACGTTTAGTTCACACGTGTCATTAGTCACGAAGTTATAGTGCAAGAATGGAACAACCTGCAAATGTATCATCGCCGTTTCCGTTCTCGTACACCGTTTGTCGGTGTGACTTTAAAGCCGTATTCAGGTCAAAACATTTTGTGGCTGCCACAATGTATATACAGAATGTCAGATAACTCGCGGGTACGGACTGTACCGCACAANAATCGCTAAGAGACGGAGATTTTATTTACCAGTTTACCAGGTGACTCTAGGGAAAACTTCTTAATTTCTGTACGAATCTTTCGTAAAACCGTTTTCCGTTCGGTACGAAAGCGCGTGCACCTATTTTCCCTCACGGACAGAATATTTTATAAGGAAATCGCCATGCAATATTTTTTTTAATGAACACGAAACAGTTTCTTATTGGTCACGAAAGTTTAATAACTTCGTGTTCACCACAGAAAATATTTCGTCAAGGTGAATACCAGCAAATATGGGGGTGTGACTGTTGGAGACGAGGCCGTGTATTTTTCGTGAAACGTCTGCGTTAGCGGATAATACCTTGTTTGGGATATGGGAATAAAATTAAAGCAAATACGTGGATAGGCTTTTATGACGTGTATCTTTCGTTTGGCACAAAAATCTGCGTGCTAATACATCGGATTCGGGAGATATGCCGCTCTGAAATGTTCGCACGCACCCAACGCTGCCAGTCACCGCGCCTCGCGCATGCGCGCCACCAACTCAAGTTCATGCTCGCATCTCTCATTGAACGATANCACGCACCCAACGCTGCCAGTCACCGCGCCTCGCGCATGCGCGCCACCAACTCAAGTTCATGCTCGCATCTCTCATTGAACGATACCACGTTTAGTTCACACGTGTCATTAGTCACGAAGTTATAGTGCAAGAATGGAACAACCTGCAAATGTATCATCGCCGTTTCCGTTCTCGTACACCGTTTGTCGGTCTGATTTTAAAGCCGTATTGACGTCAAAACATTTTGTGGCTGCCACAATGTATATACAGAATGTCAGATAACTCGCGGGTACGGACTGTACCGCACAAATCTATGATCAAAACCAAGCAGAAAACACTCCTACGTAATAATACATTAGACGCTTCGTTTACGAGAAAAACGCCATGAAATTCCGAAAACCATCGTAACAAACATGTGGTATTCCAATTATATAAGTGTTAGATGATGTGGCGATGCTGCAATTAATGTGTCGTCGTAAGACATACGGCAAGGTAAAGAGTCGAACTCAGTTGTGCCAAGGAGGCCATGGAGTTCACATGCAGAGAGTACTGGGACATGGAAATGGCCATTGGTGCATCCGGCGGCCAAGCTCCACGCATGCTGCATGCATCCAACATGCGAAAAAATGCATTGCTATGGGCAGAGAAAACTTCGAACACATGTTATTACGTTTCGACGTTTTGTATTCTGATGATGTACGCTGTGCTTAATGTGGAGTAAAGTCATCCTCTCTATTTTAATGTTGTTTTTTTTCGTAAACTAATACCCTTACGCATTTTCACCAAAGAATATTTTCTACTAAGTTTAAACTATATATTCGTGTTGTGCAGTCCGTACCCGCTAATTACCTGAAATCCTGTATGTGTATACAAGATGTTTTTGTATAACACGTCGAAATTTAAACCACAACTTTTATTGACCATTAAAAACAAAACAAAAATCCTAAAAACAAGATTTTTGGAAAGGTCATCGATATTTTTAAATTTTCGTTGAAGTTAGTCGAAACAACGCAGGGAGTCCGCGGATTTACGTACCTACGGGTGCAACAAGTTACAAATCACGAAGGCGAATGGAATTGGTGCGCTATTCGGGAAATAAAATGTGAACACTTCTGGCAGGCTTTACTACTCAACTGCTAATCTCCCATTGTTCATGTATTTTGACACACGTGTACTACTAACAAGCAGCCACTAGCAGCGCCCACGTACCTCGCGTGTGTGGTGGCCTATGTGCAGGCGCTCTCCGCTTGACGCACTATTCCATTCGCCTTCGTGATATGCAACTTGCTCTGTACGCAGGGGCGTGTAACTGCGGACTCCCTGAGTTGTTTCGCCAAACTTCAATTCAAATTTATAAATACTATATTGCCTTTCCAAAAAAAATGTTACATGGATTTGTTGTTTATATTAGTCAATAGATGATGTGGTTTGAGTTTCGACATGTCATTCAAAAACACCTTGTATATATTTCAGTAGGTACGGAGCTGCTCTTCCAAAAAAGGTCTGCTCGCAACACGTTCCTTCAATGGCTGCGAGTGAAAGTCACAGGTGCCAGGGTACGGTTGTAAAATGCCTGGAGGCAGGAGCATGGGACCGACACTCTACAGTCAGCAGGTCCTGTCTAATCACACTTTTCCCAGGTCACAGTCCCACTGCCATGATAATAATAATAACTTTTACATTTATTCATGCTTAAAAGTTCTAAACTCAAGAACAACTGAAATAGCTTTACCCAACTTATTACTGTTCGGTGTTTAGAAAAAATAACTTCACTTGTAGTGCATAGACAATTATACATAAACTTTTGTGACTCCACGCGATCGTTGCATACCTGCTGTTATGTTCCATTTGCTTCTTCGTGCCATGCATACTGTTATGTTCGCCAAGATCGTTGAGTTTCAAACTAGTTTGGGAGAAGGACGTGTCATCAGTCAGCTGACGTCACGGGTTTGTCTGCTCCACGACGTCTGCAGTTCAATGCTTCACGCAAAAGTTGTTTACATTTAACGATCAGTATCGTGACCACCAATTGTAATAATTCACATGTCGCCTCGGAATTTGTTATGCTTTAAGTAAACATGTTTCACTGAAACCTGTGTTTTCGCTCTTTCCAGCCCACTTTCATATCCCCAAAACTTAATATAAATATTTTCAAAGTAGGCATGGGACCTTTACCAGTTCACAAAAATAAAACTTAATCTTAAACTTTATATATTATTAACAAAATAGAGAGGTGTTACCATTTAAACTATATCTTACAAGTTCATAATATTCATATATCTTTAAGATCATTCCTTATTTATTCTTTAAATATCAGATTATATTATTACAAGTGTCATCTTAGAATAATGTCTTTAAAATTTTAGCTTACGGTTACTTATGTGTACATATTAATGTGGTTATAACAACTTACGAGAATAATATATACAGTTAGTAATCAACCATTATAACAAATAAAAAAATTAATGACTTAAAAATGATTCCTATTGTTGAAAATAAAATTATTGTTTGGTACGTGTAAAGCTGAAACTTTCAATCTAGTAAATATATTTCAATAAGCATATAGTCTCTAACATAGAAAATACTGCATTATCCCAAGTATTTTACATTGTGACGAAATTCGTACTTAAAACATAAAATATTCTAAAAATTTAAATGACATTATTTTGATTGTACATCAACAAAAATAATCAAACAATAACAGAAACCACAACATATCTATCTGAAGATAAGGTACTCGAATAGTTTTATTTTTGATTTGATAAAAAAAAAAAATTGTAAATGAAAATAAAGTTTCTTAAATATAATAGTCAAACTACGTATGAATTGAAGATGGTAAAAAATAACAATGCAATAAAATAAATACGTTTAAATGAAATGGAGTGACAAAAATTTTAATAAATGCACTTAATTAAACATGCTTTATTGGTGTAATAAACATTAAAAATAAAAATTTGTTTCGAAGCAAGCTTTTGTGCTTACCTGACTCCCAATATGTACTTGCTGTTTGTGAGTAGTTGAACTGTTTTACTGCAAAGCATACGAGTTCCCCTTAGACAGTAAAAGAAGTAAAAAATAAATGAAAGCTTTTAGTAGCTAGAAGTTAATTGGTAATAAACATCATGTATGGAGTGCATCCTAAGACGGAAAAGATGGGCACTTAAGGGGCTCGTATACCNTAAGACGGAAAAGATGGGCACTTAAGGGGCCCGTATACCTGGAGCAGTTTGCCGTTCGAAGCCTAGAAGCGCGGGAGTAATAATGAGGACACTGACACGCATATCAAGTGTGCTGTCGCCGCTACGTACACAGATATGAAATGGCGTGCGGTGTTCTCGTTACGCTGAGTCCATCTATGTGAAATTCGCTGGTGACCATATCATTTTATTTGTGGAAAGCGCTCAGAAATATTCAATTCAGGTCCTTAGGCGTACTTTAGTATGTATCTGAACCGAATATTTCGAGACACAGCGCTTTGAAAGAAGCCGTTTTTAGCTATGTTGGAGTGCTCCGAAATTGAGTGTGATACCTCCAAATTAATCGACAGGCATCGTATGAAATGTATGTTCTTTTCGTAGAACAGCAAATTTGGTGCATGTTTAATAGTTTCGTAAAAATCCTAGATTTCATACACACTGTCTGAGCTGCAGGTAGGTGGGCCACTTGAATGACAGACTATTGAGATGAGACTCGTATGTACATGACATCTTTGAAATGTGGCATGAAATGATACCCTATAGTACACTGAAGAGCCAAAAAAAAAAACNTCGTATGTACATGACATCTTTGAAATGTGGCATGAAATGATACCCTATAGTACACTGAAGAGCCAAAAAAAAAAACTGGTAAAGGTGTGCGTATGCAAATAACAGAGGTATGGAACCAATCAGAGTAACGCGATGCGGTCGGCAGCTAGATCGGTTACTGCTGCCACATTGGCAGGTTATCAAGATTTAAGTGAGTTTGAACGTGGT
>NQII01001254.1:358077-370513 GCA_002778355.1 Clitarchus hookeri
GGGGGGGGGGGGGGGGGGGGCTACACGATGTTAGGCAGGGGTACCAGTTTCTGGGCTCTTCAGTGTATCTTTGAAAGCAATAACAATAGAAATGAAACCAGAAACGTATGCGAAATTAGTGAGACAATTACAAATACACACGTGCCTTACCCGGGACTTGAATATAGAAAACCTCGTACTGTATGCTAGCGTGTAATGCACTGAATTATGGAGGTCGTATTAGAAAAAAAACATTAGGATTTAACATGTCTAATGTTTCGAATGATATGGTTCCCCAACCTTAAAGATTTAGGTCATCATTTTGAAAATGAGTGACTGAGTCACTTAAAATATGTAAGTTTACATGGCCTACCGTAGAACTACTTGTGTAAAGAATAAGGTGGAAATCGGTTGTTTGGTCACTGAGATATGGCATAAAAAGTCAATTTCCTTATTTCATGATATCGTACAAAATACCAAAAAACTGGCTCTATAAACGATTCTGCTAATGAATACTGACTACATACCAATTTTGGTTAACTTTCGTTAAACTGTTTTATATATGTGGAAAACTTACCTAAATTACTTATGAAACCTAAATTTTTAATATAGTTTCCTGACCCATTTAGATAATGAAAGGTTAGATGGACTTCTCTAACATGTATGGTATGCACAGTTTCGTACAAATTAGTTGAAATGTATCATTTTAACATTTGGTGGGAATCGGTTTATTGGTTCTCGAGATACAGCATAAAACATCCATAATTTTCATATGGCAAGCTACATAAATGGAGGATAAAATAGAAATGTAGTAGCATATTCGATGAATGTATACTGCCAATATACAATATTAAGTTAAAATGGATTACATAGTTTTGTAGATATAGCACACAAGACTTAAACGTTTTTATAGCCGCCATTAAAAAAATGAGTGTTTCATAATAAATAAATATCTACATATATTAATATAGCCTACCACAATACAACATCTCCGCTAAATTTTGTAATAATAGGTTAATTGTTTCCCAATATATGAGATGAAAACTTAATTTTTTACTGGTGGCGCTATAATACAAAATGGCAGAGAAATGAGTCCCTGCACAGGCATATTTTATGGTTGTAATAGGCACTACCAGCATACAAAGTTAAGTTGGAATTCTGTTGATTTAAAATACTGAAATAAAATATTTATATAGCTACCATTTTGAAAATAAGTGCCTGACCTACGTAAAACATACAAGTTTACACCACCTGTTACAGTACTATTTATTTGCAAAATACGGTAGGAATCTGTCAATTTTTTCCCGAGATATAACATAAATATTTTTTATTCGCATGTCGTAATCATACAAAAAGTATAAAAGTTGATCTATTAAGATACAGTTAATAGTGGCAATATATACTTCCAGCATACAAACATAAGTTGGAATTAATTACATGGTTTCAAATATATAGCATTCTAAGTTAAAAATTACAATATATTCGCCATTTTGAAAAAAAGTGACCGACTTGCTTAAAAAATATAAATTTACATCATCTGCAACAGTACTACTTGTTTGTCAAATTTGATAGAAATTTGTTAATTTTTTCCTGAGATATGAAAAAAACTTAATTTATCCGCAAGGCACTTTATTGCAAAATGGTGGCAAAAATATGCTCTGAATAGATACAGTTGATAGTTGTTATATATACTGCTAGCATATAACGACACGTTGGAAATTATTGCATGGTATTTACAATAGAGCTTTTAAAACTAAAATAACCAAATGTCCGCCATTTTGAAAATGAGTGTTTGACGTACTTAAAATATGCAATTTTATACCGTCTGCCGCAGTACTACTTGTTTGCCAAATTTGATAGGAATTGGTCGATTGTTTCCCGATATATGACATATAAACTTTATTTATTCGCATTGCATTATCTAAAAAAAAAGNTAGGAATTGGTCGATTGTTTCCCGATATATGACATATAAACTTTATTTATTCGCATTGCATTATCTAAAAAAAAAGGGGGTAAATATGATTCGTATATATACAATTGATAGCGGTAATATCTACTGTCAGCATAGAAATTTANAAAAAAAAAGGGGGTAAATATGATTCGTATATATACAATTGATAGCGGTAATATCTACTGTCAGCATAGAAATTTATATTGGAATCGATCACATCATTGCGACGATATAACATTCAATATTAAATTGATTATATGGCCGCCATTTTATAAATAAGTGTCTAGCATTCTTAAAATATATCACTTAACATCATCAGCGTCAGTACTACTTGTTTGCCAAATTTGGAAGGAATCGGTTAGTTTTTTTTACCTAGAGATGGCATAATAACTTTATTTATTAGTATGACGCTCTTACAAAATGGCTACCAAAAGTGGTTATGTGTTGGTATATAAGATTCTTGTAAAATATAATTTCAGTATACAAAATTGGGTCGAATTGTTGAAGTGGGGTTGGTTGATATACCAAATAAACCTGAAAAAATTATATTACCACCAATTTTTAAAATAAGCACCCAAACAAATTCAATTATTTACGTTTATTTGCCCAGTTATGGTATTACTTACGTGCGAAATTGGGTGAGATTTGGTTTCATGGTTTTCAAGATATAATGAAAAAATTTTATTTCTTTATTTGGTGCTATATTCCAAAATGGCTTACCAACTATAATATTCATGTAAAATTTTAATACTTACTTGACACCCTGCCAACATACAAATTTTGGTTTAAATCGGTTAAATGGTTTCCGAAATATGACATCACCCAAAATTTGAAAATGTCCGCCATTTAGAAAGTAAGTGCCCGACGTGGTCGAAAACTATAGAAGTCAGGTGTCCTTACTAAGTGTTATACGTGTACTCAGTTTGGTGAAATTCAGTTTACGCTTTCAAAAATTGAAAGAAAAAAGGGGGGTGGGGAGGGCAGACACCCGAGTAGACACACACAGCCACACCTATGAACACACATACGCACAGACAGACAGAAAAGTGATCTCATAGGCTTTTTTGTCTTTCGAAAAGTGGGCTAAAATGGGTGATATTTTAAGCTGTGATTTTAAATTTAAAAGTGAGTTATACAAAGTTGCCTTGCCCTGATATGGTACAAAGATAGAACTCACAGTGATAACAGTTAATGCAAACGTGTGTAACAAATATAAATAGTTATGAAACGGCACAGAAAAATTGTCAGTATTATTTTGCTCGAAGCACCACTATAAGGCTGCTGTCAAATTGAAAATGTGTTTAATCTTCATTTATCAACTTTCGTGATTTATGGAATTACGCCCATCGTGGGGAGGGAGTTACCATTAAACTTAACCCAAATATACAATTTAATACTGCACACAATTCCATGTATTATTTTGGATTTGAATCAACGGAAAGATTTCATCGAAATCTNATATACAATTTAATACTGCACACAATTCCATGTATTATTTTGGATTTGAATCAACGGAAAGATTTCATCGAAATCTATACGCTGCGGGGGTTCCGTTAGCATGCAAGTTGTTGCGCATAGTATCACAACTGCATTACAATTAATTAAAATTTAAAATTAAATCACAACGTTGAAATAATTTTGGAAATTTACCCTAGGCGCCAACTGTCCTTACTTTGGGATTAACGAAAACTNCGTTGAAATAATTTTGGAAATTTACCCTAGGCGCCAACTGTCCTTACTTTGGGATTAACGAAAACTAGTATTAGTCTATTATTAGTGGGGTATGAACCGCAGGTTCATAGCTGCTGTGTCCGTATGGGGGATTAAAAAATAGCTAACGATGTTAGCCGGTGGTGAGAATTGAGCTATGGTATGGCGTGGTTATCTTCCAACAGCACGATAGCTTATCGAATAAATTACGAGATGTGTAACTCATTTTGTGTTCTGTATTGTGAAATCGATTAGCCATGGAAGTTGAACTGTCTGAAATACAGAAACATGTAAAAACATGAATTGCAGAGAAATACGCGCCTCAGTGGAGGAGGTCGCTGCGTTATATTCGCAAATGAGCCGTAAATATGCGTGCTATTTGCTTACGTCAGTTTAGGTTATATAACTGCCGAAGGCATCATCTTCCCTATTCCGTGTTCATTTTTTTTACCGAACAGTATTATTCATCTTGTCGTTCCGATAAAAGCACTTGTAACGTGATATGAATAGTGCCGCTGTTATGTAGTAAAAACGTTAACTCGAAAATAATAGCGCAGACTTAGTAAATGTAGGAGGCAAAAATTCAGCCTTTAAACGGATCGCGCTAGTGAAGTTGTTAAGCTCCCCAAGCACTGGCTTGGGGTTTGGTAAATGTAGCGGCTGTGATGCTGACGCGGTGGCAATGTACCTCATTTTGTCGCTCGTGTACGCACAGCAAGGCGACAGGCGAAGTCGGTACGACACGACGCGGTGAACTGTTAAATATAAACAGTCGAAATGAAATTAAAGGTACAAATCAGCCGGAAAACAGCTATTCAATAGCGAAACTGGTATGGCATGATTTCAATAAGCGCCCCAACCTCTTAGGGTTTCTAACAATCTCATAAGATAATTATTAAATTGAAATTATTTTTAATGAAAGCTTTTCTTCGTCATCAGCCACTGTAAGAGACCTTCTTGTAGAGAGCACATAAAGAGTCATTAAAAAACAAGAGTCATTAAAAAACGACACTTGCGGTTAGCTGTGCAGACAACGTTAGTACTGCCGCCGCAAATTGTAGCGCTGCAATACCGCGCGTGTGAAGAGGTATAGCCTATTCACGGTAAAGTGAGCACTTTTTAATGCCACGCCCACAGGAATAATGACCGGTTTATATTTTTTATTGTGACCCCAGATGTAAACTTTAGAGTGCAGTAAATTAAATACGCCACGTGTATTACTCTCATTGGAATGGTTATATTAATAAGTGGCGGGATGGTGAAAATTGGCTGAAAAGAAAAAAAGTACTGGGGCCTCGTAAGTGCTCACTTGACCGTGAACAGCCTATAGCACCGTGGCAGTCCGTGCACCTTCATACGGCGCTGCATATGTCGTACCTCTGTACATTACCGCGTGCCGCATCCTGCGCTAGAGTGCGGGGAGCTTTAGCCCAGTTTTCAGGAAGTGTGTTTCAAGGTCACTGGTTGTAATGGCTTTTCATGACTTTTCTTTCATACAGTGCGTGGACTTGAGAGACAGCAGCGTGCCCTTCTCTTCTAATTGCTTTGCTTTCTGCAAGTAATGGGCGCGAGGGAACTAGTCTTGGACGAATGGTGTAAAATAAAACTTGGAGGCTCATTAGCGGAACTGGCAAATGGTTTCCTAGAAGACATTTCGCAGAACTCATGAAAGGTAGTGAGGAAGTTGTACGTTAATTAGTTTTCTGTTTACTGGCTTCTTTCAGAATAAAACAGACAGAAAATTAATTTAAATGTAACGATCATATTATTTACCAAACAGTTGTAAAGAACTAGACCTGCATGCAGGCCCAACGACTTTGACACGCAAAATCTAAACTAAATATTAATACATAGTTTAAGTGTTAGCTTTCGCCTATTATTATAACAATTTCAGATACAAAAATTTTTTATGAGAATACTGCATTCACAATAGTTGTATCAGAAGAGGAACGGAAAATTAGGAACAACTGCTCAAAACACAAATAATCGGAATAACGTAATAAATGATGCCAATGAACAGTCTATTTAAAACCTTATTCTGGTAGTACATTCTCTCTTTACCCCTACAAAATTAAATAACATGCATGAATTGTTCCAACAACACAAAAACAGTTCTCGGTCAGCAAACAACACAGGTGGGGCGGAACTCAACAGAAAAAAATCCTGAGGCGATTTGTAATGCACAATCAAGTGGAAAATATTCACGACACTTTCGACATTAACTGAAGATTAAGGGAAGTATATAAACCCTCGAAAATCGAGATTTTTAAATGTATTTTTGAAAATTATCGGAAACGAAGCGAAAATAAATAAAAATCTTCGAACATTGTTTAAGGTTATTGGGACCATCAATCTGAGAGGAAACTCTCAATAATCCCACCCCAGTAAGGAAAATAACAGGGGTGACCACCCTTTTATTTCAGACAACATACTTCAGTCAGGAATTGTGAACGTTTGATGCTGGTTTATTGAGCAGAAAGAACTAATTTAAAAAAAAGTTACTCTTGTTGTAACTGATAAGAACTCGCCATTTTCGCTTAAAAATTAACACAAAGTTTTGACTGCAGCAATACAGTGGACTGCACAGACGAGGGTGGACATTTTTAACACTTACTGTAAACAACTGTACCATATATTAACTAGCATACAATACTGAAGCTGCCGGTTTGTTTCTGGCGACCGTCGCTGTGTGATTGCCTGCAGGAAATATTCGTACTGCTGACGCACCTGGAACTGTATCATTAGTATTACCTACNCCCCCTGGAACTATGCCGTTGTAGCCAAAAGTATTGTGGGCCTTCTACACGAAAACGTGGCGTCCTGTGCAGTTGCAACAAGGTCATTTAATTAATTAGGCCATACTTCTTAATAAACAAGCGTCAAAAGTTTATGAGTCGTGGTGGTAAAATAGCTGTCTCCCTGTTAATTTCATTACGGTGGGAGGTAATGATGAGAGTTTTCTTTAAGGTTGAAGATCCCAACTATGTTCGGAGAAATGTATTTTAATGAAATGCAACCGCCATCGTTTCTCATGCATGTACGGTTATATTATTTATTATCAATAAGAACAAGTTCATATTAAATCTGATAATTTAAAAATTCAGTTATAATTATCAGGAACTATAAATTGAAAATAACATAATTTGTGTTCACATTTACCGAGGTATCACAACTGACTCGCATTCTGACAGTTGTAGATTCGAACCTAGATGAATTAATGGGTAGTGGTGGTTATTCTTACCGAGTCTCCTTGATTTATTCTTGGGAAATTATTTCTCAACTCCCCGTTCATTAATAAAAGTTTAGCCACAAGGCAGTATGAAGATTTTGGCAAACGCTTAAAAGCTCTAGAGTTAAATAACATAGAAGAGATGGATCATTAATTTTTAATGGTAAAAAATGATATTGAAGAACAAACCCATTGTATAAAAACAATTTCATCTATGTCTTAACGAAGACTTGAATCTAGGATCACCAAGTATCATAAGACGAAGACCTTGCCAACTACGCTACGAGTGTTCGCGTAAAAGTTAATACCTGCTTCCTAAATAACGCTTAACACATATCACGTTAATAATATGACGCACACCTATTTATTGGTTGAAATTTGTGCCTACAACCCACTTATTTGTTGAACAAGCACGTTGCTTCCCAAACAATAACCAAATGCGAAGCATACTGAAGAACTGATATTGCTGCTCTTAGAAATGACGTGTGTTCAACCAATACCGGGATAAAAGTGTTATTCTTCATGTGGCAGGCCTGGAAAAAAATTCAGATTGAATAATTTCGTTGTTTCCAAGTTTTCCAAGTAAATCAACGTGATGTATGACTAACGATTCATTTATTAATATTTACAATCTCTCGCTTTAAATTATATGTGCATTTTTATGATGGCCTTGTATTATTTACTATACATACATGTTCACATAAACACATACACTTAGCATATTCAGTGTATTTTATTTTGGAGATAGAATAACAATTTTCAAAGCAAACATATTTTTGTTCTTTGTGACAATATACTAACTTGAATTATATACGATCCATTAGTTTTTACTGGGAAAGAAGAATAATACATTTATATTATACTTTGATTGTTACTGAGATGATAATAATAAGGTATCTAAAGGAACTTACTGAAAAAGAGTTGATAACTGCCAAAATAGTGTAATGTGTGTGTAATAGTTTAATGAACTCCCATACATTTCTCTTTGTTGTTAACTGAAAGAATTTATCTGAGAGCTTTCTGTCAACTAGCCGAGTGGCCAGCGCTCGAGGATTTCGAGTTTTAAAGAGGAATGTATTTGCTTAGAGACAAGATGCCAATGTTGAGAAATGGTTAACTCGCGACGTGAACCTTGAACTTTTCAAGCCGGGTCATTGCCGTGAAAACACACGCGTCGTTAAGGGTGAAGCAAACACTCTTCGAATGCCCAGAAGTCACAGATAATGATAGATCTCTCACTCTGCAAATTTTACACCGTAGCTGGGTGTTTTAGACTAGCTGAAATCAAAGTAATGTTGCTAGAAATCAAACGAGTGGTCTGCTTAATATTTTGTCATGTTTAACTGTTGGGACATCGGACTGCATTCCGTGGGACGAAATGCTTACTTTGATAGGATTGATATTACATTGATATTACTTACGCTCCTTCCCCCCCCCCATGTTTATCTCTATTAACTAACCGGGAATGCCTTAATTACTGAACTGCTTTGAACTTGTATTTGAAAGGGCACAAACCTGTGAACTTGGTTGCTTAACAGCGAGATGTTGCGCGTCGGCGAGGGTGAAAAGAGGTGGAGATGGAACAGCGACGGAATTAATACGTGGGTAAACAGGAGTTCCCTGAGAAAACCCACCGGCCACGTTTCCCCTCATGCGAAGGGGTTCAAAGGTGTTCTAATGCGGTCTTCACAACGGAAGTGACTTAAAAGAAAATTATGGCACATTCTGTTTGGTCACGCGCTTCTTAAGTCGAGAAGTACCAGTAACACGTGTAACTACTAGACTGATTAGTTAATTGTATTATATCGGCCCTAAAGGCGTTACCTCACCTTACAGTCACAAGGTGCTAAGATAGAATTCTTCGTAGGCTATCCGTCGATGAGTTTTTCAATTGTATCAGTAAGCTTCCGGCAGTTAAAAACGTAGTGGACACTCTCCTCTTCTGTTCAGTTACCCTAAAACTGTAAACGCGATGGTTAATAAAGGGCCAGTAATCCTGCATGCTACTAACACGCAGAGTAACTGAATCATAAATTATAACGTGATAGAATGGGAAACTAACATGTCCATTAACGTTAACTGGTGACCTTGGAATGAGGATGGGTGAGGCTGGCCAGATCAGGGAGATGTGTTACAACTGTGACTGTTCAGATAAGAATAAAACGTCACTACTATGTTCACAGTAAGAAGAAAATAGAGAAACACGATTTGTCATTGTCTAGGGATATAACAAAACTATTTTTACGAATTGTCGTGAAGTGAAGCTTCGTCGAACGCGTCAATAAGAACATCAGTAGGTGTAGATATGCATATACTATTATGTTGCCCAATGTTATTCCGATATTACCTTAACTTTACCAAAAGGATAGTGATTCTGGGCTCTGGCAGAAAACACTATGTAATTCCGAAAAATTGCTGATACTAAAAATACGGTACATTCTACCGCGATAANTGGGCTCTGGCAGAAAACACTATGTAATTCCGAAAAATTGCTGATACTAAAAATACGGTACATTCTACCGCGATAATCTTCTCAATTCCATGGCTAAAATTGTAAGAGTGGCACTGCGACCGCGTGAACTCCAACTACCATCACAGTCGCGATAATTCCGCATTTAATTTGGCAAATAGAATCCGTCCTTTTTAGCTTACTTTCCGAAGGAAAGAAAGGCTTATGAGACCACTTTCCTGTATGTGTGTCTCTGCCTGTGCATGTGTGTATGTATGAATGCATATCTGTGCGTGTGTGTGTCCCCCCTTTTCAATTTTTGAACGATTCAACCAAATTTCACTAAACTTGGTACACATAAGATACTTAGCAAATACACCTTACTTTTATAGTTTTCGACCACGTCGGGCACGTGCTTTTAAAATGGCGGCCATTTTAAAATTTTGGGATATAAATTATGTCTCAGCAACTATTCAAACCTATTTATACCATTGCGTAAGCATTAAATTTGGAGATGTATGTTTTTGTTAGTCCGCCTTTAAAAAAAACCAATTAAAAAAATTAATGTTTTACATTATATCTCGAAAACTATTCAACCAATTCTCACCCAGTTTGGCATGAAAGTAATACTGCGGTAGGCCATGTAAACGTAAGTGATAGAACTTAATTAGTTACTTGTTTTAAAAATTGAGGCTATACAAATGTTTTAAGTTTATTTAGTATATCTGCTATACCATTTAACTAATTTCAACCAAATTTTGCATACTGATAGTATCAGACAAGCATCATATATACCAACAAATAACCACTTTTGTTGGCCATTTCAAAAGATAGCGCCATACGAATAAAGTTATGTCATAACTCGGTAAATAATTAACCGATTCATACAAAATTTGACAAAAACAAGTTGTACTGATGCATATGATGTAAAGTAATATGATTTAAACATGTCAGACACTTATTTTAATAATGGCGGCCATGTAACTATTTTATCTTAGAATGCAATGTCGTGGAAACAATGTAATCAATTCCAACATACTTTGTATGCAGGCAGTAGATATAACAGCTATCAACTGTATGCACATCGAGTATCCGCCATTTTGTAAGATAGACCCATGCGAGTAAATAAAGTTTTTTCAAATATATCTCGGGAATCAATTGAATAATTCCTTCAGAATTTTATGTAGGTCAGGCACTTATTTTCAAAATGGTGGGTATATAAATAATTTAGCTCAGTATGTTTTATTAACATAATCAATTCCAACTTAAATTTCTTTGCTGTCAGTACCTATTACAACCATAAAATTTGTGTATGCAAAGCCTCATTTCTCTGCCATTTTGTAAGATAGCCATACTAATAAAAAATAACAATTTTATTTCGTATCTCGGGAAACAATCAGCCCATTCTTACAAAATTTGGCAAAAATGTTGTACTCTGGTAGACCATAATAATTAATGTATTTTTTTAAAGTAGGACACAATTATTTTCAGAACGGTGGCTATAATATCATTTAAGTTTTGGGGGCGATATGTACGAAACTATGTAATTTATTTTAACTTAACATTGTAAATTGGCAGTATGCAATCATCAAAACTGCTACAACATTACTTTTTTGTCCTCTATTTATGAAGATCACCACATGAAAATTATGGAGGTTTAATGCCATTTCTCGAGGATTTATAAACCGATTCCTACCAAATGTTACACTGGGACATTTAAAATAAATTTGTACCAATTTTTGCACACCATAAACGCTACAGAAGGCCATGTAACCATTAATGATTTCAATTTGTCAGACAACGATGTTCAAAATAGCAACTTCATAAATCATTTATATAAGTTTTACATATATGTATACNTTTCAATTTGTCAGACAACGATGTTCAAAATAGCAACTTCATAAATCATTTATATAAGTTTTACATATATGTATACTAAACAAGTTAACCTTATTCAACAAAATTTGTAATTAGACAGTATACAGAGCCATAAATACGATAGCATTAAGTAAGAAAATAATGTTTATCATGTCATCTCAGAGACCAAGCAACTGATATCCATAAAATGCTTCACACAAGTAGCGCTACGGTAGGCCATGTAAACTTACATGTTTTATGTGGCTTAGTCACTTATTTTCAAAATAAAGGCCCTATAAATATTTAAGGTTAGTAAACCCTATCATTCAAAACATTACACTGATTAAATCCGAATTTGATGTTCCGAATGCGACCTCCGTAATGCAGTGGATTGCATTCTAGCTTATAAAAGGCGGTTTTCTGGGTTCAAGTCACGGGTAATGCATGTGTGTATTTGTGATTGTCTCACTACTATTGCTTAAGTTACTGGTTTCATTTCTAAAGTCATTGCTTTCAAAGTGAAGTCAAGTCCTTCCTACCAACTCAGATTTAAAGAAATTACTTAAAAACTGAAAGTATGCTCATTATTTCTATCAGTAACTTCTTGTTTATGTTACGCCATCTGCATTTGTGCCTACGCGGTACATTTATATAACACTTTCCAAATATTTAACTAACAAATAACCAAAGCACTACAATCAGCACTACATGTGGTGCTGATTGTGGTGAATGTGGTGCTGATTGAAGTGAATGTGGTGTGAATTGTGGTGCGTGTGGTGCTTATTGTGGGGCATACGGTGCCGATTGTGGTACGTGTGGTGCTAATTGTGGTGCTAATTGTGGTGCATGTGGTGCTGGTTTTGGTGTGTGGTGCTTATCGTGGTACATGTGGTGCTGATTGTGGCGTGGTGCTTATTGTGGTTCAAGTGGTGCTGATTGTGGTGAATGTGGTGCTGATTGTGGTGAATATGGTGCTGATTGTGGTGAATGTGGTGCTGATTCTGGTGAATGTGGTGTGAATTGTGGTGCCTATGGTGCTTATTGTGGGGCATACGGTGCTGATTGTGGTACGTGTGGTGCTAATTGTGGTTCATGTGGTGCTGATTGTGGTGCATATGGTGCTGATTGTAGTGCATGTGGAGCTTATTGTGGAGCATGTGGTGCATGTGGTGCTGATTGTAGTGCATGTGGTGCTGATTGTGGTGTGGTGCTTATTGTGGTGCATGTGGTGCTGATTGTGGTGTGTGTGGGTCATTTAGG
>NQII01001254.1:371204-546741 GCA_002778355.1 Clitarchus hookeri
GGTGTGTTGGTGGCTTATGTGGATGGCAATGGCGGCTGAGCTATGGTAAGTAAACGGTGAGGGAAGTGGAGCGACGAGACGTGTGATGGCCTGGGGCATGGGTGGGGGTGGGAGGTGTGTGTTATGTAAAGTTAATAATTCGCTTTGTGGGTTAGAAGATTGATCGGTTATATAACCAATAAAGTAAAGAGGTGGGGGTTCAGTCAGCTGCTGATTGTCGTACTAGGGAGTAACTGTGATTTGCCATTTTTACGAGAATAGTACACTCAGTGTCACACACACCCAGTTTGGTTTGTTGTAATATGTATGTAATTTTTTCCTCGATAATTTTTTACATTTCAAAATATTTATGCGATTTTTTCTTGATTTTTAGAATTGAAGGTCAAAGGTGTCAATGTTACGGCCGTCAACATTCAACATGTGTGCTGGAGTCAGTCACGTAATATGTTCGACGACTTTTTTTAAAAAATATTTATTCGACTTTTTAAGATTCTTTCTTCACTTTAGAGTTTAAGATCATTATGGTGAATGTCAAGACTACTGGCATCCAACATGGGTGTGGGAGTTAGTAATGTGTTCCTAAAATTTTATTAGTTTCTTTATATCTTTGCAATTTTTTTCGATTTTTAGTTTTTAAATATTTTGGGGTTAATGTCAAGGTCGTGAACTACCAACACACTGGTCGCGAGTCATCAATGTAAAGTTTTCCTTGATTTTTAGAGTCAATTTTTTTCAATTTTTTATAATTGGAAGGCTGGAAGGTAGGGTTAAGGATTGATGTATAGTGTGTGGTTGTTAAGCGAAGGGAGGGGGGTTAGCAATTTTTCTCGATTTTATAATAATAGCTTTGGGGCGGAGAGGGGATGTGGTTAGTGTGGTGGGATGAGATTAAGGTAAACCTTATATGTTCTTCAATATTTAGAACCAATTTTTCAATTATTTTTGCTATCATTGTTGAATTTTTGTGACTGGNAACCTTATATGTTCTTCAATATTTAGAACCAATTTTTCAATTATTTTTGCTATCATTGTTGAATTTTTGTGACTGGATGGATTGTTGTGAGGGGGTGGGTGATTGATTAAGGTGATGAGGTGAGCATGGGCTTGGGTAGCACAGCATTATATGTTCTTCGATTTTATAGAATTTTTAAAAAGATTTTTAGCATTTTTTTATAATAATTGCCAGGGGGTGATACTGGAGAGGGGGTGAGGTGAAGGTGGTGGAATAAGGTGTGGTAGTGTAGCGTTATATGTTCTTCTATTTGTAGAATNCTGGAGAGGGGGTGAGGTGAAGGTGGTGGAATAAGGTGTGGTAGTGTAGCGTTATATGTTCTTCTATTTGTAGAATTTTTTTTGCAATTTTTCTTGATTTTATAATAATTTCTAGGGGGTGCGGATGGGAAGGGGGTGTGATGAAAGTAATAGGATGAGCGTGCGAGGGGTAGAGTAGAATAGCGTTATGTGTTCTTCAATTTTATATAAATTTTTTTTGTGATTTTTTTATAATAATTTCTGGGAGATATGGATGGGAATGGGGTGAGGTGAGCTTGGATAGAGGTGGTGTGAGGGGGTAGTGGCCCTAAAGTATTAAGTGAGCCCCCCAAGTTTTTCAAATGGCACAAAAATTGCCTATCGGCGGCTCGCTTATGCATATTCTGGAGCATAGACTTTTTTTGAGGGAAAATGGAAAATTTTGAGGGAAAAAATGAAATTTTAAGAGGAATTCTAGGAATTTTTAGTGTTTTTAAGGGAAAACGGGAAATTTTGAGGGAAAACAGGAGAATTCGTGAGGTCATAAAAGATGGCGGATGTCTCCTGGCTCCTGATACATGATGCAATTGTCCCCGAAGCACCTTTCCTATACTACTAATAGCAAATCTGTAAAATGTTTACTATTCTAATAATTTTACAGTTTCGCTTTGCCGATGCATGGATAAAATAAGGCCCATGGAAATGATAATTTATAGACGGGGGATAAAAACCATGTGAGTACAAGTAGATCTTGGCAGGACTTTCAAAAGTGCTCGGTTTANATAATTTATAGACGGGGGATAAAAACCATGTGAGTACAAGTAGATCTTGGCAGGACTTTCAAAAGTGCTCGGTTTACCATGAACAGCCTATGATACCTTTCATCACTATTTCCAGCAGTGTCAATACTTGATTTTCCTCTTATGAGAAACGCGGCGGACATTGCCGTTGGCCGGCAGGTTTTGNATTTCCAGCAGTGTCAATACTTGATTTTCCTCTTATGAGAAACGCGGCGGACATTGCCGTTGGCCGGCAGGTTTTGCCAGGATACTCATGGTACCCTCACTGTATTCCGCGTGTAATTCATTTGCGATTCGTCGTCACTAAGGACCTCGGGTNCCAGGATACTCATGGTACCCTCACTGTATTCCGCGTGTAATTCATTTGCGATTCGTCGTCACTAAGGACCTCGGGTTTTATCACGTTTATATATCTATCAGTTTCACACAGTTGCTAGATAGACGCACGAGTACACGTCCGTACGTACACTACGATGGTAATATTAAGGCCTGTCAACAATTGCGCTATCCCAACCTGTGTCTTAGGACAAGGATACGCTGATAGGTGCACCTAACCTTCTGACATCATGGCGCTGTCCCGAACTCCTGCGTCCCAAGTCAATCTGTGTCCCAAGTTAAAGCATTCAGAAAACTGAACTATTGTCCCAAGTTGTGTCCTAAGTTGATAGGAAAATAAGAAGACTTCCTATATTTTCGCGCGCATTCGTGGAATGTTTACGTTTTAAATGTAAACAATGGACGTGCATGGTGACCTTTCTGAAAACAAACGTGATGAAATGTTTAGTGATGCCTTCGTTCGGTGTGAACTAAAAAATTTGAAGACTTAAACTTTAAAACGTAAAGATAAAAAAGAAAATTTGGATGTCAGTTGGCGAACTTATTTAAAATAAAACAGTTAAAACGTATATTATAAATAAATATTCAGCTCACCCATCTCGTAAACATTAAATAATGACTAATTCAGGAAATTTAAAAATCACTACGTAACAACAAATAAAGTGCGGAATTTACTGCGACCTAGTGTCAGATTCTGAAAGCTCACTTCGGACTACGCATTTGTAGACCATATTCGGACCGCGTCAATGTGACGTCACTTGACGCCGAGTATCGGACACGTCCACATCCACAGCAACAGCCGATTGTAGACCGGCCTTAACCTGTGGCGGGGGAATACACACGGTGGGCAGGGATCTCAAGTATGTGTGTGCGCTGCGAGCCACCTGTTTGAAGGAGCAGATGCTCCTCGCATTTCTTACCTGGGCGTGGACGCGGCAGTGACCTTGGGACGGACAATATGTCTGGCCAAGAGACGGAAGCAAGGCACCACGCCCTGCGTGACCGGCCTCCAACATGGCCGCCGTCGTCCGTCCGACATTGCTACCTCCTTCGCCCCCTTAACTTCCGCATAACGTCACGGCAACACTGCTTTTCCTTCCGCCTCGGGGTGGGATTGGCGCCAAAGGTCGGTGTTACCACGACTTCATGTCACACGCAACACCGTACCGTTTTTCCATGGTATCCCGAAATCACTCCAGGCGAACGTTGGAATGGTTCCTTACTACAGGCCATGACTAAGGCTTATTCTACTCAGATTGGGAAGATCAAAGCTTTTAGTTTGGTAAATGAAAATTTTTCGGCACTAGGCAAGTGCTAGTGTTGCATCTATACGGGATTTTCTATTTTTTCTGCGCTAAAAAACAAAATAATTGAAACAATCATAAATCAAGTATAAAATAACTTCATTAATGATTAAAACATTTATTTTTTATTATTCACCAAGCTTAAAATTTTAATTGAAAGTGACCTCTTTGAAACACTGCGCATCTAGCGGTGGAGATTTTCCTTATGTCAAACTCTCCCATAAGAAAACACATTTTGTTCCTAACCTGTTTAGAACCTTAGCCGTTGCCGATTCCTTACCCGCTCCTGTTTCTCTGAGCTCCTTGCTTCGTGTCTGATGACCTACGAAACACGCTACTTACACATGTACGGTAAACCTGGCCATCTCGGATGCCATAACAGGATGCTTGACATATACATTTCAGATTCGTGAAGCGAATAAAATTTTGACGAAAAGAGTTAACTTTTTTAATTTGGGGCCGTGGTGATGTAGCGGCTAGGGCACTTGGTTTCCACCATTCCTGGAAAGCTGGCAGTAGAGAGATGATAGTCACTTTGGCAAATCGGGACCTGGGACAGGAGTCTCGGAGATGTTCGTGCTCTGTTATTCCAGTCAGCCGGCGGCCATTTTGATACCTTGTAACCTTGACCCTTGACCCCAAAAATCAAAGAAAAAATTTTAAATCCTTAGAAATTATATTAAAAAATATAAAAATTATTAAAGATGTATTTAAAACATTCATTACATAACATTAAGTTTAGGGAGGTTCCCCACACCCCCCCACCACCATACCCATTCCACCATCTTGTTAGTTGCAGTCCACAATCTTGGTAGGCATCACAGCCACCATCCACCATTATGGTCGGTGCCGTCCGCAATCTTGCCAGGTGCAGTACGCCATCTTGATAGGCGTCACAGCCACCTTCCGCCATCGTGGAAGGTTCAACCGTCAACCATTTTGTCGGTGCAGTCCACCATCTTGGTAGACGTCACATCCACCGTCCGCTATCTTGGTAGGCGTCACATCCACCGTCCACTATCTTGGTTTATTTCGTTGTCATTTGTTTTACATTGCTAGTGCTGTCCCCAGAACCGCGCCCAGCAGACGACAGACCCCCTCCTAAAACCCCCTTCCAATATGTTTAATATAACCAATTGCCCAACCCTTGATCCTCGTTGATTAATTGTCCACTCTCTTCCAAATATTTAATTGATCCGGCAATGTTACTCATTGGCTAATTACTCGAGTGTTTCGGAAACCTTTGTTTGACGAATTAGTCGGTTCCCCTCCACCCTCTTCCAATATATTTAATTTCTCCGCTAATGTTTTTCATTGGTTCATTACTTGGGTGTTTTCGGAAACCTTCGTTCCGATTAATCGGTGGCCTACTTCATTCGCGAAGAAAGACTATTTTATCCCCCATAAAAATCTTTATAAGACTCACCCTGAGATCTCTCGAGAAATCAAACATTTTTCTCGCTCTTAAAAATGTACGCTTGATGTCCGAGCGATCATAAAATCCTTTCGGCAATTTTTGTATTTAGAAGAGTGCGCTCGATTAGTGCATTGGACAAACGGGATGAGTTATCGTACCTGCCGAAAGAATTTCTCCTTGTCAACGCACCTTACAAAATTTCGACCGTATTTAAGTATTTGCCGGCCTACCTGCAGCAGGACGAAGATATACGGGACTGCCTCCGGTGCAAGGAGTGAGGAACCCAGGTTACTTTTAAAATTGTATTACGTGTATAATGCCCTCCAATACCCAAAGAAGAAATATGTGTGGAAAAATTATTCCTTGTATTACGGATAATCATAATAATAATAATAATAATGGAATGTGTGTGCGTTAATATATATGTTTAAAATAATATAAAGATGTTTATTTTATCTTGAAATATGTCCTGATCATGTAAGTTTTAAAAAAAAACACTGTTAGTAAATAAAAAATCATTAGTATATCAGAATTGTTATAATTGAAAGAGTTAAAGATATTTAGTATATCAGTTTTGTTATAATCTCAAGAAAAAATATTTAATGAGTATCTAGCAGCCACTAACATAACATGTATATTTTTTACGTCTAGGAGCGTACTTATTAAAAAAAATTAATGATTTGGGGATATTCATGTGCCGTGTATGGATGCGTTAAAAAACTCCACCCTCCCACTGAGAGTCCATGCCACACTGCTACGTGAATTTATCCGAATTAAATGTGACATGCGAACATTTGTATGTATATGTGTCCGGCCTATAATCCAGCAGGTGTCAAAAGCATTCCCTCTTTATAAATTACGGTAGCTAAAACATTGTTTTTCCTGAGATACTAGTCCACCATGCAAATTTATACAACAATACGAATTCGAGCAAAGACACGCACATACAGCTCTCATTCTCCACCCTTCAACCTTGTCGAGAGATATAAGGAAAGACTTTACAAGTGCATAAAAATATCAGCATATCACAGCCAGTACATTACAGAGACCATGAACTCTTAGAGTTATGTTAATCACTTTTGAATGTAGAAAATTAATTACATATATATATATATATATAATTGTTTTTGTAAATAAATTCTGGCTCAAACTCTGTCTCTGTTTTTTTCGTATAAAAAATGAAATATTAATTTTTTTATTAATTCTGGCGAAACCAAAGGTTTTTTGTGTTGCCGTGAAACTAAGAAAAAAGGGGGGTGTGGGACCATTCTCTTCTTGTTCATACGTCAAACACACACACACACACATACACATTCACATAGCCCGAAATATCCCAATTTGCTGGCGAGACTTATAGTCGCATTAAAAAACTATTAAAACAAAAGCATACTTTAATATGTGGTCACGAGTCCCATTACAGAAGTAAACTAGAGGTATGCGCAGTCGTAATCTGAGCTCACGCACACGGCCAATGATTTTATTTCAGGATTTTTTAAATTTTTTGGGTTAAAGGTAAAAGGTAAAAGGTCAAATGTCAAGGTCACATGGATCCAAGATGGTCGCCAGCCAACCGGAATGACAGAGCACGAACAGTACCAACGCTTCGGTCCCAGGTCCCGATGTGCTAAAGTCCCTATNTTAAATTTTTTGGGTTAAAGGTAAAAGGTAAAAGGTCAAATGTCAAGGTCACATGGATCCAAGATGGTCGCCAGCCGACCGGAATGACAGAGCACGAACAGTACCAACGCTTCGGTCCCAGGTCCCGATGTGCTAAAGTCCCTATAATCCTCTTTTGCTGGCCCCTGGTTTTTCGCACGTGAGTATCGTGCCGATGATTCCACTGGATGGTGGTTTTTCGCACGTGAGTATCGTGCCGATGATTCCACTGGATGGTGGTTTTTCTTGGAGATATCCCGTTTCCCCGCAATTTTCTTGTGCTCCTCTATTCTCAGCTCGCTTCACTCTCATTTGTTCTCAGGTGGAGTGGAGATTTGTGAAATTAGGGCGGCTCTAGATAGAGAAGTCTTGAGAGCCGATGACGGTCAAGCGATATGATTATGGAGCAGCACTGGAATGAAAGGACGGGAGATCTCCGATAAAACACACCGACCAGCGGCATCGTCCGGCATGATTCCCACATTCGAAAATCCGGGAGTGGCCCCGCCGGTAATCGAACCCAGTTCGCCTAGGTGGGAGGTGAGTTGTCTGACCATTACACCAACAAGGTCCCTCGGTTCTTAAGAACAAGGTGTAAAAGCGGCCCAAATCTCTCCACTCAACTTGTTAAATCTGGAACCCTCAAAGTGCAGGTCATATTTGTGTTACGACTTAAATGTTGCCAACAACACTTCGGAGAATTTTGGTGTTCGTGATTTTTTTAAATTATGTTAGTAACTAGGATATGGCTTTAACCTGCTAAATAAAACGGGAAATGCGGACCTCGTTTTCATGTGTATGCTAATAAATCGAGAGATGTACACACTAATGTTGACGAGAAAATTACACTTTTTATAAAATTTCCGTGAAACAATATTTAAAAATGCATCGACCCCATAAACTCTCTATTTATTTATGTGTGCGATTTTATAAATGGATGAAATTCCATATCGTTTTTCTACTTAGTATCTACGAGTTTTTATTTACTTGAGATGTAATAGGTAAGTGCACCTCAACTGTAGTAATATGAAAAATGTAGAGTTAAAATACGTGTCTTTAAACCAAATGTTAAGAAATCTTTTGTATAATATTGTAAATTAAATTTACTTACTAAAATATTGTAATTATTCCCTGTGACTTCATATCCAGAACAAATTACATTACGTAGTTTCTGCACAATCTCATTTTTGTGCACTTCAAGAAATATACACAATAAAACAGAAAAAATATGTTGCCTTTCTAATTACTTTTAAAGATAGGATATTTTATGTTTTTAACTTGAGGCTGTCGTGAATTTTAGTAAAATAAGTTTTGTAAACATTTTAACTTGGAATTTTCTTTAATATTTTGGAAATGTTTCTGTTTCACAATAAACTTTCGTAAATTTTATACTTCAACCTTGACTTCAGTGTTTGTAAAGACACAACAACTTGAAATGTTGGATAATGTTACTTTTAATGCATTTAGTTCATCTTCTTGCTTTAGATTTGTTTGCAACTTTTTTCAAAGACAAAGAGACGCGAGAGAATTTATTCTTCACATTAATCTTTCAAAACAACACGATAAATTCGTTAATTTTTAAAAAGTTATATTGCTTATCTTTTTCACAAGCCAGTTAAAATTTTAAACATGCAATTAAATATTCAATTAATCCAATGAATTGTGAGTAAAGAGTGAAGAGATTTGTGTGGCTCTTAACAGCGAGCCGGAATGAAGGGACCGGGTAAACGGGAGATCCCTAAGAAAACCCGCCGACCAGTCGCATGCCCAAATACCACATGCGAAAATCCAGGAGTGACCCGGCTGTGGATTGAGAACCCTATTCGCCTTGGCGGGAGGCGAGAAGACTAACCGCTCAGCCACAGCGGCCCCCTATAATCCAAAGTTTTCTAATATTTTATAGTTTTATGTATACTTTAGCCATTTTGTAATTGTGATATCTATAAAGTAGAAACAATTCGTACGGATTTACAAAACGAACCTTGCTAATACATATTGCGATTGTGTATAACGGCCACATACCTCTGAAAACGCGTTTGGTATGACGCCCTCCTTTACTAATGGAATGACGGTTTGCCTCCGTATGTTAACATTTAATTTTGTAACACACAACTGTAGAGATTTGTCGACACAACTTATAAATCAGAAAGTATAAATCAAATTAAAGTTTCAGGCAATTCACATTTTGTACAAACGTTATTCCTCTGAAATTATTGTATGTCATAAGCTTCCGAAATTTATCAGGATTGTTTGGAAAATCGTGCTATGTCATAATGCATTGAAATAAATAAAATAAAAGTTATCTAACAAAACACAGTAAATTGAAAAATCGAAAAAAATATATGTGCGTCATTAACCGTGATATTATCAAATTAAAATCTTGCAAGTGTCTTCGTAGAATATGTTCATATAACAAATTCTACGTGATTAAGCAATTAAGTGATATCTGAGATTGTTTACACATATACATGTTCATCTTTTTTAAATGCCAAAATAATAGACCCATGAGAAAATTCTAGCAAATAATAAAGCGAATTCTTAAAACAAACAATGTCATTTAAAGTTTCCTGAATCTTGAGTGTAGGCTATTCACGGAAATTTAAGAACTTTTTAAGACCCTCTAATCAGGAATAACACCAAAAAAAGTATAGGCAATTTTATTGTTGTTTCAGATGTTGACTTTTAATCTTGTTAAATACATACACTGATTACTATTACTTACACGGCAATGTTTATATTAACAAGTGACGGAAAGATATAAAATGGCTGAAAGAAAAAAAGTAACCAGGACTTCAAAAGAGCTCTCTTTACCGTGATCAGCCTATAACACCAAAGTGATAATAAAATATATATTGTCAACCAAATATTTTGTAATTTAGATTATTTTAAGAATTTTCCGGCGAAAATTTAATTCTTCCCTCATTATTTGGCATTCGCCTTGTCTTGCCACCATTGATAACAGCCTGACAGTAAAATTAAATTTCATAACTAAGCGATCGCCAGGCAATAAGTGAGTGAAGAGATCTGGGAGGCCCTTAACATCGAGACCGATGAGGGAAAGCGAGGTGAGTATGGAACTCCCATTTCACCCGCCCTTGCATTCCAGCGCTACTCCATTCCTCGCTTCCCCCTCGTCGGCCTTCAAGACCTCGCTGTTAAGAGCCGTCCAAATCTCTCCACTTCCAACACGCATGGAATGACCACGGGAGGAAAACCTGTACCGCCGCTAGGTCCGGCAATAGTTATCTTTCTTTTATTTCTACGTGACCTGCGTGCAGTAGATTCGAGCTGGCGTCATTACCCAACCTCGGCCATCACGTCTGCTGGACGACTGCCAAGCCACGGACACTTGACGCGCCAGGCCTGCCAACAGGTGTCCAGCTCGCGCAACTACGCGAGACAGCCGCCCCTATAACACAGAGTACTCGAGTATCCAGAGGCGAAACAGCCGCACGCGCCAGCAAAATGGCGGCACTGGCCAGCAACATGTTAGAATGCAGTGCGCCAATCAGCGCCTGGTAACCTACTCACCAGCCAGCAGCCAAGCCAATAGAAAACTTTTCGCGGAATGCTGTATCCAATCAGACACATCACCAGTTTCAGAGACTCCCACCGCCAATCAAAAGTGGGCAAGTCCACATCAAAGAAACCGTCACACCATTTTGGTTTTGTATGCTCGTATAGTCTGTGATAGAATGACACAGATGACAAATATTTTTGGACATCTAAAAAGTAAATAATAAATTGGCGTTGTATAATAACGTTTTGGGGCCTTAAAGTCACACGGGTATTTGGAGAGTAAACATTACAGAACGTGGGCATAATCAGCTTTAAAACAACAGTGTTGTTTTTAACAAACGAAATTAATCATTGCTTTCTAGGAGGTGAGATTTTGAACCTAGTCTCACTTACATACGCTTCAGTGTACTCCGTTACCATTCTATTCAATTTGTAGGTTTTCCGCTATGGACATCATTTCATTTGAACCCATGCAAGGTTGATGAACTAACTTTGTGTTTCCTTATTCAAAGAACAGTTGTGTAGAGATATTTCCGGCTCGTTCAAGGTTTCACTTCTCTTACAAGATTTAAGTTTTTCCTGAAGTACACTTTTTTAATGGAAAACGGCACGCACGTTTGTTTGTTAGTTTATTGTATAAATTTGTGAATTCTAACTACTATTTGTAAATGGGATGACTTGTGAACGTTATCGTTAAAAAATATTATATGAAAACGAATTAAAGTAGAAATTTTGAGACTTGGCTTAAACTAGATTCATGGTTCTTTGTACAAATTATTTGATTTGATTGCGACGACCACAGCTCACACAGAACTGGGATCTACTTAAAGTTATTTCTCTTGAATCAATTAGCTTTCAAAATATTATTATGCAAATATGGATGGATAAGAGTGATATGGTTACTGTTCTGATACCCGAAAAAATTCCTGGTGACGAGGAAAGAATGTCTCTAATTGACTGCTTATATTTGGTATAATTTTCATATCATATGAGGAATTATGTTTTTAAAGTAGCTTGATAATAGAACAGCGTGCAATTAAAGAACAGAATAAACCTTCTGAAGATAATTACGAGATGGACGGCTTGGGTACAACGCTCCACGTCTATATCTCTTAGCGTGACTTTCACCCAGCAAAACCAACAAACTTTCTTTAGAAATCCGGTTATAAAGATATTTAAACCAAGGTGCACAAAGTAAAACACGGATCGAATAAAACTATGCCAAACTCGCCAATGTGGTGCAAGCACTGGGTAGTTTATTGACTAAATGCTACGTGTGGCATATCAAATAGTAGTAGTAATTATAACTTTGCGTTGTATCGCGACGTGGTCTGTATAAAATATGACATATATCAACGTTTCTAAAATATGTCTCTAGAGCAAAAAGAGTAGGTTTTGTTAGTATACATTTGTATACCTAGATAGAAAAAGACAGCATAATAAGTTCTAACATCTTATAATACAAAATTATATTCTCTATTTATTTATATAGGTATAAATCAAGAAAGCGTCTAAAGTATTTACTATAGTCAATTCACGGTTACTTCCAACTTTTCTAAAGCCCTTCTTAAGTTCTAATTCCAGGGTATTACTCCGCCTCACGCAAACAAAGATGAACAGAGTCTAGAAAATTACACACTCAGTGTAATAATATTTTGCATAAGAACTATTTCGTACTAGGCATTGCCAACACACCTATATTCTCTTTTTTTTACTCGTATTGATTATAAATGATAATTATAATATATATAAGTATATTTTCATTTTGACCAAGACGTAAGATATTTTAATGTTGACAGAAGTATAAAACGCTTGTCACAATGCCATTTTTAGGGAACAACCAAACACGTCACACATGGAGTGTTTTTTCAGAGGTTTGCTTCAAATGTGTGAAGAAACTGCGAATAGACTGCAGGTGGCTGAGACCTGCGGTTCAGATGGACATGTGAGCAAGAGTATCTCTTCGCTGTGGTGGAGAAGGCGGGGACGGTGGATCGGGAGAGATGGAGAGAGGGTAGGAAAGGCAAGAATTTCACATGGCAATGAAACCGGCCGACGAAGAGACGTCATAAATGTGAACGAGATAACATGTGGGCATTTCAAGCAACCAAAATGCGGATGCTGAGAACAGCCGTACCGGCGTAGGATGGCTGTGAAAACTATTGCACATTTTTTTTTCGCTAATAAATGATGTGATCAGTGGGCACAGGCATAAATACCTTTGGAAATATTCTTATGAGGACATCTTTTATGGCAGCATAACAATCACTATATGCTCGAAAAAAAAATATTATTTGCTTTGTTTCGTTATAGGGACGAAAGTAAAGTTCACATGAAAAATATTTGAAATCGTACCGGAGAGAACTATTATAATCGTCATGGGGCACCTTATTGTCCCATACCACTGTTTCTCTGAAATGCTAATTCCTTCACTTCATCCAGTCTTGTCGGGGGACGATGTACAATACGTGACCTTAACGTTGAAACTTTCATGAGGAGCTATAGCTTTCCAGGCGACTGCTATTAAAGACTGGATACCCTTGACTCTCGACATTTGACCAAGCTTGGCAAGAGTGACCTAGGGTGATTTTTCCTACTAGTTTCCATGAGTCTAGGTCTTCAGATTCTTTATCCTTCAGACTCCGTTACGACCTTTTCCATAGTACTTCCTCCAACTACACTTTGGGCGCCCTCGATCATCATCAGGTTGGAATCCGTTCGACTAACTTCCTTGGCCATCGCTCTTCTCTCTTTATTTTCGCATGGCCAGACCACATCAGATCTTTCTTGGAGTTTATCTGTTGTATATTCTTACTTTTATACACACTTTATGGTATCATTTTCAACACGAAAGAAACTTGTCTTTCCGTAACTAAGTCGTACGAATATATTATTATTTGCTAACGCCTTGCTCTATTCCTTGATGTAACATCCAAATAACCTTCGTATAGAACAGACAAAAATTGTACTTCATTGGCAACAATTGGAACAAACTTTCAATATTGATAAACTAATGAGAACATTAGAATATTTTCCCAATTTCGTTATGAACATTACTGCAATAGTGCAATATGTGTGTCAGTCAGCGTTAATTATACGCAAAGCTACCGACAAAGAATTTGAATTATTTGGAAATTGACAACATAACTGCTCAGTAGAACTGTAGATAAACTTTAACAGCAAGATGCTGGTTGTTTTTTGTTTTACGGAGAAGATGAAACCTTTATTCAGGACCTAATATGAGACGGATAGTCACGTAATTATTTTTACTCGGCAGTAATTAACGTATTCAAAATATTGACTGCAGTTTTGGGTGAATGTTTTCAAGAATTTCAGGAAACACTGGTGTTCCAGATACCTGATTTACTTCCAAAATGGTTATACTAAAAACAGAATAGTGGAAGTATTACTGCTCGGCCACGATACGTGACAGAAACTGTAAGTTCCGTGTAGCAAAACACTCAATAAATCAAAAGTTAGAAAGATATCCGTATTCTCTTATTTCTTATGTTGATGCACGCTAGTTCTTCTTCGTGAATAAATAAAACTTGGGCGAAAAGCATTAGCCTGTGCAAACTACCACGCTACCAAAATATCTACTTTAAGATTCGCAACATATTATAAATAATTATATTATTAACCCCGAATTAAATTAAGTACTCCAGTTAACCAAAACTTCTCCAACTTATGTACGATTTATATTTCCCTACACGATTTCATGCAGAAACGTGGAAAAATGTGTTTGTGTTTTCAGCTGTCATACTGCGGGAAAACTTGCTGTGAAATGCCCGTAAGCTGTTCAGGAATAAAAATGACATTATTATAACAGGTTTTGTTATGTTACTTTGTATTACAGCAGGTTTGTGTACTACAACTGTCAGTCATGTTTTTTGTTTGCAATGACAAGGTCAAAATAAATATTTTTTTTAAATTTTCGAATTTTAATAGTAGCTCTTTGAGCGTACTGCGCATGCGCACAAGTGCAAAATATGCGATAAAAAATGTGAACGCTTTTGAACATACGTGGTCGTGGCTTACTATGCATGTGCGTATGAAAACGACCAACTTACACATCAGTAGGGACAGGGAAATTTCGTGTTTTTATAGGCCTGCAGGCTAGACTCCACGGTACTAAGTATTTTTAAGCCTCAGATTTATTTACATTGGCTGTTGTCCCAGTATGTAGCTAGTTTTGCCTCAGAATAATTGGCACGGGATTCGGTGTTCGTTTTTTTTGCAGCACTGTCATTGACTCAGAGTTCACATGGGCGTATCTAATGTACTATGGTCAAGTTGCAACCATAATAGAACGTGTTTGAAGTATAGCTTGTCCTAAAATGATGTCTTGAAATTTTCCATTTCCTAATCATCAACTATCCGATGTTTGTTTAAACTGCAAAAACCCGTTTTACCCACTATCGTATTTGAGTATAGGTGGGCCAGTTAAGTTAGGGTACTACGGTAAAAATAGTAGGTTAAAGTGCGCATACGTAGTAATGATAGAAGCCTATAAATGCGTTTGTAATATCCACGGTTTTATCTTTACTTAGAGTATCTTTAAAAGACGATGGATTATATTTGTCATATCAGACATGCGAATATCCCTGTTGCCGCAATAATAGCCTTACACACTGTCATAGTACCCTTTAACTAACTTAATCATGAAGTAAAATTGAGGATTATAAACAGTAATTATATAGGCCTACCGCACTTTTGAGTCAAAAACTATTTTTGTGGTGAACCGAACATTAAACATTTGTATCTGTCTTGGAGCCTCATTCTGCTCACCCAGAAGTGGGAAAATATAGTTGTAAATGGCGTTCCGTTTGCTACCCGTCTCCTGGACCCACGTTATAGACATATGTCTCTGGGAGAAAAACATGGAATTTAGTATGTGATGTTGACCTTCAAACAGAAATATCTTATATGAGCAAGCACATGAAGAGAGTAGATGTATTAAAAGCCTCATTGAGGAAAATTCTTTTGGCAAACAGAGGGTAGGTTTGCACAGACGAGACGTCCAGAGAATGAAAGAAAGTAAGCAAACATTTGAAAAACACTCCAGAGGTCAGGCCATTTTTTACGCTGAGAAGTTTGTAGTTGCTTTGAATAACAGGAATCCCGAGTAAACGGACAAAATCAATATAATTTTTATTTATTTGAAGATAATTTCCTTTTTATTAATTAGTCACTGTCTGTTTCAATTGGCGGTTTATACAATTACATTTTTGTGAAAGTGTTTTGTTAATATTTTACTAAGCGTTTCAAATCTCCATGCCAATTTTCCGTTTCTCGTAGTAACTGGCGTGTTGTTAGTTATGTAAGCTATAAGTTATTGTGCCGAATGATATAAAGTGGTAAATTGTTACTTTTCTGGTCAATTACCAGATTTTTGGGAAATAATGTTGTTTTATGTAATGTAAATCTTATAATACTAATCAACTTACGACCCTCTACTGAGGAATTAATCTCATATTTGTGATTCATGATTTATTGTATTTTATAGTCCTCCTTACGAATAACATATCACATACGTAGATTTAAGCTATGCACTACCACTCTGGCCCACGTGACGTTATTACAGTTGTTTCGATTTAAGTGCCTTTGATGCATATTAAAATAAAAGCAATTTTTATTACTTACATACAATATATTTAGTTTTTGATTATAGATTTATTTCTCATTTCCTTGAAATTTACTGATTGTAAATATTTTTTGTTTCCGTTTATACAGAATGGTGCTTAACTACAGGTGCAAACGCTGTGAGGTGATTCCCTAAACATAACGGGACAGAAAATATTATACGAACAGTGTCGTACAGTAATTCCTAAGGGAGGTAGCCACCCTTGAAAATTTATATTTCAAATGGCTCTACCTGAAAATAATGAAACCTGCATGATATGAAAGAGCCATTCCATGTACAATGTTTTCTTTAATAAAGACCTTAAACATGCGAGCAGGTGTGGCGTACTATCATCCCCTACATTGAGACACTAGCGGGAGGTATGTTATTATCCTATCAATATGTCTCAAAGTAGGGGATGATGATATGCCACAACTATTCGTAGATTACAGTCGTTATTAAAGGAAACATTATTCACAGAATGGCTCTTTCATCTTATGTAGGTTTCATTATTTTCCTGTAGAACCAATTGAAATATCGATTTTCAAGGGTGGCTACCTCCCTTAGGAGTTACTGTACTACATTGTTCGTATAATGATTTCCATCCCATTTTGTATATGAAATCACCTCACAGCGTTTGCACCTGTAGTTAAGGATCATTATGTATATTACTTTGACGAAGTGATACAGCTATGTTGTAAATATCGGAGAATGATATAGAAATTTGACATCAGTTGGCAGTGACACATGAGCAATAGTCTCTCCAGAAAGGCGTATGTTCTTGGCGGTGGACTGCATCTTCACTAATGTTTAGGAAACCGGTTTTAGTCTCCAGACACAAAGTGGGTTTAACGTAGTGACAAAAAAGTACATTCAGCCAACTTTCAAAATTTTTTGTTAGCAAGGAAAATATGAGAAGTGCATAAATACATTTTCAAACAGGTAGCTTTTCTTGTTTACAAACCAAGATTCACTGTATCGATCTTTACAACTGAAATATTTTCAGAACTCTGTGTGCAAAAACAAAGGATCCTGTGTTCTTAACACTGATAAAAAAAGTTAAAATGACCAGAAACTGTCATTTAGAAAAAAAAATTAAAATTTGGAGAACCTCTGTTATTACTAATTTTACACATCCTAAGTGGGATTTGATTTCAGTATCATAATTTCTCAACAGTTACTACACACATTTTTAAATACATGTATTATGTTCGGAAAATTTTCATTTGCGCCGTATTGTTAGTAATTATAGAATATTGATATAATATGAAATATATTAAAAATAAAAGTATTAAACTATAACCACCTGTGATTACACATGAAATTAGCAGTAGTTGATAGAGTATTGGCACCCCTGCCAAGGGGCATGATTTATGACTGTGCAGTGATGTGGACAAGTATAAGCCATCGAGTTTGTAAGGTACGAAGGTCAGATTGGTGAAGTCAGATAGCCCTTTTTGGCTTGCGGCATGCACGCAAAGATGTTGTCTGGTGTAAACGTAAAACGTAACATGACATGCTGCTGACATCAAAGGAAACTTGTTCGGCATTAATTTCACCCAACTTTAATTATTATAATCTGAGCCAAACGGGTTTTTGCAACATAACCGATTTAATTGTCATTGCACTTTATTGCGCTAGCAAATCCAGTGAAACACAAGCTTTATAAAACTGAACGTAGAGAAACGTTTTAAACATGTTATTATTGGTTTCATAGTTAAGTACTTTCATTTGGAATTAAAGTATTTATTAATTTGCAAAATCCAAACAATGCCGCCAAGACATAACTGGGCGTGTGAAAAAAGTAAATAATTAAACTGAAATATTCAAACACATGATAGCCATTACGTCTGACACATATTACTTCAATTAACGTGCACTCGGTTGTATTTTGCATTGGAAGTAATTACCACCACACTTAGCTATTTACTACCTCGCTGCATTAACATATACCAACAGATAACTCACAAAAATACAAATGCTATTACAAGGTACTTTTCATTGCTATTTATGGCAGTGGTTTATATAAAGCTAATGAAATCAGATTCTAGCATAGCTCGTACCAGAATCCATTCTTTATGAATTAAATTACTAATAAAATTTTTTACGGGTTTTAAGAACAATGTTCAATTACAATATTTATAACAAATTTTATACAATCCTTCTAGACAGCTGGTCAGCGGATAATATGAACAATTTGGCAAACATGAAATTTTTAGGACAAGTGATGACGTCGTTCGTATTTAACCTGTCTGAAATTTTGTGAGTCCATGCAAATTTATCTGTTCATAGAAAAATTGGACTTATTTTATTTCGCCTTTTACTTAACCAATAAATCAATTCTAACCCCATCAAATTCAGAAAAGGGTATCCGTATTGATTTATTTTTAATTCGGTTGATTGAGTGAATGATTTTTTATATAATGTTGTGCTTTTGCTTGTTGCACATTACAATACATTTTAAATAATTTTCTTACAGAGAGTAAATTTTAAATTTTAAAGATCCCTTTAAATCTTTAAATGGTTTTAGCCAATGGTGCACATAAAATTGTATTAATCAAAATGATTTCAAGCTCTTTCCTTAGTAAACTAGCCATATAATTATATATCTAACATTAATGGATAAATACATGTCTTCATATATGTATATATTATATATGTAATAATGATATACGTTAAACTTTTGTATCGAATGTATTAATGCAGTTTAACTCTTTATTGTTCGTTAAGGTGCAAATTGTGTGCGCAGTATGGGATGTCGGTCATCCTTAAATAGACTGTTGCAGACTTTAAGCTGTTGACGTAATATAATGAAATAGTTTTACAGACAGACGGTTCCTTCACGACATAACGTTTGTAAATATTGATACTGAGCTAGTCAATCCAAGTTTTTTTCCAAAAACATACATTAATTTTATTTACCTGGGATCATAACAAGCACCGTTTTAACCTTAGGCATAGTCCAGTTTGAAGTTTGATTCAATTTAAGTGACTCTCACCATTTTGTTTTACTCTGTAATAAATTTCGGATGCGGAAGATGCAAATGTGATACGATTCAGTTCTAAAAGTTCATTTGCCTAATTTTCCTTGCTAGTACAAATATGCCTTAAAACGTGAATAACTCAACAATAAAAAAAATACTGATTTGGAAATATACTAGAATAACGCAAAGAATAACGTAACGTATGTAATTTTCTTCCTCATTGACGTTTTTATATTAAGCACATACGTTATGGGAAGAAAGCCTTACGACCAACTAAAAGTAGACAAATGATTTTTTGTATGCCCCCTCCCACCAACAAACACACACATTATTAATTTTTCTTTGCTGAACCAGCCTTTAATATACCATTTTTGAGAGTTTGATAGTAAATTTCAAGTATTTTGTTAGTAGAAGAAATTGCCGAATTTGGCACATCGGCGTTCGGCCTCGAAGCCAGGGCCAACCGCCGCCATATTCGAATTTCCCCTTACGCTCAATATCTCAATATGTTCCTTTTTCTCTCAAAATTTTCCGTTTACCCTGAAGAAAGTACCGGCACCCGAAGTAGAAAAAACGAGCCCCAGAAAGGCACTGTTCAGCCTATTCAGGTGATTTGGGAAGCTCACTTCTCGAGAGCAGAGCAGTGGCAGCAATTTTGGTTTTATAGGCATATGTAGGCCAAATCAATACACGGGATCCGGGATCAGAGTAAAACCCAACGATATCCATCTTAATGCTGTCAGCCATCTTCTGCGCCAAATTGGATCCAGGCGACCTTGACCTTTGACCTTGACACTGGTGACCTATGACCTTGAAACCCCAAAAATTCCATAAATACAAAACATTTATATAGAAAATCCATACAAAATATTAACTTTTATAAAAATTATGAAAACATTTTCAAATTTCTATTACTAATCTATACATATATAAATGCGAAAGTGTGTTTGGATGTTTGTTTGTTCCTCTTCAACGTCTCAACGTAGGAACGGATCGACGTGATTTTTTACACAGAGATAGTTGGAGGACCGGGAAGTGACATAGGCTACTTATTATCCCAAGAAAATATCTTATTTAAATTCTTGTTGGAAAATGAAAAAGTACACAAATGGAATAGCAATGCAACGAAAACAATAAAACGTCAACAATGTAACGTCGCAACCGAGACAACAGACCGACGTAATTTCTTGCACAGGAATAGTTGGAGGGCTGAAAGGTGACATTGGCCACTTTTTATCGCAAGAAAATATCTCAAAAAATTTACTTCCGCGGGTCGGTTTACAGTACGCGGACGTGGAGAGCAATGATTGCGGCGGGTGGAAGAGTTGATGGCGGGGGGACCTTATAAAGAATAAACCTAAACAATAATTCCGTAGTTCATACGAGCGGAGCCGTGGGCACAGCTNAAAATTAATAAAATTATTATTAAAAATTTTATTTTAAAAAACTTACATTTTTGGAGGTTAACCCAGCATCATGTCCAGCAGACGACTCACCCCCCTCCAATAAATCACATTGTCTTAACATTCCCCTCCCCCTCCCCTACCAATGTTTTTCATTGGTTAATTAGTCGGCAGGCCACCACCCATAATCATTCCGTCGTATGCAGCCTTCTTGAATGTTTTCGTTTGTCATTTGTTGATACATTGCTGGAGGACGCCATCTTGGATTTAAAATGTTTACTATAACATTACCTAGGTGGCGTTAGTGTATTAATAATCGATATTGCCTCCAGGCGTGGTGTCGATTTGGCCACCAGGTGGCAGCCATATTTGTTTATGCTTTTAAAGTTTAAGTTGCCTTGTCTACGCACTCCATATTGGATTCTATTTTAAATACACATGTAGCATTAATTTCTCGATTTCGCCGCCAGGCGAGCTGTCAGCATGCACCCACTCTGTCGATTCAATCGCAAGGCGAGCTGTCGACACTCATATTTTATAAGTATAGGAATATCTGTAATTTTCCATTCTATTAAAAAATTATTTTTCCAATAATTAATAACATTGATAGTTTTCTGTATTAGAAATTTTAATTAAAACCGATAAAAAATTCTTATTAATGTTTTTTAAAGTACCATTGAAATTGAGTATTTCTTCTGTAACCCCTCACCACAGCACTTAAGTCCGACCAATTATTCACCATCGCTTAATCCCCAAAACACTACCGCTCTTGTTTTCAATATTGCCCAGCGGATGTGCTCGTGTGGGAAAGTAGTTAATTGGAACAATATCGACCCCGAGCACAGTTTATCGTCTGATTCCAGAGCACAGATAGCTCTCTCACACTTCGTCTTTCAGCTTTCCGACTGGTAAGTTTAGATACTAAATTAAATGAGGTGGCAGTGCATCCGCGAGAAACGCAGTCTGTAGCCACCAACGACGAAAAAATAATATTTTTTTGGGAGACGAGGCCTTGCATATGTAATACGCATCGCGTCACCAGCAGCGATAGCGACAGCAGGTATAAGTTGGTACCACGTGCAGTATTCAAAAGTTGGTAGCCATGAGTTGTACTTTGCTCTTCCTGCAATACTAGCTGTCGAAAGCGCGTGGCCACCTGGAGTATGGGAAAGAGTGAGCATCCAGCCTACAGCGGTGACCTCATGCTAGTTAGAATGACTTGGAATATTTCTGACTTGAAACATAAATTCTAGAATTAATAGATATTATGTCGATCACACCTATATACAGACATGTAAAATGTAAAACAACATATAGTATAAAAAATGTAATGTTTAACCCCATACACCAATGTCAATTTTGTAACAATCTACAGGAAAAAGAAAACCTCACATGCAAGTTGCTGCAGGGAAAAAATTAGCTTTCATTCGTTTAACAATGTACATTATTGTTAGCCCGGGAAGGACCCTACAAGAGGAGTTGAAAAAACTTCTGACCTACTCGCTAACTGCCTACTTATCATAGCTGCCCTGCCCAGGAATACATTTTTGAAATGTGAAAATATATTTCGTCCTCGTGTTATCTTCGCTTAGCTTGAACTCATGGACGCACTCAAATCAGACAACTGACTACTGGTAGACCGATTATTCACAAACTAACCCCTAAATGACCCATAATGACCCGTAATGACCTATAAATGAACCATAAATGACCCCTAATGACCATTGATGATGCATAATGACACATTAAAAACCCATAAATATACATAAATGATCCATAAAAGACCCTAATTGACTCATAATGCCCCATAAATGACCCCCGATTGTGATATGTGTGGTGCTAAGTTCTGTGCTAAGTGCAGTGCATGCAGTGTTAAGTGCGGTGCTAAGTGTGGTGCTAATTGTGGTACATGCGGTACCAAGTGCGGTGCATGCGGTGCCAAGTGCGGTGTGTGCGGTAGAAAGTGTGGTGCATGTGGGTCGCAAGCTCAAATAAATTCACACTATTTGAAAATAAAATTATTTCGTCCCACCTCCAAAACGTAAAGGTGGATATTTTATTTAATAAGCTCGCTATAAAAAGTATATGTCCAGGTCCCTCGGTATATTTAACCACTTCCGGGATAAAAATTATTTGCACTTTGCATTAAAAGTGCCTAGAACTACAGCAGGCTCCCAAAACGTTTCGCCATTGGTCGATGCATAACATGGACTTCGTATTGAACAATGCAGCACCACGACAGGCCCCCAACATTCTTCCCAATTGGTCGTTGCGTGACTTGAACTATGTACATATTGTCCACAAAGGTATACATAGAAAATAATTCCAAAAATCTGATATAAGCTACAAACCTACCTTCTTTGTTCCATTATGCCTTGTGAATTTGCCTTCTGCCTTGCGAATACGTGTGTGATTTCGAGTGCTCCTCCTCTACTGTCATCTTCAGCCTATCAACAAGTTAATTCGGGTCTTCGGGAGATAGGTGGCCAGTATTCTCGGCATTTTCTGCCTTCTTCATATCGCTTGCAGCAGCAAATGTTTTGGAGGGGTGTGTCAGTGCATCGAGAAATTCGGCATCATCGTCTTCAACACTATTACTGTCTTCATGGTCATTTTCATCAATGCTCTTGTCATGGTCATCTTCACCTCCGGGTTTGTATTGTATATTATATTTGCTTTTCTTTGTAGCAGGAGTTGTATGCTCATCAGTATTTAGAGCAGGCGACAGTTTTTTTTTAAGTTCATAGATTTCACGTTGAAAGTCTTGCAAACCGACTCTACTGTACTCATTCCGTCATTAGTATTAACTGTCTCATTATAATCGTCTGTCGAATCGGCACCCATCGCTGTAGCAAGAGGTATTGCCGGCAACACTTGCTGACTCTCAGTAGACGAATCCTTGCAGATCCCGGTATGTTCTTCATAGGACCAATGTCGTAATGCATCATCGCGCGAAAAAGACTCTTCGTACAGACCGTTCTCTCTGCCGACGAGCATTTTGACCATAAGTGAAAACTCGATCGCAGAATCGGCACTGGCGACATGCAGTTAACTATGATGCATGTCACGGCTCCATGATTGATGAGGTCAAAGGCAGGCCTTGGTATTCGCAATTCATCTTCATGGTATGATGAGAGAGAGCATCCAAATCGATGATCACCTCATGGTGTCACATTGCCATATGTAATTTTTCTATATACATGTGGTTATTTCTTTCCAGTAAAGAGCTTAACTTGTGCCCACAAAAGTCCTTCCATCATAAAATTTATATTTAAAAAACACAGGAGCATTCTGAGTAAACCCGCCCACTCATTCGCCCCCAGAAAGAAAACACAGTGATAATTATGTATACATAAATATAGAAATATAAAATTATTCAAAATTATTTTATACATAATTATGAGTAGGAATAAGCAGAGTGCTTATGAGGACTTTGGCACAGCAGGACCTAGGACCGGAGCGTCGGAGCTGTTCGTCCTCAGTCTTACAGGTCGGCTGGTAACCATAATGGATCTAGGTGACCATGACCTTTGACCTTGACCCTGGTGACCTTGACCTTGAGAATTCAAACAAATCTATATAATTATATTAAGTTTTATAAATCTTATTAAAAATTTATTAAAAAAATTTATTTTAAAACCACTACCCTCTGCTAATACTCATTCCATCATCTTGGTAGGTGCAGTTCGCCATCTTGGTAGCTATCACAGCCACCGTCCGCCATTTTGGTTGGTGCAGACTGCAATCTTGGTAGGTGCTATCTGCCATCTTGGTAGGCATCACAGCCACCGCCAGCCATCTTGGTCGGTGCAGTTCACAATCTTGGTATGAGTCACAGCCATGGTCCGACATCTTGTTTCTTTCGTTTGTTATTTGTTTACACATTACTGGAGTTTGTCTCTCACCTTCGTTTGACCACAATCTTGTTTTTTTCGTTTGTCATTTGGTTTACATTGCTGGTGCTGTACACATTAAAAACGCCGAGCGACCATAAAATCCTTTCGGCCCTTGCTACATTTGGAAGTGTGCGCTCACTTAGTGCCATGGACACGGAGTATGAGTTACTGTACCTGCCAAAAAACACTAAGGTGAGAGAAGTCATAGGATAGCAATATGCAAATATACATATGGCAGTAGTATCGCGTAAAAAATGTATAAATAGGCAGTGCATTGGTTGGGCTTTCATTTGTAGTCAAGTGATTCATGCGAAAAAGTTTCTGACATGATTATGGCCGCACGACGGGAATTAACAGACTTTGAATGCGGAATGGTAGTTGGAGCTAGACGCATGAGACATTCCATTTCGGAAATGGTTAGGGAATTCAACATTACGAAATCCACAGTGTCAAGAATGCCGAGAATACCTAATTTCAGGCATAACCTTCCACCATGGACAACTCAGTGGTCGACCGCCTGCACTTAATGACAGAGAGCAACGAAGTGTGCGCAGAATAGTCAGTGTTAACAGACAAGCAACACTGCGTGAAATAACCGCAGGAATCAATGCAGGAACTTCGGCTGTACTGGGCTATGTCAGCAGAAAACCGACTCAAGTGCCTTTACTAACAGCACAACATCGCCTGCAGTGCCTCTCCTGGGCTCGTGGCCATATCGGTTGAACCCTAGACGACTGGAAAACCGTGGTTTGGTCAGATGAGTCCCGATTTCAGTTGGTAAGAGTTGATGGTAGGGTTCGAGTGTGGCGCAAACCCCACGAATCCATGGACCCAAGTTGTCAACAAGGAACTGTGCAAGCTGGTGGTAGCTCCATAATGGTGTGGGCTGTTTTTACATGGAACGGACTGGATCCTCTGGTCCAACTGAACCGGTCATTGACTGGAAAGGGCTATGTTCAGCTACTTGGAGACCACTTGCAGCCATTCATGGACTTCATGTACCCAAACAACGATGGAATTTTTATGGATGACAATGCGCCATGTCACCGGGCCACAACTGTTCACGTTTGACTGAAGAACATTCTGGAAAATTCCAGCGAATGATTTGGCCATCAAGATCGCCCGATATGAATCCCATCGAACATTTATGGGACATAATCGAGAAGTCAGTTCGTGCACAAACTCCTGCACCGGCAACACTTTCGTAATTATGGACGTCTATAGAGGCAGTATGGCTCAATATTTCTGCCGGGGACTACCAACGACAACGGCAAGAGTAGGTCCGACACGATATTAGGAGGTATCCCATGACTTTTTTCGCCTCAGTGTAATTTCTCCTAGTCTACGCACCTTACAAAATTTCGACCGTATTAAAGTATCTGCCAACCTACCTGCAGCAGAACGAAGACATACAGGACTGCCTCCCGTGCAAGGAATGTTTCGAGGGTTGCATCACCTCGTTTTCCGACACGCCGCATCGCAGAGGTTGGTGCAAAACCCGCCGAGCAGCTCTCGTGATGTCTGCTCCCGTGGACGACGACTTCCCCGTTGAATACGCCCTCCCTGAAAAAAAGTCCTCCATGTTGAAAACGCCCTCCCCGTAGAAGACGACGTTCTTGTGTAAACAATATACTCGCAAGTTGTACCCATGGAAGATGTTCCCCTTCAAGATATCTACTGGCAAGCAATACCTGGCGAGGAAACCAACCCAGAACACAGGTGCCCGATTTTAATGGACCTCAATGAAGTTTTAAGTTACTTTGTAAAAAATTTTGAACATGGTGTTTACATGGGAACTTTAAATTGTTTATATAACAAAAATCGTATGAAATATTTTACAACATCCAAGGTTTTCGCTCGTTGGACTCGTACGCCATCAAACAGATTGCTATCTCGTACAGTGACGAAGACGATAAATCCAAATTTTTCACTTTCTTACCACTGTGTTCATGAAAGCACCTCGACCTCACCTTGCAACAGCCGTATCGCCTAGAGACGTATGAAACGCACAGGCAAAGTTAGGACGTGGGTAAGCTGGGCTCTGCCATAATTTCCTATTACCGTGTGTATGTGTTTGAAAGACGCCAATAGTCGGCGGTTCGCAACGCGTTCCCCATCGGAAAGAACTTTGTAGACCTTCACATTCATTGCTGCTGCCCACCGTTTCGACAGTTCGTCGAGACGTGCACCACAAGACTCACGAGTGCAAAAATCAAAGATGTTTCAGTGCTCCGTGCAACTCCGAAACCCTAAGACTGTCGAGTTATGATAATCCATCGTTCATTAAATAAAAAACTACAAGAAACCCATAGTACATAAAAAAAAGGGTGCGTGTACTTATGTACGCGCGTTAAAAGTTATACTTCTTTAGCGTGACTAAAATATGCACATTTAATTTTCTTTGATGTCCAACTTCATACTGTCGAATTTTGTTACACTGTGCGCGCGCAACTTCCGTTGTATACTAAAATTTTACCATCAACGCGCTAAAAAAAGTATAACATAATAAACCAATACTTCCAATAATTAACCTGAAAAATTTGAAAACAATATAAAAATTGGGTAGGTAAAAGAAAACGTGAATGTCTTCCCCAGTGTTTTATGGATATGTAGCAAATAATTTGTTACCTTATTTAAAAGATAAAAATACAACCTTTCCAGTATTGTATGTAATTGATGGTCACAAGTCCCACATAAGCTATGAGGTTACAATTCTCTGTAAAGATAATGACATAATTTTGTACTCATTGCTCCCAAATGCCACACATACTCCAACCTGCAGATGTGTCTGTTTTCCGACCTATTAAATGTGCTTAGTAAAATATTGCTTCAGATTGGCAGAAATAACTGGTCACAGAACAGTTACAAGGACCAATTTTGCTCCTTTGATAGAAAGTGCTTTGCTAGCAGCAACAGATGCTTTGCAGAAGGGGTTTGAAAAGTGTGGAATTAACCCGTTTAACAAAGAAAATATCGACTACAGGAAATGTTTAAGCCATGAGTCTAGGGTTATTGACAATCCATACAGGTTTGAAACAGAACATTTATTGTTCCTTGAGTCTATGTCATCATATTCATACATTCAGGAGTTACGCAGCAGTGGTAAACAATGGTGTGGAGATGAATCTGCAAAAGAGCTTTTTTATGTATGGAAGAAAATGAAAAACCCCATTTTGTCACAAGATAAGTCAGTTAAACGTCCTAGGTCAACCAACCTAGATGCTCCATCAACTACTAACTATCCTGATCTGCCTCAAGAAAACTTTAATAAATTTCCTAGTTTAACTATTCTCGATGCTCCATCAACCACTGACCATCCTGACCTGCCTCAAGAAAAGACTGTTGAAATTCCAAGCTCAATTAATCTTGATACTTCATCAACAACTAACCATTCTGGTTTGGCACAAGGAAATTCTGCTGAACTTCTTACCTTAAACAACATTGATGGACTATCAAGCCGCAAGCATCCTGACCTTTCTCAACATATATCTGATAAAAATCCTTTTTTTACTAACCTTGACATTTCAATAACCAGCAACCATTCTGACTTAATGATGACTGATTTCGATCTGGATCAAGTGGATCAATTCAATTCTGATGGCGGTTCGATTGAAACCAACCAGCAACTAACAAACCATCCGTCAATTAAAGAGGTTTGTCAACTTCAAGAAGCATCCCACCCTAAACCAAATATTATCTGTGTCACATCTAAAGCCAATAGGCCTACAGCAAATACAATAAGCCCAGTCTTTGCTAACTGTGTGGTTTGGCCCACCCAGTCACCTGTAAAAAAGGAAGGAAAGTCTCGCAAAAAAATCAAACTTCCACGCGCTGTTAGCGCTGAAGCTTGGGTGGAATACTGGGGAAAAAAAAAACTATTAAAGAAAGAGAACAAACGGAAAAAATTTGAAAGAAAAAAAAATAAGAAGAGTTAAAAAGGAAACAAACAGAGAAAGAAGCAAAGAAGGAGAATATATAAAATAAATGGAAAAAGAAAGAACATTTTTCGTCTTCTGAGGTGGAAGATAACATTTTGATGGAGATCGCACACCACTCAGATTTGGATGATATTGACCTAGCCGACTTATTGGAACTTAGAACACCTACGCCGACTGAAGAGCTCATGAGATATCCATTGGAAAATGATTACGCTTTAGTAAAACTCCCATTTGCTACAGGAAACAAAGAAGTCTACTATGTTGGAAAAATTTTAAGAATACAGGATAGTGAGCTTTTATTTGCGTGTCTTCGGAAAAGTCGTAAATGTGAGAACAAATTAATTTTTTCCAAACGTTCCACACACATCAATCGTTGAAAGAGACGTAATAGTATACATACTAAAACATACAGTGTTGGGTGGTACAAAGAGACAACAATCTTGTGTTTCCTTTGATATAAATTTAAAAAGTTTTATTGTTCACTAGTAGGCTGCATACTAAGACAACTAACATGTTGTGTACACAGTAAAACTCTAGTTCCATGAAAATAGTTTTGTTGTTTAAACCTTGATATATTACCTTCTGTTGAATGAAAATATTATTTTAAGGCCTAATAAATTAGATAACATGATGTTTCAAAACCAGGTACAAGTGTTAATGGATACTACAGTCAATTAATTTATAAATGAAAGAAATTTTATAATGGTCGGTAACTGGTGCAGTAGTGGTCGGTATTTCGGGAAAGTGGTCGGTTATTAGTGATTTGTTAACTTAAACAAAACAAAAAATTAACCATTTTAAGAAATAAAAGTTTAAAACAGAGTCTGCCATGAATTACATATAAAGTAAGTACATTCAAATTTTATGGTTCTTGGAGCACGTAGAATGGCATATTGGAGTAATTTTTAATGAAAAACATTAACATCCATAGTACGAGACAGTTTTCACTGTGAGCTGAGCACTTTTGAAAGCCCTGCTAAAGATTGTGTGTTCCTCCACCATACATAAAATTATTACTGCCATAGACCTGGTCACTTCATTCATGTGCAAGTAAAACTGAAGTTATTACAAAAATAAATATTTTACGAATATGCTAGTTATTACTTTCACATGCAAAAAAAAAATAAAACAAAAGAACTAGTTTTAGTGCTAACAGATGCTTACTTTAACACTCCAAATTCAACATTATGACATGGAATTTTCCCTCCACCATTTGACACTTTAACGGGTACATGCCAGTCAGTGTGCTGGTTAGAATATGCTGTTAAAGGGGCAGTGGCATTTTTCAAAGATTGTTTTCAAAAGTGCTCAGATAACTCTGAACAGCCAATAAACAAAATTCACTACCTATTTAAAATTTTACTTTTTTAAATCCATACAGCACAGGAGCTTGAAAATTTTTAATAATTGCAGTATTAGATGAAGTCTCATCGTTGACACAGAAGCTCTTCCAGCAGACGATGTCCTGGACATCAGTGTTGTCCAAGTATATAACTGATGGTTTTGGTGTGTCGTGTGCACAACGAACGAAGCACATCTCCAAAATGATGCTACTTGGTTTTTCTGTTAGTCGAGTCAGTGCAAAAAGGATCGTATAGGTTATTTTCACACTGCTTTCATGGCACACAATGATTCACTTACATAACTGATTGTCTGACTTTGTTGTAAATCGGCAGACCACTAATAAGTATAACAAAAAGTTCTTCTGGGACAATATCACCTACAACGGTAGATACAACATTACTTGCTGTTACCACCATAGGTCGTTGGCACTTAGCATTACACTTAGAACCGAACTTAGCACCGCACACACCACAATCGGGGGTAATTGATGTGTCATTATGGGTCATTTATGGGTTATTTATGGATCATTATGGGTCATAAGGGGGTCATTAGGGGTAATTTATGGTTCATTTGTGAGTTATTATTTGTTATTTAGGAGTCAGTTTTGTAAGGGGTCGATCTTGCAGTAGTCAGTTGTCTTCTTAAAGTGCGTCCATGAGTTCAAGCTGAGCGAAGATAATACGAGGACGAAATATATTTTCTCATTTAAAAATTAATTCCCGGGCTGGGAAGCGATTATAAGTTAGCAGCTAGTGAGTGGATCAGAAATTTTTTCAACTAGTCTGGCAGGGTCCTTCCCGGGCTAACAATAATGTACATTGTTTACGAATTAAAGATAATATTTTTCCTGTGGCAACTTCCGTGTGAGTTTTTTTTTCCTGTAGATTGTTACAAAATTGACTTTCGTGTAAGAGGTTAAACATTAATTGTTTATCAATCTATATTGTTTCACACTTGTTGTGTATGTATAGAGGCGTGATCTACATAATACATCTTTATGCTAGAATTTATGTTTCAAGTTTGAAATATACGAAGTCCTGTTAGCTAGCGGGAGGTCACCGCTGTAGGCTGGATGCTCGTTCTTTCCCAGACTCAAGGTGGCCGCTCGCCTTCAACAGAGCAAAGTACAACTCATGGCTACCAACTTTTGAATACTGCACGTGGTACCAACCCATACCTGCTGTCACTATCGCTGCTGGTGACGCGATGCGTATTACATATGCGAGGCCTCGTCTCCTAAAAAAATATTATTTTTTCGTCGTTGGTGACTACAGACTGCGTTTCTCGCGGATGCACTGCCACCTGATGTAATTTAATATCTGAACTTACCAGTCGGAAAGCTGAAAGACGAAGGGTGAGAGAGCTATCTGTCACCTCTGGCTTCAGACGAGAAACTGTGCTGAGGGTCGACATTGTTCCCATTAAATACTTTCCCCACACTAGCACATCTGCCAGGCAATACTGAAAACCAGAGTGGTAGTGTTTTGGGGATTAAGCGATGGTGAATAATTGGTTGGACTACTAACATGTTGGGATGGTGTATAACAGAATAATGTCTCCATTTCAATAAAACATTAATTAGTATTAAAAAGAAAAATGTTTTTGATTTGTCTTAATTAAAGTTTTTCATACAGAAAACTATTAGTTTAATAAAATGCATGTAGATATCCCACTGATTGGAAAAAATACTTTTTTAATTGGATGAAAAATTACATATTTTCCAATGCCTATAAAAAATAAGAGTGTCAACAGCACGCCTGGCGTTTGAATCGACAGAGTGTGTGGATGCTGACAGCTCTCCTGGCGGCGAAATCGAGAAATTAATGCTGCATATTTGATTAAAATAGAATCCAGTATGAATTGTGCCGACAGTGCAACCTATACTTTAAAAACACAAACTAATATTTCTGCCACCTGGTGGCTAAATCGACAGCTCACCTAGGTGGTGATATCAATTATTAATACACTAGCGCCACCTACGCGATGTTAAAGTAAACATGAAATCCAAGATGGTGGCCTCCAGCCATGTATAAACAAATCACAAACCAAAAAATCCAAGCAGACTACATACTACGGAATGAGTATGGGTGGTGGCCTCCCGACTAATTAACCATTGAGAAACATTGGTAGGGGACGGTAATGTTAAGACAATGAGGATGATTGTAGGTTGTCAATCGTCTGCTAAACATGGTGCTGGGACGGACCTCCGGAAATGTAATATTTTTAAAACACATTTTAATAATAAATATTTTGTGATAAATATAAAAATACTTTTTAAATAATTTTATATTTTATAATAATTTTTTCATATTTGTAAACAAATTTATATTTTTAAAAGTTTTTGGGAATTTTTGATTTTCAAGGTTAATGGTCTCCGGGGTTAAGGTCATAGGTCAAGTTCACCTGAATCTTATATGGTGGATAAGATGGCTGACAGATCCAAGACGACTGATGTTTAGGTCTGACTCCGTCCCCGGATCCCTTGTATCGATTTGGCATACTCTATGCATATAAAACCAATATGGCCACCACTGCTCTACCCTCGAGAAGCGAGCCTCCCAAATCACCCTAATTGGCTGAACAATACTTTTCTGCAGCACTTTTTTGCAGCTGGGGCATCGGTGCTTTTTTGAGAGAAAAACGTGAAATTTTGAGGGAAAAAGAGATATTTTGAGGGAAAAAGGGAAATTTTGAGGGGAAAGAAGAAATTTTCAGATGGCGGCGGTCAGCTCCGGCTCCGAAGCCGAACACCGATGTACCAAAGTCGGCTATTTCCTTCTACTTTTGTTTGCTGGTATAAAATTATGTACGAAAATTTACAATTAAATACAAAAAATATGTAATAAACCATTTCTGGAGCAATAGGCTATGTATTATAAAACATTACAAATTTACATGTGATGAAATACCACCTGCCTCTTTAGTCAGGGCAATATACTCTGACGATACTGAGGCAACTTTTTGGTTTCAGGTAATTTGGCGTTAAAAATGTTTTCTAGTTACGAAGAGATATTTAATTCTTTAAAAAACAGAATTTGTAATTTCTGTTGAAAGAAGACTAATTAATACATGCTTTAACTCTTCGTTTATTTAAGGTTGCATTTACGAAAATATTTTGAGTGTTACTGGTCTCCTTAGTAATTAACATTAAAATAAATGAAAGAAAACCTTGTAAGGTTAATAATTGCCTTGACTTTTTGCGATCATCAATCACCCGTATTCTAGTCTGGCGGCTGTCACTCAGTTCATTCGTTAAGTGGTATGTACATACATGCAGTTACAGTTGGCCTTGGAAGCGAGGTCATCTAAAGGTTCTCCGACATATGAGTCATCCCAGTGTCTGCAACGGTGTTGTTTATGGCCTGTTGTAAATGGTTTTATTTCTGACTTGGAAATTAATCCGTTACAATAAAGCAGTTATCAAAGATGGTTAGTTCTACGAGTTTTTTTTGTGGCTTGAAAGAATTTAAAGCTGACGGAGGAATTCGTTTTAAAACGCTTAATTTTTCCTTCTCTCGAAATCAGCAAGGAACTGTTAACCCATTCAAACCCAGTGTACACATTACGCAGGTGTAGGTAATTTTTGGTCTGTACTATACACTGCGAAGCTGAGTGACCAATGAACTTACCTGTGGGTAAATTATTCAAATACCGTCGTACTGGTCTAGGCCATAATTTGTTCATATAAACTGTAGACGAACATATAGCCTACAGTTAATTCACTGTGACGACGAAACAAGTCTTGTGCCGACTTAAGCACAGCACGTATAGTAAAATTCTTTGTTTGCAACACATAAAAAGGCAAATTAAAGTAGGTCTGAAAGGTTTAAATGTTTTCACAAATTAAGGGAATATTTTTACGAAAAACCGGTCCATAATTAATAAAAACGAATCTGATCTGTGTACTAATAAAATACGGAAACTCCCTTTTTTTTTCCTTCAGCTACGGATGACAGAAAAAAAACAAGATTCCACGAAGCATGGTATTTAGTAAATTTGCGCCACTTACACGCCTTCGCACAAATACTAAGTCAGCATAGTCAACCTGCAACAGATGGCAGTGCATGCGTAATTTAATAAAGCTTAACGTATTTACTTCGATAAAATTGGATACATTAATGGATAAGGAAATATGCTTATTGTCCTAGACAACACCTTTGTTGCGATGATCATTTTAATCAGTTCTACGGTCATTGTCGCATCCGCTGTGGTTACTCGCATGGTGCGAGTGTCTTGGCGTGGATCTGTATGTCTTTGTGGTCCGAAAACGGGTCAATTGGCATATAAACCTCTCTCCGACCATATAGAGCCAAAATTTAAGCTTTTCTCGTTCATCAACTATCAATGACATGCAATCGGTTACATTTTCGTGCAACGGTGAATGCTCATGCTTCGTATGAGGGAGTTGCAGTCGCTATATGTAAACAATCCTCATAACAACACATCAAATGTGACTCTTTATGATTTCCAAGTGCGATAAGAGAACGTTATGTATACCAAGAATACCAACGAGAAAACCTTCAGAACAACTGGCAGGGTTTGAGAGAAGCCGAATAATTCAGCCGCTGGATGCAGAACTAATGGCGCGCCTAATTACCCGTCATTTGCGTGTATTGAACTTTACAGTAAGACTATGCTGGGAGAAATGGGCACGTGAATCAACACATGCGTATCTGGCGAGATGGTTATGGATGACTCCGACAGACCATGAGGAGAATTGTCAGACAGGATCGAACAGAGTCGAATACTTCATTGTCCATCATCCAGCGACATCTGACAGCTTTACTGGAGCACCTGTTTCGACCAGAGTCCTTCCCAGACACATATTCCGAAGACCTTTACAAGTTCTGCAATTAACTCTAACATTGTCGCCTTCGTTTGCAGTGGCACTAGCAAAGAAAATGGTGGAATGCTACAGACTGGCGACGTACCGTATTTAGCGAAGAGTCACTATCTTCTCTGTTAACAGATGACCACTATGCCAGTATTTGGAGGACTGCACTAGTCCGTTAAAGTATAAGTAGAGTGGCTTGCACTGTACCCGACTATACACCATGCAGAGTTCCTTAAAAAATATTACACCATTACCACCCAATCTGCCAGAAAAGTACAATTTGTTTTACATGTGAAAGAAGAAGGGGATAATGCATGCAATTTGAAACGTTGTGAAATATTTTATTAGAATTTACTTATTTGAATGTTTTAAAAATCAGTTAATTAAAATCTATTTTAAATCAACAAGTACCGTGTTTCCATTTTGGATTCTTCCGAAATCACATATAGCAAAAAAATTTAATCGTGCAAGAAAATAATAACAACTCTGGTTATATAAAACTAGTAATAACGTTTAGAAAAAGGTTTATTGGTTGATTTTATGCACATCCATTTCAGCTTCGAAAGCTATTATTTTATAACCAAATTGAACAAACAAAAGTCAGTTATTAAAAATATATTGCGGCATTATAAAATAAAATTTTACGTACTAGCATTGCAATTGTTATAATTTTTAAACGTGAATGTTTTCCTGCGAGACCTGCTCTCTGAAACAATCACAATGGAAATACGCTTAAATTTATATTAAATATAGTTCTTATTATTTAAATTTGTAATATTTGAATAAGAACTTTCTAGCAAAATTATTTACGGTGTTGCAAAGTGAGTGCATTATTCTTCCTTAAGCATTAAAAATCGTTTTGGTAGTATGCGTACTACTTGGTGATGAGTTGTGTATGTTAAAACGTCGCGTCGGTCCCAGTACTCCATTGAAAGCGACTCTCCTTCCACCATAATGGTCTGGCTGGCTAGCCATTTCACATGGTCATCTTTGACATTGGTAGTGATACGAGAGTCACCGATTGTGCAGCAGTACATTGAAGACATCCTGCAGTCTCATGTGTTACTTTTCCTGCCTTAGTAACCAGGATACAGTTTCTAGCCAAATAGCAACCTTACGCACACAAAAATGATTTTCCGGGAGTTTTTCCGTCATGTTTCAACACCTCTTTGGCCAGTCGTTCACCTGGTATGCCACCCGTTGAGAATCCGTGTGACCAGATCGGATAACAACTTCCTTCTCAAAATTTCGTGAATTAGAGCATAAATCACAATATCTATCGGCAAATTAGCTGCATGGTAACATACGGCGTTTGTGGGATTCTATGCCAGAGCCTATCGACACATACAAGCACGAGGTGTGCCGCAGATAGGCGGAACTTTCTCCTGATACAGTGACACAGTAATCACTTTCTTATTTGGCCTCGACCGTTTCACTAATATTATCTCTTCTACATCAAGTGTTCCCTAATAAGTGCAAAATTTGTTATGGCAATGAGTATAATTTTCGGGAAAACGTATATTGGCTGTGGACCTTAAAAATTCCCAGGAAAACCGTTTTCCTTGTATAGTGGCCCTAAGGCGTTAGCGTGCCCGAAAGGCGTCCTTGACCAGAGCGCCTGGTCACGGCCGAAGAGGAAAAACATAAGCAAGATTCTGGACGTTAGCCATCTTCGTGTTCCCAGCGGCGTTGTCCTTGTCTGCAGCCCGAGAGTTCCTCGTAGCCGCAGACAGTGATAAATAAGCAGAGTACGTACGTGGAGACAAGCATGTTTGGAAGTCACAAATAGTAGCACAATTAGTCAACTCTTATGATTTACTCTATCTCCCTGATTCATTCACTTTCACATATATTTATAAGACATTCTTTAAAAAAATTAATGCACGATATAATGTTTCCAATATTATATACACGTATGTTGTAGGTAAGCCAACAAAAGGAAAATGTTTAGAGATTATTGCCGTAGTCCCACGAGGAGCCCGACACGACAGCCCGAAACGACGTCAGAGTACGACAAAATGCTATATGATATTCTATTTGGTGCTTACAGTACTCCGATAATATCTGTCCGACAAGAGTTGTACTTCCCTGCTGGAAAATCTTAAAAATTCAGGACATTTCTGTAATTAATACTAATAACAGCGTCAAACTCGCGATAAAAGGAATGATTATTCACTCTTTACCAAATTTTAATGCATACAAAAATAACGTATAAAAATTGCAATGGCGAATTTTACGCCAAGTTAGTTTGTATGTTGTTTACTACAGTGTGGAAATATGCACGTAATTTTCTTTTGGAATGTTCTAGTTGCATTCATTACGCAAACCGAGTAGCGCGACACAACGAAAAGTATAAATATAATTTACTTCTGTTGTGTTGTTGAGAAATCCAGCATAAGGCAACGGGAAACAATTTTAATTATTAAATGAACCTGTTTTGATTCCAAAGGATCAGCCGCTGCCTGTCCTAGGTATTATTTTTTATTGTGTTTGATACAAATAGTGAAATTACCCACAGTAGCCTTATTAATTCAACAGTATTTTGAGAGCGTTGAATATTTATGCAACGTAAGAATAAGAATTAAATGCTGAGTTTTTTTTTGCGCTAAAATGCAACATTTAAACACACGGAATAGGCAATTTCTACATAAAATTCTTCCGTTTAGTGTTAGATTATATAAAATGTATGAGGGATGCTTTAAAGTGTCTTCGGTTGATTTATAAGAATTCTCTTAACATATGTTTAACCACGCAGGATGAATTTGCTTTAATTTTTCCCTTTGAAAAACGCACTTAGAGTGCGCTACATAGCAGTGCTTCCTTTTGTTCATGGCCAGCAACTCTTCTATTTCACAGAAAGATTAAGCTTTGATTATAACATAAAGATGCCTCGCTCGCTGTATTAAAAAATGTCCTGTTAAAAACTGTATTAAATCTGCTGTGTTCTGTACTGTATTAGGCTAGGAGTTTTTAAACTTCGTGATTTCGATACGACATGGTGTAGATTTTGGCGGACCCCCAACAGTTTCTTTAGTACAAGATAAATGATTTTCTTGTACAAAACCTACTTATTTTTCCTTACGAAAAATTGCAATAATTTCAATTTTAGCTTACAACAAAAGTCTACACCGTTACAGCGTGACAACAGAAAGGTTTGCCTGCACAGTTACAGAATGATTGAAACCTATTAACGAAAATAAAATATATTAGTTTCTCTATCGAACGTCTGACTATAAGCCCAAAAGTCCCAAGAGACCGTGGATCACAGTTTAAGAATTGCTACATCAGGCAGTTGCTTTCGCGTAATTTATATTCTCTTCTGCAACAAAATATTAGTATCCATTATTTCCAGATGGCAGATACAGTAAAGTAGCATCATTAAATGAATCACGAAAATTTTCAGGGAAATATTATTCCGGTTTTTAATCAGCGTCCATCGTTCAAACCTTGCGTTTTCGTTGCTACAGATTTCATAAAGATTGTTTTCTTTGACTTCGCAGTCTGCATATTGCAGTTTTTTATCCAGGTAACCATCTTATGATGGAGCGATAACACAGCTGCATGCAGTTATTAAGTATCGGTGTCCAGGCTCGACACATTGTAACACGTTCCTTCCCTGTGTCCATGATCGAGTACACGTTGCACATGAAAGGTATTTATGGTTGGCACTGTACACAGCAAGGAATCGTGGCCGGTGATTCGAGGTCTTCCTTTCCACACATCTGATTTGTTAACAGAGTTTCTTTAACTCTTGCTGGTGAACGGTTAAAGCTAAGATCGACGAACACGCAGTATGATGTTCACTGGCTGCGAGAAGCACGCTCAACACAGGTACAGCACCAACCAAAAGGACGTAACAATTGAAACATTTGAGTTTGGAAATTAATTCGGGACTGAACGGGTTTAAGTCATAGCAAATATAGGTAGCATTGCTAAACGAGTTTGACGCTGTTCTATTATGAAATATCGAATAGGCTTACTGTGATGTGAAGTGTGGAGCTACTACCAACTTAACAGGTTGATGCTGCCAGTGGTCGGCCAAACGCGTGGCAAGCATTTGGGATATTATTATTTAAATTAAAAAAATTTTTGTAATAACTGCGGTGGAAGAGATACCGAAATATGCGATAAGGGATGATCGTGACGTTATTACATGAACCAAGGGCAGTAACACTTTAAAAACTGTATTTTAGCTTATCTCTAAATAGTATAAAACAAAGTCGCTTATCCACGTTTGTCTGTGTATTCGCTTAGTATTTCTAAACTACTTAATGGATTTTGATGCAGTTTTCAACATCATTTAGAAAATTTCTTGAGAAAGGTTTTGGTGTATAAAATATTTATATTTTATGTAATAATGGTAGAGAAATGTCTAACCGTTTGTAATCATGTCGTAAAGAACCGCTTTTAGGGCGCTTACATGGCTTGCGCTGATTAAACCATAAGGAATATATCAAAATAATTTATTACAGAATTGTAGCTCACAAAACGGTCTACAAGAAAGTCCGTGATAGCATATGTTTATCTTTTAAGGATGACCCACAGAAAACAATTTTGTCTTTAAAAGTATAGCTGTAAAACTATATTGTTACCGAGCGAAGTATATTCGCTAGTATATTCTAAGAGAGTCTTTTGGTAAATAAAGTTTACGACTATATCAATCGAAGCTCTCATAATACCTAAGTTAAGAGAAATTTGGCATATGCCATCCAGTTAATTGATTTATTGTAATTATTTAAATCGTTGTAACATTTGTGAAATAGACGTTGTAATGGATGTCAAATTAAATATATAGTTTCCGTTTTCACATAGAGTGACATCCGGGATCCCCGTGAGTTAAAGCGGTGCCAGTATAGAATTTAAACTCTTATACTTTCTTGTTTCTTTTGTAATTGGGACACTCGTTTCTTGGCACACGACTGTGAACCGGCAGGACACATGGAGAAAGAGATGGGACGAATCACGTACAACCACAGAGTTATCTACTCGTACGCACAGACCTAATAGCGAGACGGTACTTTTAACTTTGGCGTACCCGTTCTCCGACTGGCTGCGCGAGGCACTGCTAACGGACCTCGCGCCTGATTGGCTACTGCAGACTGCGAGAGATTCCCGTTGGACTGGGCTTCCGGCTGGAGTGTAGGTTATCAGGCTCCGATTGACAAACTCCATTACAACATTTTTCTGGCCAGCGACGCCATTTTACTAGCACGTGCAACTAGAGTTCACTATATAAGAAGTTCTCTCACCTCTGTATTCTTAAATACCCCGGGGGAAAACCCGGGACACATTATGAAGTGCTCATACAAATTGTACCAGCCAATGAACTAAAAACAGCGCCTGGGGTGTGAAGTATACAGAACTTTCGAGTTAAGCCTTGCTGTCAAATGAACTCGCCAAAATTTCCTGATCTCTATCTGCAGCATGATTATATTATTTAAAATTCATTGTAAGTCTGAGTGCAATTTGAATGAGAAACAAGCAAATGATCGCTTGCCTTTGTGTTTTTACAGATAACAATGAGCCAACTGGAGGTGTTTGGCTACCTGGTGGTACTTCTTTTGGCAATCACGTGCTATTATTTGAGGACGTGGTTCAGATGTGCGTTCGTCGTTTGCAAATTGCCTGGGCCACCTTCTCTGCCCTTGCTTGGACACGCACTTTTAGTAACTGACAATAAAGGTAGGTGTTATTTGGTGTACGGTTAGTTATATGCTACAGCCGTGTGGTGTTTGACCACGTAATGTTTGCAAATTGTGTTTATGAACACTTCATGTACAATTGAACAACTGTGTGGTAATAACTAGTAAAATACGTAAAATTTAAAATGTTTTTGGAATGTTTCAGTTACATGTTTAGAAAATAAATCATAACAGATTTGCAGTTCATTAACTTTAGGCATGATCCAAGTGGAACAATAAAATAACAATACAGAAACTAAGTAGTGTAACATAAAAATAAATAAAATTGAATAGCATTATCATAATGTAACAATAAGGCATTTTGGATTATGCGTTTATATAACTGATTCTTAATTGGTAGTCAGTGGTTTTCTCGTCAACTGAATGCATTAGATGTGATTTTCCAGACGTGACTTTTGATGAATCTTATAGATAAATCTCAGTTAAGTTCCTTAGGTGCACCTTTATAATACCAAATCAATTCTTTAATGTAGCCAATTAATATTTCTTTATAAATGAACACATATTATTTGTGTAATTATAAATTCATTCCAGGTAGACAATTTTTAATAATGCTAAGTATAATATACAATATGAACACATTAAAATCATGAGTGTTTAGTAGAACTGAAAAGTATATAACAAAGGCGCCAATGTAAACATTTTTCACAAGTTTTATGTAGCGAGTAGGTCGTTGCTGTTTACTTTGAGGAACTTAGATATATTCAGGATAGACACAATCATTTTGCAAAATAAACGCTTAGTGAATCAGTGTGACGCAAAAGTAACTGAGTAGATAGCTTTCAAGTTACTTTTCGTGAAACATAATGTTTACGTCAAGATCTTATAACTGAAAATTAATGTACAGACGAATTAAAACCCTAATACAGAAAAGAACTTACCATAATTCACAAATAAAGTAAAAAATATCTAATAAAATAATAAATCTAAGAAATATTATCAAAAACACTAAAACAAATATCCTTCACTTGTCACTTAACTAGAACCCACTAGCCTTAAATATGTGATGAATAACGCATTTAATTTAAATTTTTTTTCCTTAATGCAATCTTTTCTGTTACGTTACTAAGCTGTTATAAATTTCAGTAAATATGAGCCAACGGTATGATGAAACAATATATGTGTATACATATATATTATAGTTTTCTAAATTAATTAATGTATCAATTTAAGAGTGCTTTGGAATGGGAAAAGAACACTAAAACCCCACATATGAGCCAGCGTATACGACCCGTTTGAAACAACATCTTAACAAGAAAGTTTCTGTTTCTGAGAAAAAAACACAAAAAAAATGTTTATCCATAAAGGAACAGCTCTTGTACTAATACATACTAATGCAGGAAGTTTAAAGTGTCAAAGCAATCTTTCTGTTAAAAAGAGTATAACAAATTTTACCCGTCCTCTAACCAATTAAAGTTAATATGATCTTTATCACCGAAAGGATCGTCATCTTTATGTAAAAAATAACTCAAATGGCCGTATATATAATTAGGTACACTCCATTAGTGTGAAAATGTATACCTTCAGTTAACCGAGTATTAAACTGAACCAGTAAGCTAGCATACAACAGCACAAACGTATTGGCACACATTTAGTCGTATTCATGTGTTCGGTGATTTATTTTTATCACAGTAATGTTCCTTACAAAGTACACCGTGATTCAAAACTCTGCAACAAGATAGGGCTCCTCCACATTTCCATAGGGAAGTTCGCGCTTACCTTAATGCTGAACTTCTTGGTCGTTGGATTGGACGTGATTCAACACATGACTCTCCTTGTCTTCTGTGGCCTCCACGCTAACACGACTTAACACCGTGTATTTTTTTCCTACGGTGTGACATCAAAGATTGTGTGTTCGTGCCCCCTTTGCCAAATGACTTAGCGCAACTGCAAGAAAGGATCATTCGTGCAGTCACTGGTATCGTCCATGACATGTTGGGACGAGTGTGGCAGGAACTTAATAACAGGATTGATGTCTGCCACGTGAGTAGGGGTGCACATATCGAGCACCTGTAGGATGCATAAAAAACTTGGAGAGATTCTGCATGTATTGATATGCTTATTTTTGCTGTGTGCGTAATAGTTTTTTTTCTTACAATAAACTTCTGAAACCCCGGAGAGACTTATGAATCAATGTGTAATATCAAAGTGTCAACAGTTATGCAGTAACGAATTTCCTTGACTGTTCTGATTCAGTCAGCTCTTATCTAGGGATAAGAAATTGTGTATCATCTGATGTTGCCGAATGTTTAAAAATCACATTCATATTTGCAGAAAAATGCAATTCTTCGATAAAATATAATTCTGTGAAGAAATAACTCTTTAGTGTTCCATTGCAGTAGCAGAGAACAAGTCTTTCAATATTGACGTGCAGTTTGTTTATGTTTGATTTTGCAAAAAAACTCTCGCTTTTAAAAATAAGTTCAGCATTTTTGTATAACTTTATCACGTTGTGTTTGCATTGCAGTGCAGTCATAAGGAGTTTAATAACATATTAAATCACTGAATTATATAAACAGGGCCCGATCCTTAGTAGAACTAACGTGTTTTATTGTAGTCGTTCTGTGCTGGGACACAGATGGCTACTTTGCAGTTGACATACGCACCGTGTTTCATCTACGCAATAGACGGCACCGTCACTGTTACGACACATACAGCTGGTTAGCGGCAATTAAGAACTTTTGAATTCAGGTTTTTAAAAATTCATCTGCCTGTGACTGCATATATTTTCATTTTAACTCTAATTGGTATAGCTGCAGTAATAACGAAACTATTTCTACATTCGAAGTCTCATTTACAGTATAAAGTTGAAGGTTGTGCTGACCCTGATAACTGAATATTCGACTGAAAAATCACATGTAAGAAACTTAATTTTCGTGAAAATATTCTTTTAATTATCTTTTAAAACTAAGGTGGGCAAAATGAAGATTAGCTGAAAATTGGTTTCTACAAAGTAAAGGAACAAGTAATTACAACTGGCATACATATTTCACTTGGCTGAAACAAGTAGTAGAGACGCTGCTCTACAGCTGACGTTTAGAAGGGAAACTGTGCAGGACTTGTAGTAGTGAAGCACTTGCTGTTGCAGCTATGAGGACACTGGGCTCCGTCTGCCATCGCGTGTACGGCCCGCTGATGAAAGTGTGGGTGGCGGTCTACCCCACGGTGTTCGTCATCTCGCCGCACTGTCTGCAGGTGAGTGCGACCGTAGCAGATGTCATTGCCGCATGTCGAGTACTTAGAGCAGCTGGAGATCGCAACGAGCCTGGAACTCTTTACAGCTATTCGCACACAGCTTACAGCCCAGCAAAACCTAAACATCAAATATACAGTATCGTATATTCTTGGTTTGTTTACACCTTTTTTAATCAAAATTTTTAAAAATCACCCCATGTATGCCCTGCTCGGTTGTTTCATAAATATATTACACGTATCACAAGCGTTTTATACTTGTGTTATCATTAAATACCTTATTTTTTGTTAAATTTAATTTCTACTTATGTTTTATTTATAAATTATGATATTTAATTTTTAATTTATAATATAAAAACGGGGAGGAAATAGGTATGTGTGTAATGCGTAGTAATAGATAGATTTTATGCAAAATATGATAAAATATTATTACACTCAGTCCACACGGGTGCGGTGCGTTTTCCCTTTGGTGTAATTTTATAGACTTGGTTCAACTTTGTTTACATGAGACGGAGGAATATCCTGGAAACAGAACTTAAGAAGAGCTTCGGGAAAATTGGAAGTAACCCTGAATGGGCTATACAACTTTTCGCACAAATTTTACAGTTTCATACCACGTATTACGATGTACAAAAAATCTATTAAAGTCAGTAAAATTTTGTTTGATGTTATCTTGCTGATTTATAATAAACTTTGTATTCAAATAACGTCATTGCTTCTTTTATCAGTTCTGGTTGTTATGTGGATTTAGTTAGTTTTGTAGTTCAGTTGACAAGCTTCTCGATAAACGGCAATAAACCTTGGAGATAGCGGGGTTCGGTCTTTGCATTTAATTCGTGGTATTTTATCGTTGTGTTTCATAAATAAAATTATGTTTTTTTTATTTTATGTGTGTGTAGCAGAAATATTAGATTAATTGTTGAAAACAAATTTTTTTTATAAATCTAAGGCTTCAAATTTTGATTTGTTGGCGCAACTCTACACATATTCCGCAAATTTTTTATCTCCAAACAAAAGTATTTTTTTTTTTATTTTAACGAAAGACTTTTATGAAAATTTTTAAATATCTTTAAAAAATTAGGCATTTATATTTTTACTATACTCTATATTTTAAGATTTTTGTCGGAGTTACCTAGGTAAAGAATAACGTAAAAATAGATATGAAAATTTAATTAATAGCACTGATTTTACTCCTGGTAAGAGGAAGCAATACACTCAAACAAAGCGTTTACACATTTAAAATATAATGAAGCCTAAACAGTTTATTATAAGCCAGCATAAATGGAAAGTGCATGCAAGAACTGACAAGAAACTGCATGATATTCTAAAAAATATCAATAAATCAAACAATCAAAATTTATGCTAAGTCTTCAATATTACCTTGTNATTTTACTCCTGGTAAGAGGAAGCAATACACTCAAACGAAGCGTTTACACATTTAAAATATAATGAAGCCTAAACATTTTATTATAAGCCAGCATAAATGAAAAGTGCATGCAAGAACTGACAAGAAACTGCATGATATTCTAAAAAATATCAATAAATCAAACAATCAAAATTTATGCTAAGTCTTCAATATTACCTTATTATATTGTTATCTTGTTATAGAATTGAAAACTTTTTTGTGACTATGCAGTGTACGTAAAATATAATACGTGTGTGTATATATAGTATTTGCCAAGATATTGCGCATTTAGTTATTTAAAAGTGGACACTCATTTAAAGTATTTTTCTGGTGGGTAATGCCACCATCGTCATTGTATTTAACTAAATATAAAATGAACAATTTCAAAAAATCAATTTTTCTTACGAACAATAACTAAAAGCATATTAATAATGTTCAAATGTTTACCTCGTAACATTACTGTTTTGCAAAGTAAAATTTGGTTATATTTTCATTGTTCTAATAAAATCTCCATATTCTATTATGAATAAGCCTACGCTGCAAATGTGCTCGAAGATTATGGCTAAATTTGGCTTTTAATTCCGTGGACCTTATTTCTTTAGATAAATAGATAAATATGTGATGTGACAATTTCAATGTTTTAATTTTATGGACAAGTACAGATTATTAATTTTCTTATTTTCAGTACCTCGGACATCGACGGGGTACCCTATCTCTACAGGAAAGGATTGATTATTATCTATAATTTAATAAGTGAAATTTTTTTGAAAATACGCATTCGTTTCTTGACAAACTACTTTTTTTCAATAAATACACTTATTAGTTTTGTTAATCGCTTGTTATATAAAATATTTACCATTTATAAAAACGGTACATTCAGCCACGTTACCAAAGAAAATAGTTCCAAAATTTATACTTATAACTTAAAAAACACTTTTCCGTTTGTTTCAGAAAATCCTCAGCAGCAATAAACATACCGAAAAAATGTTCTTCTACAAGTTGATGGATAATTTCCTGGGAAAGGGCCTTGTTACAAGCGGTGGTAAGTAAAGATTTTCTGTACACTTCGATATAGTCACAGATTAGGTACACAGTATGTCATATCAAGTAACTCGGTTACCAATTTCAAATAAATAAAATGTACTTTCTGTCAGACACAAATCAGAAATCTTCTGCAGCAAATATTGCAAATCATAAGAGATTAAATAATAGTGATTTTAAATAACATTCTTTCTAACAGCTAGCATCAAATTTTCCATCCCCGAATGCTTAAGGGTCCCACTTGCCTGCATCATTTTTCTTCTATTCTGGTAGAGAAGCGCGGAAACAATAAGGGTTGCACTCGCACGTGCCACAACAGCGCCATCACCGATACGTGCAGGGCTCTGAACTTACGTGTAGTGTTCTCGTAGTGCTGAGTGTACCTATATGACTTACAGCGGTGACGCTATCATTTTACTGATGAAACGATTGTAGCAAAGTTCAGTACATGCTCCTATCATAGTTTGGCTCCTATCATAGTTCTTCGTTCCTTGCTAGTCTGGCGTGTGATGTCTCATCGCAGGTAAACGTACTGGCGGCAGGTTAATAGTTTCGTCACAAAACCAGGATTTCAAACAAACTGCGACGCAGTTCAAGCATCAGGCAGGCGTAACCCTTACGCGTGTGGCGATTTCTCGCGAGGACGTTAGTGAAGTTATACACGTCAACGTGTTTGCTACAAATCAAAATATTTACTATAAATATGATTTTACATCACACATAATAGGACATTTTCATTCGTAAGGCACATAGATTCGTTAGATATAACGTTTATTGGTAACAAACGTTGTAATAGCCTAATTGTAGCATTGCAGACTAGCGTATTTAATAAAAGTAGAGCTGCAAACAATGCTACCAGATGTTGAGTGTTCGGCAGTTGTAGTTTGGGCGCTCATCAGTGTAACGAGGGTACACTGGCGGGGCTAGACGGCTGCGAGAGCACACAGTCGCACATCTTCCCCACCATCGATGGACCACTGACACGTCACGTCCCACGTGAGCGGAAGTTTTGCGGAGCGTCCAGCCACCTTCTAAGATTCCCATATACGACCACAGTCAGTCACTTAACCATTCAATTGGTACTCACTGCGGTCTTCCAGGCATTGCAGAAATACCCTGTCATACAAGAGCAATGACATGGCATGGGCTCGCCTAATGTCTGAAGGTATGCAGGAGGCAATTCTCACCATAAATCCTGCAGGGAAGTTCACAAATCCAATCTGCGCCAATTTGAGAAAGGGTTGCACGTCTGTCACGTTTGATGATTCTCGTCAGTCGCCGTTTGTCTCGTTCTTTCACGATCTTTTTCCGGCCGCAACGATGTCGAAGATGTGATGTTTTACCGGATTCCCGATATTCACGGTACACTCGTGAAATGGTCATATGCGAACATCCAAATGTTATCGCTACCTCGGAGATGCTATGTCCCATCTCTCGTGCGCCGACTATAACACCACGTTCAAACTCACTTAAATCTTGATAACCTGCCACTCTAGCAGCAGTAACCGATCTAGCTGCCGACCGCATCGCGTTACTCTGATTGGTTCCATACCTCAGTTATTTGTATACGCACGCCTATACCAGTTTTTTTGGTTCTTCAGTGTATAAACAGTAGTTTGATAGCCGACTTCCCGTGGCGCAGTTGGTTGGAGCGCCGGCGGTCTGCGTTGCGGGATGTTCTGGGTTAGAATTCTAGGTAAGCCGCGGGTGTTAGGTTAAGTAATAGGTTGGTTTGCAAGCTGTCCCCTGATAAGCCGGCGCTAGGTAAGCGTTAGTATTGCATGCGTACCAGATTTTCTCTATTTTCTAGGTTAATAAACAGAATAATTGTAATAATCATAAATCAAATATAATATAACTTCATAAATAATTTTTAAAGTAGCTTAAAATTTTAATTGAAAGTGGCCTCTTTGGAATACTGTGCACCTAGTGGTGGAAATTATCCCAATGCCAAGCTCTCCCACAAGAAATCGCTTTGTTTCTAACCTGAATAGAATTAACCCTAGAAAATGTCTCATAGAGGAGACCGGCATTTTAGAGGGGCGTGGGGGGATATATATATTGTAAGTGATAATTATTGGAAAAGTATCAGTTGTAGCTGAGGTACTGTCAACATCAATATCTCCCATCGAGTTCGGTGTGAACTCGCCAGGATATTATAACCCAGAGACTCATCCGGTGTGTTTGTGACTAACGAAGCAAGCTGGTAATGTATCGAGAAATAGTTGACGAGTGTGAATATATATATATATATAAATGCGATGGTTTTTGTTGTGGCAGGAAGCATGTGGCGCCTGCACCGGAAGGTGCTGCAGCCGTCATTCAGCCTTAGCGTGCTCGAGCAGTTCATCCCCGCCTTCCACGACGGCTCGTTGAGGCTGGTGAAGAGGTTCCAGGGCGAGTTGGGCCCCGTGAACGTCACATCGCCCATGAACGAGGCCATACTCGAGATACTGAACGGTAAGTGCACCTACCTCCTCGTCGCGACCGTATGTCTGTCTTGCGTGGCGTTGCCCGCGTGCCTGGTGTTGGATGGAGGACCTGGTCGACGCAACCTCGCCTCCAGCCTAACCTCGTGATGACCCTTGGCGGGCCTCCCTAGTGTTGCGTGTGCGCCTCCGGCTTCTTTGGGAGGTCACCCATCCAATTACTGATCCCATCATGTTCCGTTGAACCACGGCGATCAGAAGACCGCCAGGTTACCAGGGTGGCATGACCGTCGGCGCTTGCGTGGTAAAACTATCATGGAAACGGGCATGTACAACCGACGCAGCTGCTTTAAACTGAGAATATACACATTTTAGTTGTAAGAATGGTTTCTCCGAGTTTTGATACAGTTGTTAATGTGAAAACTTAGAATTTATTTATAACACCTCTCAGCAAAATTATTTCAGCCTCTTATTCAAGTAAAATAAAAATTAACCTAAATATTTAACGTGAAAACCTACTGAACACCGACACAAATCTGTGGCAGCAAGCTCTATAGTAAAATGTATTTATTAATTAAAATTTTATCCAAGATTTAAAAGTGTTTAATAAATGTATGTGCAAAACTAAGGAGGAGCTGAGTCATTAGTTTATTGAAAATATTACACAAAGTATTTGAGGTAGAGCACCGAGTTACTTGGTAATATTTATCTGAATGATTTTCTGCAGTCACTGCAAAATTTTAGCTGGCATAAAATACTTTTTTACCGAAATAACTCGCTTTGTAACTCTTACACTGCCTTTAGTGTCATAAATGGAAAACAAATTCGAATTTTTGAAGAAGGGTTATGTTTAAGAATATCAAAACAAACAAAAAATGTTGCCTCAATTTTTTTAAATCGCATCGTTTTCGGGAAATTATANAAATGGAAAACAAATTCGAATTTTTGAAGAAGGGTTATGTTTAAGAATATCAAAACAAACAAAAAATGTTGCCTCATTTTATTAAATCGCATCGTTTTCGGGAAATTAGAACAGAACTTACTTAATTACAAAATAACTCGAGTGGTAGCGTGTATGCAACACGCATCACATTTGAGGTGATACAGTAGCGTAACACAGGCGCGCATAAAACATACCAACAAGTACATTTAGTACGATATCATAGTATCTTATATGGAAATAAAAAATACGAATTGCCAGTATTAAGTTCGTAATAAATGTTGTCGTACTCAGTGTGATTATTTTAGCATTACATTTAAATATTATCTATTTAATCAAGTAGTTTCTAATTACTATGTAGTAGTTTTAAAGAAAAACTTTGACTCGGTTGTTTGATATAATTTAATTTATCCTTAAATGAGTATGTTATTGCGTATTATTTTCACAGCAAGAATAAATCTGTGATTTCTTCCAAATATTTCTGAGCGTTGGTCAATTAACAACCCATTTCGTTTCAATATTAATCTTGCTTGGTTTAATAATTCCGTCAATTTTTTCACCTGATGAAGGTAATAATCATTAATGAATTAAGTCTATGGAAATTACGACTATTCGAAAAATGTAATGGAGGGTTATATTTAATAAGCTATACTAAATAAGAAAGACTTTATCTTGTTTCCAACGTTTTTTCATATCAATTTCTTATCAGTAATAGAAAAATTATGTTAAAATAAAACATTTCTTACAAAGAAACATTTTAATATTTAATTATGACACTGGTACGAATCGAGATGTAATTTGATTTGTGAAGATGATATAACAAGCAATTTATACGTTGTGCAGAGTTCCTCTGCTCACATTGCACCCTTCAATGAAGAATGTATGCGCTCAATGTAATTACTTGCATTTAGTTTTGTTCGTCGTTCCCTGTGACGTAACATAATTTATCATATATTACATGTGCTGTGATTCTTTACTAAATATTGGATATGTTGCACACACTTATTAAAAGTAATCCTTTTTTGTTGAATGTTTGCTCTTGTTTAATTAAATATTGAATATGCAACATTCTCAATAGCGGTGCTTAGTCATAATTACTGACTTATCTAGAAATCCTTTTATGAAAAAAATATAAAAAACAAATGTATTTTTTAACTGTGAACAGATACCATTTTGGGTGTCCAAGCAGATGACACGGGACACATGAAGGCAGACGAGAACTCCCCTTTTAGGAAGTAAGTACTCGCATGAATGTGTATAATGCCGAGAGTGTTCGCGCCAGGCCACATTATAACGGATCTGTTGCACATGTTCTCAGTGCAAAAGTCTTGGTCCCACACAGAATCTCCCACCCGTGGCTGATGGTCGACTGGATCTACAAGAAGACTGAAGCCTACAAATACGAAGACAACCACAGGAAGAGCCTTAGCGACTTTGCGAGGGCAGTAAGTATCACTTTCNGACTGAAGCCTACAAATACGAAGACAACCACAGGAAGAGCCTTAGCGACTTTGCGAGGGCAGTAAGTATCACTTTCCTTGAGTCACTTGTTAGAAGAATTTTTTTGTTTCATACTTTTATTATGGCCCCTACATTCGAAATCTCCGCGCCATTTGAAGACCTTTCATTTCAAATCCACAAATACCGAACCCCTCACGTAAGGCACGATCTTGCATTAACGGTAACATCTACACTTTTATACCAGTTCCAGTATAGATCCATAATTAAAAATAATGTTCATTGTNGACTGAAGCCTACAAATACGAAGACAACCACAGGAAGAGCCTTAGCGACTTTGCGAGGGCAGTAAGTATCACTTTACTTGAGTCACTTGTTAGAAGAATTTTTTTGTTTCATACTTTTATTATGGCCCCTACATTCGAAATCTCCGCGCCATTTGAAGACCTTTCATTTCAAATCCACAAATACCGAACCCCTCACGTAAGGCACGCTCTTGCATTAACGGTAACATCTACACTTTTATACCAGTTCCAGTATAGATCCATAATTAAAAATAATGTTCATTGTAAATATTAATTTGATCTAAAGTTTTTATTTGGATTTTAGTGCAATGGTTTCATTATAACATAATTTTGTTCAGAGCTCGGAATAATTATTTTTCTTACGTTTAAACACAATTTTAATTTTATTTGTAGGCTACACCACCCATCCATTTTTAATAGTAATATAATTTGAAGTAATTTTCTCTGAAATATTGAGATTATGATTTTGAAATAAATTTTAAGGTTATTTATATATTATATTTTTTGGGATGTAATTAATACGTTTTTTAGTTATGTTTTAATTGTTATTATTGTGCTTGTATTTTTAATTTTTTTAAAGGAAGTAGTTTATTTTTATTTGCTGCTTTAGTACGAAGTTGCTGGAAGCGAGGCTTCTGGTGGGACCTTTTGAATAAGGCGGCCACGTTTAATTTCGCCGGGATTTTAAATCCCTGAAAACCCCGGTGCCACCATAATTCAGGGTAGCTAGCATATTCGGTCGCAAAATTTCGAGCAAAAAGACAGGAAGATGCACCAAATATTCGAAGAGGGCCTAGGCTCATTTTGAGTATTTCCCCGTCAACGCTTTGAAGAAGCGCTGCTTGGCGCCTGGCGCCATAGCATAATTTTATATGACGCCGTTTTTATTACAGGTTACGCCATTTAGTTTTCACTGCCGGAGGGGCCGATAAGCAGTTACTTTTTGCTTGTTTCGAACGATTTTAAGTTGAGCTACAAGACTTAAATAATATTTGGAGACAATTTTTTAACGTGGAATACGATCCACAAATCTGTATGCTCTGCATACTGACTCTATCATCGGAGAACTACTTTAAAACCCTGAGAAACCTATGAAGTGAAATTAATTGATTTGGAGTGAATCTTAATTTTGAAGGAGAAAACTAAATTTTTGAACTTAAATATTTTCTGGAATATTTGAGTTATGCGTTTTGACGCAAAAACTATTTTTACCTTATTTTATCAGCTACATGAGCAGCATATGTTGTTGAGGCAACAGTAACATTTTTTAAACTTGATAAGCAGCTCTTAAATTAAATATTTTCTTGTAAATTTGAATATTTAAATACTTTTTGTAAGGGTGGTGATATTCCAAAGCAATTAGACTCCAAAATAATACTTAAGAAATTTAGAATTATTTCGCATCTGTCATATTTATTTGTATAGTTCAAGTTAGCATAAAAATTTTAATATTTTCATTGTTTGTAATTTGGCAACTATTTCCCTATATAAACGCAACTAACTGAAATACTGATGCTTTTTACTAGTGTAGTTAGAGTAATCAGTAGCCACATTACCCTGCCTATGATTGGTCTTTGAAGAGTTTTTTTCTTATTTGCGAGGGCCTTTATTTTGTCAGTATAGTTACAGTGTTCTACTGAACATAATTATTTGAGTGTTGTCTCTTAAACATGTTTCTGGATGATAAGGTAATATTACATAAAGCATACATACGTGACAATAAATGTATCTTAGATTTATGAAATTTTACTAAAGAGCTTTAAAGCTAATAGGGACATAAGCTATAAAACTTTTAGCACATGTAGAAATATTCCAGGGAGGTTATCTATTTTTTCAAGGAAATAGCTAGAAGGAAAATATCTACACAATGGGTATTTTAGTTAACATTTCATTATATTTTTGTATGTTCGCGAGTTCAAAAATAAATACCCGAAAATGCGAAAAAAAGTTTTGTAGAAAAGTTTTACGAAAATGACAGAAATGTTCCATAGAAACGTAGTAATAGTACAAAAACAATAAAACAATAATGAATAAAAATGTTACAGTAAACAGTAGAAATGTATTATTAACAATGTATTTTACAATAAAATATTTTACTACGCTTCGTACAGACAAAATAACTTTAATAATTGTGATGGAATCAATATTATCCTACATAAGTGGATTTACCACCTGGTTTGTGATTAAGTGCGGCAACATCATTGTAGTTTATGGACAGAAAATATGTAAAAGGCAGAAATAATTCAAGTACGTCAACTAATGCTTGAAATTAGCGATTACTGCATCGTTATGTGTATTTTACATAAACATGCGCGCACACACATATCAACATGCTTAACTTTGAGTGTCATTTTGTAAACTGTGCACCTTCGCTAATTACACAGCACTTCAATTTTAAACATGTCAGTGAGGTGAGGCATGAACAGTTATTAATTTCATATGTTGCAGATTATACGGAAGCGGAGAGCAGATCGTGAGTCAAACGACAAAGCTAACAACAACCCACGAGATGGTGAGTTTGGATGCATTCTTTGAATGCGTCATATATATACATACACATATATATATGGGATGTACCCGATCACATTAATACTGTAAGTTTACTACCATGTGTATATTTTAACTTTTCAGAAATGTAATATATATATAAGTTATATTTATGTATATTATATATTAATTTAAATTAGTTATATATATAATATATTTCTGGAAAAAATATATATGCATGGTAGCAAACTTACAGTATTAATGTGATAGGGCACACCCCAAAAGCCCAACTGACTGGGTAGACTTGAAAATTTGATTGGCAGAGTGGAGAGGGTTGAGTGACTTTTATCGTCGAGATCTTAAGAGCCGAAGAGCGTGAAACGAAAGGGACGTGAAGCAGTGCCGGAACGCAGGGAAGGGGGAAAGAGGGAGATCCCCGAGATAACCCGCCGACCAGCGGCATCGCTCACCACGATTCCCACATACGAGTGCCCGGGAATGGACCCGCCGGTTCGCCTAAGCGGACGCCCTAGCCACTGTTCTAACCGCGGCCCCCTTGAATTGGCGTTTTGGTTTCATTTCATCTCGTTTCCTATTTCCCGGATGATTTCAGATATCCCTCAAATCGAACGTTATCTGAACAGAAGGTATTTTTATGTTTTCAGTGGCTATAGGTTAATTATTTTGATATCTTTATTTTAGTACCGTATTATTGCAACTTTGAGCTTATATGTTCACGTTGTTATCGGTCACTATAAACGCGCCCCCCCCCCTCATTTCATAATATTTTTTTAACAACCAGCCTAAATACACCTACAAAGATTGTTGTTACAACATGTTATCAATAACTGTCAAACAATAAAAAAAAAATGGAATTGCCTATTTGTGAGCTTGTGAGAGTAAAAAATTCTTGAGTGAAAATGCGATCAATCCAAATAAGACATATCATTCTGCCTATAATTGGGCAAAAGAGGCGGAAAGAAAGACACATCAGAAAACTGAAAATTTGTTTAAGGCTTTTTTAACTTATAACAAGAAATTTTAAAATATATTTCATAGAGAAATATTTAAATAATAAAATACACGAGGAATACAAAGAATTTTATAAAAGTTACATTTACTTTGTCACTGTGATGTGCTGTTAATTCTCCTTTTGTGATTATTTTTGTATATCTAAATTCTTGCAAAGGGTTATTTTGCACTCATTTTACAAGTACCGTTAACAGTAATATTAAAATGTCGGTATAACATTAGCCGGTGAATATTATTAAAATATGTTTCTTTTTCACTAATATAATCTTGTCAAATTAGTATTTATTAATAAGAAATAATAATGGATATTAGTGCAGGAAGATGGGGTGGCTGGAATGGCAATTACCTTGGAATAGTTGGCTGAACATCGGCTAAACGTGTACTCACAACCATCCATCGCATCCGTCAGTCACCTGTCCGTCCAGCGGTCACGTTATCTTCAACCATACGCAAGACAACTTTTTTTCTATCCGTCAATCCGTCAAATACAGGCTGAGTATAAAAGAATACCCCAAATTTGAAGGTCTATAATATCAAAACAAAACAACCTACAACCTTGGTTTGCCAATCAAATGAACCGTGGAAATGTGAAGTTTCTTTACCATCCTTATCCTTAAATAAAATAAATGTGAAAGTCTCTGTGTGTGTGTGTGTGTGTGCTTGCGTATGTTGGTTACCACTCAGCTCCCTCCATAAAGGCTAAACGGATTTTGATGAAATTTGGTATGTAGGTTCTTTAGGTCCTGGAATAGGACAAATTATACTTTTTATTCCGGTAAATTGTATGGGTCCTATGGAAAAACAACAAAACGTGATTCTGCAACGTCTGGGAACGTGCCCGAAATATTGTTTTCCTCTGGTGTCAGAGTTTATCAGGCCGCCCAAGGACCTCTGAAATGGCTTAACGACTGCTATCAATCGATAACAACCGGTACCGAATTTTTAACGTGCCCTCCGAAGCCCTGAAGTGCTCAGATGTTATGCCACTAAACGGTCACTCATACAAAAGTGTGCCGCTGGGAACGTTGCTTAATTTTGGTGATCGATTAAGATCCCCCAGCCAAGCGCAAAACGTAGTACCTAGGTACACTTATTTCTAAATCTACAGCTTGATGAAATTTCTTTTTGATTTTCTTACATCAACTCTGGAAAGCAGAAATGTAGTAACTACGCGATAGTTGCACAGATACACTCAAAAAACAATACCCTACTCCTTGGCTATTGGGTAAAAATATTTCCTTATTTTTGGGTTGCCGTAATCTATTAAAAACCTAGCCCAACATAGTATAATTTTATAATTATGTTTTCAGATAAATTAATTGTCTTTTCCCAATTTATTTACTGATGTATTACTGTAAAACTCAATTGTACCCGGGAGAAGCTGGGCCGGTTCGCTAGTACATTCATAAATGTTCAATGTGACGACCACGAGCGGCCCGAACGACCTCTACGCGATAATAAAACCCGTTCCACACTTTTGTCAGCATGTCCGGTGTTACGGTTTGGATGGCGTCCGTAATTCTCGTTTTGAGGTCTTCAGTGTTAGCCGGCAATGGTGGGTGAAATAATTGTTCCTTTATGTATCCCCAAAGAAAAAATCGCGTTGTGTAAGATCCGGGCTCCTTGGGGCCAGTGATGAAGAGCCAGGTCACCAGCTGCTCCTCGACCAATCCAGTGTTGAGGAAACGTCTCGTTCTGGTATCGGCGAACAGCTAGGTGCCAATGGGGTGGCCCACCATCCTGCTGGAAAATGAAGTCCCCCACCACCTCTTCTAACCGGGGAAACAACCTCGATGTAAGTATGCCCAATTAAGGGATTCCAGCAACTGTGGGCTCGTGAAAAAATAAAGGGCCGAAAACAGTGTCTTTGGAAACAGTGCAAAACACGGTCACTTTGGGGAAAGCGCGCTCGTGTTTGGTGGTTTCGTGTGGGGGCTCCTGACCCCATATCCACACTTTGTGCCGGTTCACCTTACCATTTGTATGGAACGTCGCTTCATCGCTAAAACCACCTAAGACATGAAGGCATCATCTACCTCGGTCTGGGCAAGAACGAACGCGCAGAAATCACGTCTCAGTTCTTTATCCTTTTCGGTAAGAGCCTGTACAAGCAATCGCTTTTGCAACACTGTCCATACCTTCAAGTGAGGGATTTGAATTTCCCGGCTAGCTTGTAGAGATGATTTTCTCCGACTGCGAACGAACGCTTGTTGAATCCATTGCATATTATCTTTGGACACACGCGGCCGCTCGGAATTTTTGCCTTTGCAAAGGCACCCTGTGTCACGGAACTGACGAAACTATCGTACGATACTCCAGCCATCGGGAGGATGACATCCGTATTTGTGACGGAATTCACGTTGAACAGTCGTAACCGATTCACATTTAGCAAACAGAATAACACAGAACGCCTTTTGATGTTCCGTCGCCATCGTGATGCGGACTAACTCACAACACACGCTCATAGTGCAACGACTGGCACATAAAGGAAACATGAGACCATCCTCTCCACATTGACGTGTCAAACGTGAGCTTGCTACACCCTCACCACCTCAAACCGAGAGTTACGAACGCCATCCAAACCGTAACACCGGACATGCTGACACGAGTGTGGAACGAGTTTGATTATCGCGTAGACGTCGTTCGGGCGTCTCATGGTGGTCACATTAAACATTTATGAATGTATGGTAAACAAACTTCATGGTTCCACGGTTCATTTGATTGGTCAATCAAGGTTGTAGGTTGTTTGGTTTTAATATTATAGACCTTCAAATTTGGGGTATTTTTTTATACTCTGCCTGTATTTCTCAAACTTAAACTTTCGACGGACGGATGGATGGGCTACCGCCTTCTGACGACATTCCGTAGACGTGAATACTCACTTTCAAATAAAATGCAAGACAGTGGATATGTGTATATTTATCTTTGGTAGTAAATTCATGAATGTTAAATGTAAAGAATTATTCAGTATAAATTCTTATCACATATATCATCACTTCCCGAAAACTTTCTTTTCTTGAAAATTAAGGTATTTCCAACCAAAATATACCGCCAACTAAAGAAAGATCACGATATTTAGTTTTCACACCGAAAATGTGCCGTACAGAATGACTGACGGACGATGGATTGTTGTGAACCGCTTTTAACTGACGGACGAAAACACAGACGGATTGCTAACTGACGAACGGGCGACTTACGGATGCAACGGAGGTTATGAGTCCACCTTAAAGGTGCAAAGAGGTTCTGTGCTTGAATCCCGGTTAAGGTGTGGGCATTAAATTTTACTCTCTGTATACCACACCCATCCATACATTCCATGAAGTACGCCCACCAGTAATGATATTAGCATCAAGTTTTTATAAAACAAATTGTAGTAAGTTGCTTTGTTGATGTTGAAGGGTAATAATTCGCATATCACTGACTGTATGACATTGTTACTTTAAACAAAAATCAATTAAATATATTAGTTGCAGAGCCATTTCAATTAGTAACCATAAGAATTTCAATTCTCAACAATGTAAGATGAACTACGCCTTTACCTCATCTACCGCATTAGCCTGTTTTCCTTGGATGATATTAAAATTGTTTACAGTGTCCATGCGAGATTTTATATACTAGAAACTTATTGCATACAAACTTTGTAGTCTGGCAACATGTTTACTATATTAGTGACAAAATAAACTACATGCTAAAATTTTGTTTCCTTTCGTTCTATAAAAAGTTACGTAAGTGAACTCTTTTTGCCCAGGGCTATTATTGGATAAGGTATTCGTCAGTGAAGCAGTCCAATAAGGATAAAGTAGACCTTTCCAAATTTTCTCCATTGCTCTGTAGCGTTGTCCATTATTTATATCATTAAGCATTCCAGTCATTTTCCTTTTCGTAATCGCTCTATTCTTCTACCTTCTGTGTATATATTGATGCACATTTCTGCGTAATGTATACACCAACAAAAATGTGTTTGCTTTCCTTTTCCTAGTTTCGAAAATGCTACTTCGTTTCTCATTCGGTAAGTCCATTTTCATTAATCATTTTTAATTTTATCTAGAAGAAACACTACATATTAACTGGCACTAAAAGGTTTTCAATAGTATCGAAACTCTTATGTAACCATACACGCACACTCATGCGCACATAAAAAACATTTTCTACGGGAATTTTTATTTTTAGATAACTAACTTTGCAAGGAAAGCAAATTATAAACATCCGAATATTAGCTATGAAGGTACATCGTGGCTTCACTGTAGAACTTGACACTTTAATGTCTTATTTAACTTTTGTGTTGCTGATGTTTGTTTCAGGGTTCCAGAAGACTAGGTTTTCACTTTTAGACAGAATGCTTGATATTTCTTACAATAACCCAGACTTCGATGAAGAAGGCATCATTGACGAAGTGTGCACGTTTATGCTTGCGGTAAGATTACACATTTAATTTGGTTTCATGTAATGCGATTTTTTTAGTTTATTTTAGATGACAAACTACAAATGTGACCAATGTATTCAATTATAATTGCTGATGTTTGATTAACGTATTTATGACTGTTTATAAAACAATTTTTCTCAATATAAAAGTTTTATTGCATAAACTTAAACAAAATATGTAAGTAAGTACTAGGGCAAATTTTTAAATTATTTATGCAGAAGTTTTTTGTCACTGTCAAATTAATCAATTATACCCAAAGAGTTTTAAATTTAAGCACATGAGAAATTATTCACAAATTTGGAAATACTTTTATTTTCTTATTTACCTGTAGCGCGGAATATTACATGCTGTTTAATTAATTTGATAAATTAGTCACGGTTAACTCTTAGCTTCTGCAGCAGTATTTGAGCTATATCACGTGGTTTCAACAGGAAGTGTAGCCTCCAACCCAGACGACAAAACACCTCTCGCCAGTGACTCATCAGCAGCACCACAAAATAAAGGAACACTCATCAGTTATCTCTGCTGCAAACTAAAAAAAAAAAAACTCAGTAGCAAATTTTTATTGTTCTGTCAAAAGTATCTAGTTTTTGATTGGCTGCTCGGCTTTAATTGTCGTGTCGCGCTTATTGGAGCTGTGTGAATCTGGCACGAGTCCAAACATGGTAGGAGGTTCCCACAGGTCAATGAGGCAGGAGTGTGGTGGAGTGTTGGTGAGAGTGGAGAGGTTTGGGTGGCTGATAGCCGGTCTTGAGAGCCGATGAGGGCAAAACGAAGTAATTATGGAACAGCGTCGGAATGCAAGGGCAGGGGGAAACCAGAGTTCCCTTAGAAAACCCCGCCGGTCAGCGGCATCGTCCGTCACGATTCCCACGTGCGAAAAATCCGTGAGCGAGCCCGCCAGGAATCGTACCTTGTTCGTCTTGCTGGGAAGCTAGTGCTCCAGTTGAAGCGCTACCGCGACTTCAGTAGAGTTTCGGGACTCACATGCAGGCGCTCTCTACCACGTGCTTGAGTGCTAGGGATGGGTAATATTTCCTGTCATGGCGACTTTGTCACTACACTACTCTAGGGCTTCCCCTGTCACGTTTCGTGACATAAGACTCCAAGAGACAGGGACAGCGACCGCGCCGACCGGTTCCCGACAGTCGCCGACCAGTGCCGGAGAATTCCCGTCGCTTGTCGCTGTCGCTCTGTCACAGTCGCTGTGCTGCCGCGACGTGTACTGTTCCTGTCGTGTCTTGTCACTGCCACTGCCAAAGATTATATGACATGCTGAATCAGTCAGTTCTGTAGGCATGGATCTATTGACTCGTGAAAAATAAGTGACTTCTTTTTCTTGTTACATTTAGCTGCCTCATTTGTAATTGCAAGATCCATATTATATTGTTTTTATTATGTAATTATTGTGGTTCTTAGTAATAAAGATTTATTTCTAAAGTACTACTCTTTAGTGTACCGGATTAAGAATACCATCACTTCGTTAACAACTCCAAAATCTTACGTAAAATACGACATCACATAAAGATGAAATACATCTAAACATTAACAAATATTATGAAATAAAGGGCAGTTCAACAAACTTTAAATACACTTAAAACTGAAAAATAAATTAAATTTCAATGCATATCAACGTGTCTCGAAAATAAGAAATATTAACGTTTGAAATATTTAAAATTACCTTTACACAAAAAAAAAACACATGAAATTCAAAATATTACATTTAAGGGCAATTTTACATATTTTAAATTATTTCTTTTGTGGAATTCATCACATGTGTATTATTAGTGAACGTCTCAATTCGTAGTGCAGAAACGTATTGTACCGCTCTGCAGAAAATGCCTCAAAATGTGGGGGTTGTTGGGTAATTCTTATTTCCACATTTCTATTGTACACTAAATTCTATAAAAATATATATAAACATATATTTTAATGTTAAGAGAGTGTTTCAAATGCAATTAAAAGTTTTTATTACCGTGGTTTACAAAGAAAGTGGTCCACAGAGAAAGAACAATGACTAAACTAAGGGTTGATGAGAAAGGCGTGTGGCGTGCGCAGGGGCAGGAGTCGGTGGCGACGGCCATGTCGTTCTGCGTGTTCCTGCTGGCGCAGCACCAAGACGTGCAGAGGAGGGTGCGGGAGGAGGTGCAGGCCGTGCTCGGCGGCAGCGAGCGCGCGCCCACGCTCGACGACCTGCGGCGCATGCGCTACCTGGAGCAGTGCGTCAAGGAGGCGCTGCGCCTCTACCCCAGCATTCCCATCCTCGGCAGGAAGCTCTCCGAGGACGTGCACATGGGTAACTCTACCTCTCTCTAATCCATTCACCGTTACTTCACACTTTTTGTACTAAACATTTGGAAAATGACGCGTTTATTACTTTCCTAAATATCTCGTCTATCACTAGTGTTTTATACTCCTGTTAACATAACAGCGGATTATTATTTTTTAACATTTGGATTTTTCTTATATTTGAAATATCAAATTTTAGTATTTGATATTTTAAATATTAAATTTTATTATTTAATAATTTAAATATAGAATTTTAATATTTTATTTATTATTAATATTAAAAAAAAACAAAGAAAATATTCGTGTGGGTAATCTCTTGTAAGAATTAGTTTTTAGTCAAAATATTATTGAAATGAGTGCGCACAAATACGGAGCGTTGTACCTTGGGTATAGTTTTCTAGTCTTAGTTAAGCTTTGTCTGCATGAGGCGGATTAAAACCCAGAAGTAGGACTTTAGCAGGGCTTCTGAAATGTTGGAAGTAACCATGAAATGTTGATTGAGAACTTTTCACAGCCGTTTCTAAGAGGGTGTGGAAAATGATTTAAATGCTTTATAGGTTATAAGATGTTCAAGGTAAACAGAACATTTTTGAAAGCCGTGAATATGTAACATTAACATTACCATGGGCCTCATCACTTTATCCATGCGTAAAGCAAATTAAACTCTGGATTTATTAGAAACTTTCGCTCCAAAGAAAACGCAGCAAGAAACCGAAAACAAACTAAACTACTTCTATGTTTACAAACGTTTATCTAACACCTTTAATTCAACGGTAAGACATGGAACTTCTCCTCCTTCGTCGTTACCAACTTGCATGCTAGTCAGCGTACAATTTAAAATATTTCCAGATAGAGACAGTGACTTTTTAAAAAGTTCTTAGCATTAGAGTAGATTAATGGAAGTAACTATAGCAAAATACTTTATTGCTTTTAATAAACTTGTGAGCTATTATTATACGGGAGTGGTGTATTACTTACAAGCTATTTCTACGGCCAAAAATTGTTACATGTCGCTGCGGTGCAAGACAGTGCAAAATAATTACGTCAGTATTCCAAAATATTTTCTCACAAACTAACATTAGGATCGCCCTTTATTATGCATCGTCTACAACAGACTTGACGTTAAACGTTAAATGCTAAACGTTACCATAGGAAACTGGCATGTCTACAATTTACGTTAACAGGCATAGAAATAAAAGGAAGGTAGGTTTCTGTGTACGAGTATATTAAATTGTATTGGCGATTTTTAAAAAACTTTTTTGTAAAAAACGGTTCCCGCAGACTTCATAAATACGCTGAATTATGTTTAAATGCTTTTAGCATTATTTGTAAATATATTTCGTATAGCAAAACTTTGTGGGAACGTTTAACGTCGATTGTAGCCAGAGCCATTAATATTCTCGGATTTACGACTTATTGTTACTCTTTACTGCAGCGTCAACAAAATTGTAGCCAAACTTTTAGTTTATCTACGTTGTCTTCCATAATTTTGTGAAATCTAAGCACCATTTTATGTCCCACATCCTCTTAAGTTCTAGTTTATTAATTTATATACTCCCGCCTTAAATAAAATTTTCATAGCCGTACACTTTGACGCATTCTGCGTCCCTATATTTTATTCGTCAGAACACACGCTCTGGCGAAGCTCGCAGGCGGACGACCGCAATAAGGATTAAGGGTTTGGCGGACGTGATGGGGGAATGGCGCCAGGACGGCCCGGCGGAACGACAACGTGCGGAGGAAGGCGGATGCAGCTGCAACTCGCAGCTGCTGGGGATGCAGAGCTCACACCAGCGGCGGCGCCTGTCCCAGGCTAGCTACCGCCATAAACATTGAGAGCTTTTAGCGGGCGTGCTGGGATAATAACGACACGGTATCCGGAGGCATAAGTGCGCCGAACCAAAGAGGCCACCCAAGAGTTCCCGCACTTGCAGAACGGAACAATAAACTTCCAGGCCAGAATCAAGGGGCGACGCCAGGCCGACTGCGGACCACAGGAGCAGTGGCCATGCGTTTTACGACTCAGAGGGGACGCGGCAAGCACCCCGGCCACGTGCAGGGACGGTGCAAGTTGAATATGGCGATGGAGCCTACAAAACGACAGGAGAGCGGGAGGAACGGATCAGTCAGTCTAGGATCGAGCAGTCGGGCAGTCAGTCGGGGGACCTGAAGTGAGGCGTCCGGATCGAGAATGCATCACGACGTCAACCTCAGTCGGAGGCCGTCAAACGGGACGTGCGACGGGAAGAGTCCGAGGAAACGCAGCAGTCGGCCGACGGGAATCGAGGAGGGCGGAGCGAATCCGGGAGAAGACAACGGCAGCCGACCGTCGTCAGTCGGAGAGTGCTGAGTAGACCCGAGAGGAGGAGCTTCGAGACCAGGCGTCGAGACGCCCACCAAGTGCCGGAGCAGTCCCAAGTCGCCAGCCGAGAGATGACAGCGCCTCAAGCCAGATAAGTAGAGTCATCCAGCAAGTGTGAAGAATCTTGCCCCCCCCTCTCCACGACGCGAATCGCCGCGCCAAACAATACGGAGCAGACGTATAAAAGGGAAGGGGAGTGTTTTCTCGTGTGTACATGTGTGAGTGGCCCTGTTAAGCGTTAATAAAACTGATTCATTGGTAACCTAAAAACGAGGTAAATTTATTAGTAAATTGGACCTAGAGACAATAGTGTCGACGTATTCCTACGCCCTAACACGGAGGGCCAGCATCAATCGCTAGCGCCTCACGCCGAGAGCAGATTCAATACCTACTTATAAACCACAGCATTGGGCAGGTATCAATCTAATCAAACTTATTCATCCGTTAGTCAAGCGAAAGTATAAAAATTGTAAGGAACGTAAACGTGTTACTAATATGTGGTTTCGTACTCTTCTGCGTATAAGGCAGAAAAACAACTCCATTTGCTACGAATTTAAACAGCATAATCTCAGTACAACGCCAAGGCTTACAACTAACTCTCTGTCTGCGTGCCAGTGCACACAACAGTATACAGGATGCTAAACTACATGTCGAAACTTAGGACTACGACATTTATGGGCTTATATAAACAATAAATTCTTGTAGTGAAATGTCCGGAAAATTCATTTAGTATTTTTTATTTTAAGTTGAAGTTAGCAAAACAGCACCGGGAGGTCGCAACTTTAGGTACCTACGTACACAACACGTTGCATATAACAAAGGCGAACGGAACTGGCGCGTCATTTGGTGACCGCCTGTACATAGGCCACCATGCGTGCAGACCCTACATCACCAATACTGCTGGTTGTGTGATGTTGGAAATACAATGCAGTCACTTCTAGCAGCCTTTACAACTCAATTGCTAATTTCCCATTGTTAACGTAGTTTGACACACACGTACTAACAAGCAACCGCTAGCAGCGCCCAAGTGCCTCGAGTTTATGGTATCCTATGTGCCGGCGTTCTGCGCATGGCGCGCCAATTCCGTTCACCTACGTGATATGCAACTTGTTGTGCACGCAGGTAAGTTAAGTTGATATTATGTCAGATGGTATAGTGAAATCCAAATGATAAAATCATGCGAAGAAGTCCAAATCTCGTCGGACGAGTCGGTAGATTCCGTTACCGCTGCAAGAAGGGACGCGGTTGTTCAGTTAAGTAATGACAGCGGCTGAGAGCGGTTGAGCAAGAGCTGCTCCGCACGTGAATATTACCCGTCGAAAAAGCATAAGTCACTTCTGCGGTATTTAACGGCGCGGTAGTAGAGAGCGATGTTATCAGTTTGGTATGTATAGCGTCAGCAGTGTTACGTGGTTTCCTTCCCTCCATCGGCAGGTGTTCGGGAGGGGTTTCCCCTAAATTACCTCCCCTATATCCCCCCCCACCCTCAAAGCTGTGCGAAGGTTATTTTCTCATTTGAACTTTACAATAGCAAAAAAATCGCGTTTACGACCATACCGAGTTCATGTTATGCAGAAATTGAAGCAACCACGCTTCAAAAGTGTGTACCTTCATGTCATTCGTTCCAGAAACTGCTTACTGAATGGACAGACATTGTGTCTATACCATGGTTAACGGACGAGGCCAGGTTCCATCTGTCCAGTTAATCAACTCCCAAAACACCCGATATTGGGCTCCAGATAATCTCAACATCCTGCACGAAACACAAATGCATATCGAGAATATTTGGGTCTGGTGCGCTGTGTCAGCTTCCAAAATTGTTTGCCCCATGTTATTTGACGAAACTCTTGACACCGAGGTGTACGGACTCATATTCGATGAATTTGTGGAGCAACTCGACGAGAGAGAGTTGCAGGAGGGATTTTTTTCAACTAGATGGTGTTGTTTTTTCTGTATTTATCATCAATTAAAAAGTTAAAGGTTTATATGGATTACTCTGTGTAAATATATATGCCACACTGAAATACACATAAGTGTATGCACATATATTACTGGAAGTATAGACATGCAAGTTTTTATTTTATGCAAACATAATATTTGTATAGCAATAATGTGAATTGTGTCATGTGCTTTCTGCTTTAAATAAATAAAAAATATATCGAAAATATTAATTTCTTTGTCATAAATTTGCGTTTAAATTGGCATATATTTTTCGAGGTTAGGCTGACTTGAACATTTATTGTAAATATTACAGAATAATATTAAGAATGAAAACATAGGTTTAGTAAAATATGTAATCGAACAACTATCGATGATCACTGCAAAACCTGTCACACTAATGATGTTATTTCAAGGAAATAATTGTATTTTCTACCCCCATTTTTCTTTAACTTTGTGATGCTCATGTTATGAAATATTTTGACTTAATTACGTAGACGTATTATTTTCTAATTTTGATTCGTTAAATGTGTATTAGTTACGCGTGTATACGAACTTGGTTAATTCCGGGTGGGTCGGAAATGCAACTCCAAACCAATGCTCTGTTAATCTTTTTCAAATGCTTGTAAGCCCTAGTATTAAGGTACATGGAACTGCCAAGCCAGGTTGAGAAACCCTGCTATCCATCACAACACCCAATTTTAGCAACTATCCTATTTAAGCGACATGATTAACTTCCAAAAAATAATAATTTATGTGTGTTAGGAAATTAGACATAAAAAATTTTAGTGTGCTTTGTTTGTGTAGGCAACGTTATGTTCATACAGAAGACTCAAAGCTGACAATTTTACTTATTGTTCCAGGGAAATACACGCTTCCTGCAGGTTGTGGGATATTAATCTGCCCTTACGCCACTCACAGGATCGCCGAGATATTTCCAGATCCTGAAAAGTTCGATCCTGACAGATTTCTGCCGGAAAATGTTCAAAAAATGCATCCGTACGCGTATACTGCTTTCTCAGCTGGGCCGAGGAATTGCATAGGTAAGTAGTTTACACCAGAAATGATACCAGGTGCAAAAAGAACTTATGTGNAAAGCTGAACAAACAAGAGACTTTGAAGATTTGTCTCTAGTGTCCACCAACAGGTGCGCCACTTACCAATTCTACCTACCGGCCGCCAAGGATACCAGCCCCTTAACCTAAATCGCGTCCTTTGGAGGNTGTATCTCCATTGGATGTTTATGAAAAATGTTGTAGAGTTCTTGATCATTGCTTTAACAAGAGAGTTGACCGTTAACCTAAATCGCGTCCTTTGGACGNGCCAAGGATACCAGCCCCTTAACCTAAATCGCGTCCTTTGGAGGTAAGACGTGCTTCTAAATCTCCCAAAAACTACTAGGGCTCAATTCAAAGAAATCAGTTTTTTTTTTCAATTCAGGTTACAGCGCATTTAAAATATTCTAAATTCTCCCCTTATGTTCAAAAATAATTTTATACTTCAGCTATGACAGAGTTTGAATCACACAACGTAGGGGGGAAAATATCACCTATGCACACAAACAGTGCTTACCAACAAGTTTATGCACAGAAACTAGACAATTATATACGTGCAATCGTGGCTGACATAATGCAGAATAAATATCTGCTGAAATTCCAGCTGTTTCTCAGTGTCGATACTCGCCGATATACCGGCAAATAAAATATAGTGATACATATTATACAAGTTTAGCTTACTGCGCCGGTCAGCAATTTTCACTGTTCATCAATATAAGGCAAATATAGGATTTGCTTCCTTTTATAAAGGAAACGGCCGGAATTCATCCAGATTTAATGCGATTTTATTCGTTGATTATGTTAACTACTACAGCGAACCAAAAAACAGTATTATAACAGTTTATTTTTTACGTATATAAATTGGTTACATATATTTTCTTATTTTCCGGTCCAGTTTCTTTCGTGGTTAAGATGTATTGTCAGCACAGGCAAAAAAAAGAACTCGCTACACGAAGACGGGATGTGATTCATATAGTCCATAATACATAAAAACGTAACGATTTGCAACCTACGAAATTAAAAATTCTTTGGTGTTTCACATTAATGATATAAGCGTTATAATATGCAGACTTCACTATAAATATTGCTATATTTAATACTCGATAAATAGCGGCGTCAAGCTATGGACGTGTGTTTAGTAAAACAAGAACGATAAGAGCCGTCTCAATTACATGTTCTCATTTCATTTTACTTTAAACTACAATGGTCACGAAAACGAATAACACGCGACAAAATACTCTATTCCTATTGGCTACACGGACACACGAACACGAAATAAGTTGGGGGTTGACCAGCTATCAGTAGAATATAAAAGGGGACTATGTCGCATGAGGAAGGGGGTGTAGGCACCAGGAGCCGGCTGGCCGACCTCATGCTCTGTCATTCCGATCGGTCGGTGGCCATATTGGAATCAGGTGACTTTGACCTTGGCACTGTACCCGTGACATTGAAGGACCTTGAAACAAATTTGAAACCAAACAAACTGCAGAAAAATTAGGTCCGGAGTTCGATGACATGTGGATCGACTAAACTCCCGACACGACTGTCCCTCGCCAGGTCGACCAGTGTCCATATCGTCAGTCATGTTGGATATCGATGACCGTAACCATGACCTTATAACTGTGACCTTAGATGACCTTGAAAACCAAAACTCGTGAACAATAAAAAAGTTTCATAAATTCATAAAATTCAGCAATCATATTATGTTACTGAGTACTATTGCCATCTTGTATCCACGTGACATTTTGCCCTTGACCCATGAACTTGACCTTGACACTGTACCCATCACATCGAATAACATTTAACATAAAAAATCCAAACAATTGTATATAAATTATAAAATTTAGAAAAAAATTATGAAAAGCAAAAAAAAATTATTGATTTTTTTTATATGTACACGTAGGAGGTCCAGGGTTCGGTGACAGGTGGCTTGACTAATCTCCCGACATTACCTGCCCTCGCCAGGTCGACCAGTGTCCATATTGTCAGCCATGTTAAATGTCGGTGATCTCGACATCGACCTTCAACATTGACCTTATACCCGTGACTTTAGGTGACCTTAAAAACAAAAACTCGAGAAAAAATTGTAAAAATGGTTTAAATTCATAAGTAAGCGAGTTTATTACGTTACTGACTACTATTGCCATCTTGGATCCAGATGACCTTGACCTTTGACCTTAACCCGGCGACCCTTGACCTCAACCACAAAAATTCCCAAATAATAATAAAAACAGTTAAAAATTATTTTTAAAAAGTATACAATTTTCATTAAAATAATTATAATGTTTATACTTAATTAAAGTTTCAAATGTTTTGGCTTAGAGGGGACGAGAGACTGGAACCGACCAGCCGCCATGTTGAACCCAAGCGACTTTGGCATTGACCTTTTATTCGAAACCTTAGATGAAATTGGAAATAAATTCATAAAAGTCAGCAAGAATATCACATTATTTACTAGTAGTACAATCTTGCATCCAGTTAACTTTAACTTTTCGCCTTGACCCAGTAACCTTTGACTTTGAACCCAAAAAATTATCAAAATCCCAAAAATTTGCTAAGAATTTATGAAAAATTGATAAAAAATTATTTAAAATTATTTGTAAAATAATTTTTAAAAATTTTCATTTCCGGAGGTCCCCCACAGAACCATGTACAGCAGACGACTGACACCCGTCGAATAAATCACATTGTGATAACATTTCCCTCCCCTTTCCAATGTTTTTCATTTGTTAATTAGTCGGCAGGCCTTAACCCCCCTCAACTTTGCTCATTCTGTTGAATGCACTCTACCCGTCATATTAGTTGTTTTCGTTTGTCAGTGGTTTACATTTCCAACGCCTAGGTGTCACTAATGACTCCGATCAACATGTTAGTTCTGTGTGACCTTCAAATTTACATCCCATCTGTGACCTTGACCATATGCTCATGATCTTGAATAACCTTGAACCCAAAAAATCTAAAAACTTTTATAAAGTCCTGAAAATTCCAAAAAATATTAAAAAAATTTATTAAATGCATGTTTTTTCGTCAATCTTTTGATCAATCTCGCAATATTTCCATCAATCAGCACCGCAATCAGAATCAAAATCAACATCGCAATCAGCAATCCATACCAATCCACACAACAATCCACACCAATTCACACACCAAACCCCACAAATCCACACTAATACACACTAATCCACTCCAATTCATACACCAATCCTCATATAAATACACTCCAACCCACACATAAATCCACACGCCAATCCACACCAATCCACACCAGTCCACACCAATACTTGGTAATTCGCTTTGTAATACTCCGCAATCCTCTCCAGAATCTGGTTCACAATCCGCTCCACATGCGCCATAATCCACACACCGATCCACTCTACAATCCGCTTCACAATCCACTCCGCAATCCTCCTCCGCAATCCTCCTCCGCAATCCTCCTCCGCAATCCACAGCGACCCATGCCAATCCACACACAAATCAACACCAATTTGCACACCAATCTGCTCCAATCCACATCAATCTGCACAAAAATTCACATCAAACCACACACCAATTCACACACCAATCCGCACTAATCTACACCTGTCCACACCAATTCACACAAATTCCAATTATTTTATGAATATCAATCCTTGGATCGAACCCAATCCTTCGATCAATCCCAATCATTCGATCAATACCAAATATTCGATCTATCCTTCGATCAATCCTTCGGTTTATCCCCCACCCATATGTATAGAAATTACATTCGTTCGCGAACTATCTCTAAATTTGTACATGTAGACATAATTAAGGTTTTATTTGCAGTCAACTATCCGTGCATTTTTATACTAAATTCTTTATTATGATTCTATATGGAGGTCTTTCTGTTAATAGTTGAGTGCTCATAGCGCCCCTTTAATGTTGTGAGGGAAAAAAGGATACGATACAAAAATAAAGAGAATTCTATTATTTTATAATAATAATTTATTATTAATCTCATTACAATTTCAGATGAAAGCAGTTCATCACATCATGTGATATATCCCAGATTCTTAAGTATACTAATGATTGAAGATATATATATATATATATATATATATATATATATATATATATAATGTGCATGATATCCCAGCGTTTGTGGAGTTCAATCAAGTTCATTTGGGTCTTCGGGAAATATGCAGCCAGTATTCTCGAAGTCTTCTGCCTTTTTCATATCGTTTGTTGCACAAAATGTGTTGGAAGGGTGTGTCAGTGCATCGAGAAAATCACCATCATCGTCTTCAACGCTATCATTGTCTTCATGTTCATTTTCATCAATAGTCTCTTCACGGTCATATTTGCCTCCTGTTTCGTATTCAATATTAAATTTGCTTTTCTTTGAAGCAAGAGTTGTATGCTGATAAGTATTTAGAACTGACGACCTTTTATTTTGAAGTTCGTCGACTTCACGCGAAAGTCTTGCAAGTGTACATTCCACACAAACTGACTCTACTGCACTCATTCCGCCTTTATCATTAACAGTCTCATCATAATCACCTGCCCATTGTGGAGCACGTGGAGCGATTGTGGAGAGGATTGCAAAGGATTGGTGTTGACTCGCGTGGATTGGTGTGAATTGGAGTGGTTTGGTGTATTGGTATGCTGATTGGTGTGGATAGGTGTGTGGATTGGAGTGGATTGGTGTGGATTGGCGTATGGATTGGTGTGGGTTGGTGTGGATTGGCGTATGGATTGGTGTGGGTTGGTGTGAATTGGTGTGGATTGGAGTCGGTTGGTGTTGATTGGTGTGGATTGGTGTGTAGATTGGTGTGGATTGGTGTGGAGTGTTGTGTCGATTTGTGTAGATTGTTGTGTGGATTGGTGTGGATTGCTGATTGCGGTGCTGATTGTGATGCTGATGGCGATGCTGATTGATGGAAAGATTGCGAGATTGATCGAAAGATTGAAGAAAAAACATGTATTTAATTACTATTGTAAGTATTTTTTTTTGCAATTTTTAGGACATTATAAAATTTCCTGGAATTTATTTTTGGTTTCAAGGTTATTTATCCTTGGTCATGGGAATCGGGTCAGGGTCACAGATGTGATGTCAAAGTGAAGGTCGACCAGATCTTACATGTTGGTCGGAGTCATCATTGCCACCTAGGTGTTGAAAATGTAAACAAATGACAAACGAAAAAAATAATATGGCGAGTAGAGTGCATTCGACAGAATGGGAAAAGTGGAGGGGGTGGAGGCCTGCCAACTAATTAACCAAAAAGAAATATTGGAAAGGGGAGGTGAATGTTAACACAATGTGATTGATTAGAGAGGGGTCAGTCGTCTGCTGGACATGGTGCTGTGGGAGACCTTCGGAAAATTAAATTTATAAAAAGGATTTTACAAATAATTACTAATAATATATGTTATTAATTTTTGATAAATTCTTAGGAAATGTTTAGGATTTTTACGATTTTTTGGATAAATGTCAAAGGTCACCGGATCAAGGTCAAAGGTCAATGTCATCTAGATCCGAGATGGCAGTAGTAGTAAGTTACGTCATTTTCTCGAGATTTTTATGAATTTTTTTTCGATTTTTAGAATTTTTTCTTGAGTTTTGGTTTTTGAGAACATCTAATGTCACGGTTAAAAGGCCAAGCTTAAGGTAACCTGGGTCTAACGTGGCGGTTGGGTGGCGTCATAACATGGCGGCTGGTCGGTTCCAGTCTCTCGTCCCGTCTAAGCCAAAACTTTCAAAATTTTAATTTAATATCAAATTTGAAAATAAATATTTTGTTAAACTTTTTATATGTTTTAAATAGTTTTTAAAACTTTTAATTATTATGTAGAAATTTTTTAAACATTCTTACGATCTTTTATGTTTAACATTAAAGATCAACGGGTCAAGGTCAAATTACAAGGTCATCTGAAGCCAAGATGGCAATAGTATTCAGTAACATTATATACCGATAAAGTTTACGAATTTATTCAATTTTTTCAACTTTTTCTTGATTTTTTTTGTTTTCAACGTTATCTAAGGTCACTGTTATAAGGTCAAGGTAGAAGGTTAAGGTCACCGACATATAACATGGGGGATGAGATGGACACAGGTCGACTTGGCGAGGGCCGGTCATGTCGGGAGATTAGTCGATCTACCTGTCATCGAACCCCGGACCTGCTACATGTACATCTTTAAATAATATTTTTTAATAATTTTTTATTTTCATTTTTTTAATTAGTTTTTGGGTGTTTTATAATTTTTCTGCAATTTGTTTTGAGTCTTTTGGGTTCAAGGTTATTCAAGGTGACGAGTACAGGGTCAAAGTCAAGGGTCAAGGTCAAGGTCACCTGGATCCAATATGGCCTCCGACCTACCGGAATAACAGATCATGATGTCAGCCTTCCGGCACCTCGCTCATACTCCCCCATCCCCTTGCGCCATAGTCCCTTTTCATATTCTACTACTACCTTACGCTCTTCCGTACATAAGCGTGAACGCATTCGTTTCATTGGAGATTTAACACAGAGTGTTTTACGTTTTCCGCTTCCGTGATAACGCGAACGTGTTTGTGTCAATGTAGGACGGGCCCAATGGTGGTTTCACAATCGATGATATGGGCGTAGAGCATTTGACATAACCGTAAATCTTTGCACACTACATAAACTTTGTACGACATTGATTTGCAGTTAAATACTTCAATATAAATTGTTATTTAATGCAATTTTGCTACGAAGTTGGCAGTTTTGGCACATAATGTTCTAATATTTATGCTGTCTTGACATACATTTANATTTAATGCAATTTTGCTACGAAGTTGGCAGTTTTGGCACATAATGTTCTAATATTTATGCTGTCTTGACATACATTTATGGATTATAGTAAGATAAATGTATTGTTAAAAATGAACAGTAATTTAAAAAAGTTGGCTGGTTTGCTTGTCTGTAAAATATTTTATTTTGCGATTGTAAAGATATGGATAATCTTTAAACATATATGCTAGTACACTGTCAGTGGTTTTTTCCTCTAAACTTATATCTTGCAATATTTTTTGTGATAAATCTTTGCCCGTTTCCGCAGCATAAATGTATTTTCCTCAAATTTTACATCTAAATAAACAACTTCATCGAATATGCCCTATTGTACTCTGATTGGTTGTTGCCCATACGTCTCCACAAAAAATTAAAATATCCGTTTCCTTCGTGCACTATGACAGGACCAGTCATGCAAATGACTGGTCCAGTTACGCGCGGTTTGTGAATCAATAGGTTCGATATCATAGCAGTTTTTTTTTGCATACGAGCATTGTTATATAAGAAACAAAATCGGCAGAGAAGTGAGAACAGAGTTTCGTGGTAGCATCAACCTAACTTCTGTACCAGCAACAGATTTGTTATGTCAGTTTATTACAGTAATATTTGTTGCGGGAACAATCCAAATATTGTTGAAGCTGTTATGTTGAAGGGAACTAATGCCGTGTTGTAGGAACTTATGTCATGTTTGCAGATAAAAATCAGAGAAATAACCACAACCGACAGTTTTGTTGCGATTACTACCGAAGTTGACAATATTTAGATGATACCAGAAATCAATCTGATTACTCTCCAGGAGTGTTCAAGGCTTACTAAGGACGGGAGGTTGGAATTTACACCAACTCACTCACAGTCTCATAGACCTGTATCAAATAAAGAACATGAGGTAATCAACCGAGTGAGTGAATAGTTTTGGGCGGCTCTTAACGTCGAGGTCTTGAGAGTCGATGAGGGTGAAGTGAAGTGAGTATGAAGCCGCGCCGGAATGAAGGGGCGGGGAAAACGGGAGATCCCCGAGAAAATCCACAGACCAGCTGCATCGTCAGGCACGGTTCCTACATGCAAAAATTCATGAGGGCGACCCCACCGGTAATCGAACCCGGTTCATCTTAATGGGAGCCATGTAGTCTAATCAGTACACTGTAATTAACAGATCATTTTAAGTGTCTGCAAGAGTGAATTGAGCAATGGGATAAGAGAGATGCAAATAAGGAAAGAACATGGATTAATAAGAAATGTTTAGCTCAATTTTAAAATGTAATTTTATACTTAATTTTAACAAGCACCAGATAAAAGAAAACGTTATTAAGAACTAAACTGGAATTTTTTTTTGGGTGTCGTCAAAACCCTTAGACTTGGCAGATCCTAACGCCCCTCTTTTTTTTTCAACATATCTACTACTGATTCTGGGGCCGCGGTGGCGCAGCGGCTAGGATGCTCGTCTCCCACCAATGCGAACCGAGTTTGACTCCCGGCGCTATCAATCCCGGGTTTCGTGCGTGGGAATCGTGCCGGACGATGCCGCTGATCGGCTGGTTTACTCGGGGATCTCCCATTTTCCCTTGCCCTTGCATTCCGGCGCTGCTTCATATAGTCCATTCACAGTTTATTCCAACTTTTCTGAAACCCAGCTAAAGTTCTACTTTCAGGATGTTCCTCCGCCTCACGTAAACAAAGTTTAAAAGAGTGTAGAAAATTATACCAAAAGGACAGCGCACCGAACTCGTGCGCATTCAGTGTAATAATATTTTGCATAAGAACTATTTTCCACTAGTCATTGCCAACGTACATATTTTCTGCTTGTTTTAATTCATATTATTCATAAATAGATAATTACATTTAATAAATAAAATATAAGTAATAATTCAATTTAAAAAAAAATTTTTATGCCAACTCAAGTAGGTATAAAATGCTTGCGATAGGTGACATATTTAGTAAACAACCAAGCACGTCATACATTCGGTGATTATTCAAAGGTTTGGTTCAAAAAGTGTGAAGAAACCGCGAATAGACTACGACTCACGCCTATCGACTCTCAAGATCCCGATGTTAAGAGCCGCCCAAACCTCTTCACTCCACTACAGTAACACTGATTCTAACGCACGCCACTACCTCTCCAGACCACCCGTGTTTCTATCCCTATATTAAGAGTCCAGATGGGTTATGGGTACAGAAATTTGGTTCCTACAACCATAGTTATTTTTTCAGTGAGTGGCAACTGTAATGCTTTCGAAAGCGAAGCCAGGTTCATAAACTGCGTGCACTGTTGCAGGCAAGACGTTCGCGCTCATGGAGATGAAGACGCTGCTGTCGGCACTAGTGAGGAGGTACGACCTGAGGCCGGTGCCGGGTAAGCAGGAGGTGGACGTGGCCTACCGCATCACGTTGCGAGCCCGAGGCGGCCTCTGGGTGCAGTTCTCGCCCCGCCAGGCCCCAGCCCCTCAGCTCTCCTGACCTCACCGCCAGTCGCGGCCACCGCTACCTGCGCCGTCCTACTTCTCCACGACAAACATTTTTGTATTTCTTATGTGTTTATATTAAATCGTTTTTTTTACACACTGCAGTTTAAATTTCATATACGTAGGTTTTCCCTTGGCTCGACCCCAGTAACCAACAAACGCAGACTTAAGGCTGTTTAAGGGGATTCGCTACTAAAAATTGTAATGCCTTTATTAATCACATTAGGTATTTAAAACTATTCCCCCCTGTTTTCTAATGGTAAGAATTGTATATAAATGCGAGAAAGTTTTTAAAGTGAACATGTTTAGGTTTTTTGTAATATAAATGTAATACTAACAAGAAACTACTGATATAACTAATGAGCCTATTTTCCTCAAAATGGGAGCAATTGGTTTTCAAAAAAGTTCTTAAAAGCTGAGTTGGTAGGTAGGTCTTGACGTTTCGTTGAAAGCAATATCATTACATGTGAAACCAGAAATATACGGAACAGTAGTGAGACAATTACAAATACACATGTGCATTACCTGGTTCTCGAAACCAGAAAACATCGTACTATAAACAAGCGTACAATAAACTGCATTACGGAGGACGGATTCGGAGCATCAACTTCGGATTTAATGAGTCCAGTGTTTCGAATTATAGGGTTTACTAACATAAAATATTTACAGATCTGTCATTTTGAAAATAAGCGACTGAGTCATAATAAACACGTAAGTTTACATGCCCTATTGTAGAGCTATTTCTGTGAACAATTCAGTGGAAATCGGTTAATTGGTTCCTGAGATATAGTATAGCAAAATTTATTTTCTTATTTGGTGCTATCGTACAAAATTGGCAAAAAAAGGTGCCCTATATACAATGCTTTTAATAACAACTGTCAACATACAAAGTTTGGTTGAATTTGGTTAAATTGTTTAATATATGTGCCAAAATTATCTAAACTATTTACGATGCCACCATTTTGAAAATCGTTGTTTGACCCACTTAAACCATGTAAATTTACATGGTTTTCTGTAGCATTTATGGTGTGCACAATTTGGTGGAAATTAGATGAACCGTTTCAGAAACGCGGCACATCGGTACCTGGGAACGGAGCGTCGGAGTTTTTCGTACTCTGTCTTACTGGCCAGCCGGCGGCAATCTTGGACCCATGTGATCTTGACATTGATCTTCGACACAACAAATAAAAAAAATAAACCCAAACAATTACAAGAAAATTATATTAGAAAAAAAAACAAACTAATCAAAATTATTAAAAAATGAAATTAAAAAATTTATTTAAAAAACTGAAATATCCGGAGATCCCTCACACCACCATCCAACCATACTCATTTCATCAGCTTGGTAGGTGCAGTTCACCATATTGGTAGGCGTCATAGCCACCGTCCGCCATCGTGATAAGTGCAGCCGTCCAGCATTTTGATCTGTGTAGTCCACCATATTGGTAAGCCCAGCCGTCCGCCATTTTGGTAGCAGCAGTCCGCCATCTTGGTTGGCGTTAGAGTCACCGTCTGCCATTTTGTTTTTTTTGTTGGTGATTTGTTTATACATTACTGGAGTTTGTCTTTCACCTTCGTTCGACAGCCATCATGGTTTATTATTTTGTCATTTGTTTTACATTGCTGGTGCTGCCCCAGAACCGAGCCCAGCAGACCACTTAACCCAATCATTCCCCTCTTACAATACATTTAATTTCTCCGCAAATGTTTTTAATTGGCTAATTACTCGGATATTTTCGGAAAACCTTCGTTCAACAAATTTTCCGGTTTCCCTCCTACCCTGTTTCTCATTTTCTATTTACCCCACCACCATTTCCCCCTCCACCAATTATTTGCCTTCGTTTGATCAATTAGTTGGCAGACCTCCACTCCCACCCCTGATTCTCATTGGCTAACCACATCACATGAGAATCTCTTGGATTGGCTAATTTCTCGTGCGTTTTAGGAAACCTTCGTTCCCACCAATGGGCGGCGTACTTTAATCGCGAGTGCGGACAATTTTTTACATTTAAAAACGCTTTATAGGACTCTACCTGAGCCCACTCGGGAAATCAGTTATTTTTCTTGCTCTTAGAAATGTACGCGTGTTGTCACAGTGGCCATAAAATCTTTTTGGCCATTTGGGCATTTAAAAAGGTGCGCTCGCTTAGTGCCTTGGACAAACGGGACGAGTTACCGTACCTGCCGAAAGAATTTATCTTGGTCTACACAACATACGAAATTTCTATCGTATGAAAGTATTTGCCGGCCTACTTGCAGCAGAACGAAGACATACGGTACTGCCTCCCATGCAAGGAGCGTTTCGAGGGCTGCACCACCTCGGTTCCCGACACGCGCATCGCAGGGGTTGGTGCAAGGCCCGCCGAGCAGCCCTCGTGACGTCTGCGCCCATGAAAGACGACTTCCCCGTTGAAGACGCCCTCCCCGTAGAAGACAACGTCCCCGTAAAAACGAGAAAACAAGGAGAAAACAAAAGATTTCACTTTTTTCCCACCGTGTCCATGGGCAACAGGAGTACCGCCTGCGGCCCATGACAGACGTTCTAAGGTAGGGCGAGGAGGATATTCCGCATGAAGAAATTCCAGCAATTCTGGAGTCTGCCATAATTCTCTATTACGCTTTGTATGTGTTTGGAAGACGCCAAAAGTCGGCGATTTGTAATGCGTGCCCCATTGGAACAAACTTTGTTGATCCTTCGCAAGCATTGCTGCTGCCCACCGTTCCAACAGCTTGTCGAGACGTACGCCACAAGACTTCACGAGCGCAAAAATCAATATCTGCTGTGCCCCGTGCAACGCCAAAGTCCAAAGATTGTGGAGTTATGATAACCCGTGATACATAAAAAAAAGAAGACTATGAGAAACCCATGTTACTTTTAAAAATGTATTACGTGTGTAATGCCATCCAATACCACGAGAAGAAAAACGTGTAAATAAAATTTATTCCTTGTATTACGGAGAATTATAAGAATAAAAATAATAATAATGGAACGTGTGTGCGTTATAAATGTGTTTAAAACAATAAAAAAAGGTTTTTTTCTTGAGTCATGTCCTGATCATGTAAGTATGAAAAAGAAAACACTGTTGTTAAATAAAAAATATTTAGTTTATCAGTGTTGTTATAATTTAAATAAAATAAAATATGTAGTATATAAGTTTTTTTATAATGTAAAGAAAAATATTTAATGAGTTTCTAGCAGCCACTAACATAATATATATATTTTTTACGTGTAGGAACGTTATTACTAAAAAAAAAATTAAGGATTGTGAAATAGTCACGTGCCGTGCATGGATGCGTTATGTTGCTTTCTATGTAGTAATCATAGTTCGAAAAACCCCAAAAAACAGCGCTAAAACCACTTCGCTACCTCTCACGGTATGCAATACACACAGTGAAGGATCCGATGCATTCCCACTAACCCAGGCATAGACGCTCATCATAAAAAACATTTCCTCCCAAGTTTAAAATCAGTACTTTAGGAAATCCAGGCAGCGGAAAAAAAATACGCATATGGTTACTCCACGTGCGGCAATTTTTCTAGCACCCGTTGTCAGCATATAAAACTCTCTATACCCATAGATAATTCACATATAGTAAGTTTTGCAATAAACCAATTATATACCAAGAGGATAAGCTAGCGTAAAGTTATACCCACGACAAGTAAAAAATCATAAAACCAAAAACCTTTGGAAAAAAAATTCTGTATTTAAAATACAATCTTGTTCGTTCGCTCCATTAAAATATATATCTGATTCGCAGTAAAACACTTCACCCTNTAGCCGAATGAAATATATGTATGTGTGTGCGGCCTATCATACAGCAGGTGTCAATAGTATTCACTCTTAATGAATTATGGTAACTAAAAGATTGTTTTATTCCAGAAATGCTAGTACAACATGCAGATTTATACCACAATACGAATTCGAGCAAAGACACGCACATACAGCTCTCATTCTCCACCCTTCAACCTTGTCGAGACATAAGGAAATACGTGACAAGTGCATAAAAATACGATAATTTCACAGCAAGTGCATTGCGGAGATCATGAAATTTTAGTTATGTTAATCCCTTTTGAATGTAGAAAATTAATACTATGTAAAATTGTTTTGGTATATAAATTCTGGCTCGAACTTCACCTTTGTTTTTTTTTTCGTACAAACCAAATAAAATAATTTTTTTATATTAATTCTGGCGATACTTTCTGATGCTGTGAAACTAAGAAAAAAGGGGGGTGGGGAGAGACTATCAATTTCCTCTTGCTCATACGTCAAACACACACATACACACACACTCACACACAGCTACAGCTACACACACAGAGGCCGGAATATCCCAATTGCAGGCGAGACTGATAGACACATTAAAATATAACCAAGACAAAATCATACTTAAAGAAGTAGTCACGAGTCCCATTACAGAAGTAAACGAGAGGCACGTGCAGTCGTAATCTGAGCTCGCGCACACGGCCAGCCGCGCTCCACCAGGTGTTGAATTGGACTTGCCCCAGCGCACTGACCGCCGGGGGAGGCTTGTCGCTCCAGCAGTATGCTTTATTTCTTGCACAAGCCAACTTTCACTCATATGATAATAAACACAGATATCTGCACACACAAGTCAACACCAGGGAAGACCCATATTGAAGGGGACCCGGGTTATATACTTGACACGTTCAGCCGGAATTTCAATTTTAAAAATCACTCCAGGTGAATGTCGGGATGATTTCTTGGTCGAGTCCTTACATGTTACCGCTTGCCCTACCAACTCGCTCCGGCGAGTTGGTAGGGCAAGCGGGATGTTCTTGAATTTCTTAGAATTATTGAAATTTCTAAACGAAATTAAAATAATACGGTTAAAACTGATATCATACAAATAGGTTCTGTGTAGGAAAAAGCATTCTAACTTGGATGGTATTAAATTTCCAACAAGACGCATATTGGAGGAAAAAATTAGTTAAACTCGCAGAAAACCTACCGAAACAAGTTTGGTATTGCATCCCTTTAGAAGCTATTAACACGTGATAATAATCCTTTGTAGGCAGTCAGAGTCTCTCTTTGACACTGGATGAAGGGAGCTACCACAATAACAACAACTCTGTAGACTGCTGGAGTGGTTGTTAGTTGCGTATTGCTACGGGAGTTTGCAGAAGAAAAATGCCCTGGCAAGTTCTGTCATCGATAGATCATACAATGTCTCTGAATAACGCCCGTGACCCGCGTCACAGAATATCTTGCACAACGCAGCATCAGCTGTGGAGAGGGGAGCAGTGGCATCAAACTTCCTTCACGCACTAGGTACGCATTGTGTATGGCCTTGTGATCATTCTGATCGTATGTGGGCATGACATAGTGAGCATTTAAACTAAATTTTACCACTGGGCTCGAATCACAGTAGGTCGCCGCATTTATCGGATCCAAACTAGTGAATCCGTGAATGCCCAGGACTACCGGAGCATCACCCTCAGCCTCCGACCCAGCTTTACTGGCTCTGCAGAGTCAGTTGGGGAATGATTCACTTTACATGATGTTAATGGCCTCCCGTACCACCCCCACTCTCTGAACCAATACACCTCGAGGAGATGGAACTCCTCAGAATGTATCGGTTAACAAATTATTCTTATCCCACTTGTATGGAAAATGCACTGACCTTCCTAACGATATCCATCGTCAACTGTCTGAGCCCACAAGAAACTCTTCACAAAATGAAACACGCCACCACTGAGGAGTAAGATAACTTGCCAAAAGATAATGTGGATATTACTCTAGTGAGAGTTGCGTGCTCTCACCCCCTTCTCTACTAGTGCTTCTCTACCCACTAATAAAGAGCATGGTTCCTACCTATCTGTCTCCTGTAGCATTTTCTATTAATGCATGCAATAATTTTGAATTCTTCTCTGTAGACAGGGTTCTTACGGTGCGTATGCCAGTTTTTCCCTATCTATTCTTAGTTATAGGTTACCTATAGGTACACCTAGGGAGGTAGTCATGGCCCCAAACGCGGCCATGGCTACCCAATCCCTCTCTACCACGATGCATGCCCCCTTGCATGGATTCCCTCCTTTGTGGGCGCAAGGGGCCTAGTCCTGAGACGCACTTAGCCCCTGTCCCTACCTCGAACGTACATTTAACACTTGGAATTAGGGTAGGTTAGAAAAAAACGACCGGTGCATGCCTGGCCGTGTTCAAGAGCGCATCTGTGTTCGTGGAGACCTTGCCCATAACAGAGACCTGAAACCTACCAGGAAACTCTGTCTACCACTAACATATTTAATTAGTTCACCGATTTAAATAGTTATGCTACCAGCGTTATGTTTTTATTTATTTAGTGTAAAGTGTGTGTTTCATTTATTCAGTGTAAAGTGTGTAATAAAGATCGTTTAAGCAAAGTTTCAAGGAACGTTTCTCCGTCCACTGAAAGTGTCCTTTACTGCCATCCAGAAATATGTAGCGACATATATTTTCACCATCATACAGTGTCATCACTAGTATAAGCTGTTCACGATGAACTGAGTACTTGTGAAAGCCCTGTTTGTGATCTTCTTGTATGTACGTTGTGTTTTCTTCCACAACATATAAAATTAGCATTGCAATTACCCTGATAACTGTATACATGCGTCGGTCAAGTGAAACTCTGAAAATATTAGAAAAATAAATATTTTATAAATTTTTTAAACCTTGACACTTATTTGCGTTAAAATAAAGAGAAAGCAAAATAAATATTTTCAGTGTTCACAAATGTTTACCTAATGTTTTTATTTCAATGTTAAGACATGAAATTACTTTCCCTCCATCGTTACCAACTTTACTGGGTTCATGCCAGTCAGTGTGCCCGTTAAATTATAAGCAGGCACGAGCAGCGACATTTATCAAAGTTTGACTTCAAAAGTGCGTAAATAACCGTGAATAGCCTAATAATCTGTTTCCACATATTGCATAAAGCGGTATCACTCGGGACGTCTGTTTCCACTCGCACTATTGCTATAGACGAGGGGACTTGTAGAAGAATTGCACTTCCCAACGTCCCTTAAGCCATCTTCAAATGACTTCCCACAAACACAACAGCGACTTCATTTGCAGGCTTGTCTTAATCGGAGACCGAAGAATGCCATTTGATAGTTTTAAGTGACGAATTTAAATTTTATATATGCACATTATAGCTGCACTCATGCATGAAGATGGACTGGATAGCGTAAAAATCTGAACACAAGAGATTCTACGGCTTTGTGAAATTCCCTTCATTACGCGACACCAAATGCCTCTTGTACAAGACGATGCCTTCCCAAGTACAGCACATATTTCCCAGAACTGCCTTCGTGCTAACGGCGCACTTCTTTCGCAGTTCCGGTCTCCATTTATACAAAATGTTTTTGAATAAAATGACGAAATTAAAACAACAGTATATATGGGCTATTAGAAACAATAAGTTTTATTTAAAAATGTTTGGAAAGGTCATATAATATTTTAAAATTTAAGTAGAAATTGGGCAAAATAACGCCGGGAATCCGCAGCTTTACGTACTTGCGTGCACAACAAGTTGCATCCTACGGAGGTGAATGGAACTGGCGTGACATGCGGAGAGCGCCTGCGCATAAAACCAAATGAATCGAGGTAGCAAGGCCGCTGTTCAGCTGACCAGCCATTCAGAGTGGCGACTGTTTAAAAATGGTGTTGGTACTCCCGCCAAGAAGTCTGGCCATCGTAAGGGGTGGGCTTAATTGAAACCCCTCTTAGCAATTGAGTAGTAAAGGCTGCCAGAAGCGACTGCATTTTATTTACACCAACGCACAAACAGCAGTATTGCCGACGTCGGGTATTATTGTTGCCTATGTACAGGCGGTCGCCAAACGACGCGCCAGTTCCGTTTGCCTTCGCGATATGCAACTTGCTGGTCACACATGTCAAAGAAATTGCGGACTCCCGGGGCCATTTTGCTAATTTCAAATTAATTTGTAAAAATACCAGACGACCGTTCAAAAAAATTGTGTTACTACTCTTTGTTGTTTACAACAGTCCGTAGATGTTGTGGTTTGAATTTATACATGTTATCTATATTGAGTCAGCAGGGACGGGAACTTTAGCCATCATTGGGTCTGCAGGATTTGGAGCAGCAGTTAGTTCAAAATTTGGATGACATTCCACATAATAGCATTATACGTCATTGTGTTGTACACAAGACTGTAGAGCCATGAATATCTATGCTACGGGTGGTATAACAATGTTAAGAAGGTACTCTTCCGCTGTACAATGTTTCCCGCTAAATGGCCAGTTTGTCTTGTCACCAGTTATCTTCGTTGTCATTATTTTTAGTAAGTTTTATTCCTTTACAACGTTTTTTTCTGAGTACGGTAACTTTTGTGGCAATGGTTGTACAAACAAACGATTGTATAATTATGGTTTTGAAAATTATATTAGGAATGGTAATTGTCTGTAATGAAATAAAATATCTTAGTCAGTGAATGTTTTCTTTAGTAATACTGGTTGAATATTTATTCAAAAAGTTATCTATACAAGTAACTACAGCAGTATATACATAAAATAATAATTTAAACTTGAAATCTGTTGCAATTAGTTTGGGCACCCATCTGTCAAGAGCATATAAAAATCTGTATACTTTTTAAAGTGTGTCTGTTTTTAGTTTACACATAATATTTTAGAAGGCTGTTTTCTAAATTGTTTTGGACATATGATGATACCTTGTTGAATGTGATAAATACACACAAGTACACAGTATATTTAAAATTACGTCGTAGTTTTCTTTCAACACCTTTACTTACTGTTAACTACTAAAAAAAATTTATTTTACAAAACACAAAATTTAGGATTTCAATAACAATATATATGAGAATTAGTTTTATAAAAAACCTGTATCTTTACCAAAACCGATTAATTACAATTTTCGTTATGAAAAATTATCAATTATTCCCAGGCGATTTCACAAAAGGAATTATTCCAAGACGAATTCACAACTAAACTTCAACACAAACTATTACTAGCATATGTATGAACTGAAAAAGAGTGTCAGTCCTGCAATTTTAATTTATTAACCAATACTCTTCAGGTTTCGTTCAAGACTATTTTATTCGATATCTGAGCATTTTGCTTGCAGCGCGAAACTCTGACATATGGCAGTCATACGACCACTTAATCAGAAATTCTTACGCCAAATTTCATGTATCCACTTCTAAAACGTAGGGTACATCTCAATAACATACTAAAAAAAACTAATTTGTGCAATCCTGGAATTTTGTGACAGTAAAAAATCCTCAAGGACGTGCACGAGCAGGAACATACACATAAGTAACCATACTACGTAACTTAACTTGCAACCGTATCATGTTACGTTGTTACAATCCTGAGTTTATGACTCTATCCTTCAAGACGCACTGATGCAACAGAACGTAGCAACAAAGCGTCCCGCTGTAATTTATGTGAAGGCAACTGAGCAACATGGCTAGTGGCCAGGGTTGGCGAAAGGTCTACGTCTTTAAAGGGCCAAGGGTTAAATGTAACTTTTTTTAAAAGTATTTTACATGTGTTTCAAATTAAAAATAAAGCTAGTAAATATCACAATACAACATAACATTTCTTACCAACGTGCTTACTCGAAACTTACATAATACCTGGACAGTTCCATTTATTAGCACGGGAACGCTATCTTGTACGGGCTTCGGATGTAACTTGCGTCGTGTAAAAGCTACTTTACTGATCTAGTACACACCGTAACTGTTCGGTGCTTCGTTACGTGTTACTGTTACGAATGTGTAGGTTCTTCAAGGGCACAGACTATCTGGAGCTGTTTTTGCGGGTTTTAGGAACAGAAGCAAGAGGGCGATAAGGGCGACACTGACACGCGCCGCTAGTGTGTCATCGCTTCCACCCGCAAGGCTCTCACCTGGCGTTTACCCGTGGCACTTAAAACTGTGACCCTATAATTTTATTGGTGGAAGTCTGTAGGAGAGCTCAGTGCAGATCCCTCTAATAGTTTTGCTTGTTTCCGTCCAGTATATTTTGAAACACAGCAGTGTGAAAAAGTTTTAAGCCTTGTTTGAGGACCCGGGGATGGTATTTTTAACACGCGTGATGACTTTTAGAGTGGTATTCGTCGCCCGTTTCAGGCGTGTTTTCTTAGCGTATATCGGTATAGCGGGAATTTTTTATTTATTTAAAAAAGCGGATTTCAAACACACAGTAACGCCATTAAAGCGACAGGTAGGCGGCGCCCATATGTCGGTCGCTACCTGGTGCTTGCGATGCGCTGCAACGCGTTTGAAAAGTGCGATTTTCGACGAAACTATCGAATGTGCCCCTAATAGGTTTACATAAGAAAAGAAAGAACATTCCAGACGACGACGGGATGGTACTTTCAAGACATTACGAACATTATAAACATTATTTTCATGCCCCCAACATCGCTTAAAACGGCTTTGTCACACATATATATCTCGAAATATAAGAAACTGGATAAATGCGAAACTACTATAGAGGCGTGCAATGGGCTTTGCTACAGATTCGTTTTGAATAAAATTATAAGATCACCGCTTAAGGTCACTTTCAGGCAAGTCGCCGGTGAAAAGAATGCACGCCGGTTGAGGGCCTTGCACGTAGAGGCGATAATGCTTTGCATGCGCCGTTTGGCGTCGCGCTTAGTGCATCATCGATTTTGGTCTCAGTCACACAAAACGCACACCTCACTAGGCGACCACTTTTTACGGCTGCCGTCTACCTAGCGCTTGAATCACAGTGATTGAAATACTCGTTTTTCTACGAAACTATTAAACGTGCTGATCTACGAAGATAACACACACTTCAGACGAGGGCTGTTGAGTACTTTCAAGACATCACGCTCATTAGAAACACCATTTCAGACAGAGATGGGCAGTATCGGAAATAAAAGTATTTGAAATACATTTTTTCGATACATTTGTATTTTGTATCGAAAATATATTTTCTGCTAAGTATTTTGTATCGGTATCAAAATATGTTATTGTAGTATTTTGTATTTTACAAAATAAATTTCTAGGTTGCACGAATATTGGAAACGACCTTTTATTAGCTTCCCTTGCGGGACGTGTTTGATGTAATGAATACGTTATGAACATTTGCTTGCATTCTCAAATGAAAGATCTCCAAAAAGTCGGTATCATGTCAGTGCAATACATTTTTTTGTTCATGCAAACATGGTTTTTCTTAATAACAACACTTCATATTATTTACTTCACAAATGGTGGGGACCATTAAATATCTACGCCATCCAGCACCGCAGAAAATGAAAACAGCTGAACCTTTTTGACTATACATATCTCTCATGAAGTGCTTTCGATAATATGCAAAGCTCTAAGGTGCGTCGTTGTTTGCTGACAAGGATGTTGAATGTGCTGAGTGTAAGCCTATTATGAATTGTAATTAACAAGTTTAAATTGAAAGACACGGCAATGGCGGTTAGTGGTAACAAACGTTCTGAGCTTCCACGGTGTGTTACTTAAGATGGTGAGTACTTCACAGTCTTTGAAGGAACTGAAGGCACTTTTAAAGCTCGGCGCGAGTTGTGTCAACAAGGCAAATGTGTTATCATCAGTGGTTCGTATACAGCCACAGCCAATTTCAAAACCCACTTAAAGGTAAGTAAATACAGTACATACATGTTTACAGATATGCTTAGCTACTGCCCAATATAAATCATACACTGCAAAAATACATTACAATACAATAAAACATATGCATTTATACATGTTCAGAGAATATGGGATATATCCATTTGAAACTTAGAAACTTGAGTGGGCCAGGAATGGAGTTGGAGTTTTAAGAAAGAGAGAAATCCATCAGAAAGCCGATGACGACCATCAGTAAAAATTACAGCAAATACGACTTTCGTTTGCAAATATGCTTACTTCGAGTAATGTTGCAAGCCAGAAGAAATTTGATTCACTAATCAAAAAATTTCAAGAAAGTGTGTTCACGAATTTCTTATAAATTCTCCTAAAGATATGAACCCTGCTTCAAGCAATCACAATGAAAACCAACAGGTTTCAACAGATCAAGAATGGTTTGTTTTTGATGAAGATCAGAATTATTATCCAGAAGGAACTGAAGTTACAAAATCGAACTTGAAGTACTACAATTTATGCAAGACAGATCAAGACAAGTGAAAATACTGGATAATAAAACTCTTATACGGAAAGTTTTTCTTAGGTATAACACATGCCTAACATCAAATGGTCCTGTAGAAATACTTTTCTCATTTACAAGGTTTATACATAGTCCCAAACGACACAGACTTAGCGACTCAATGTTTGAAAAACTTGTTTGCTTGAAGGGAAATGAAGCATTTTCATGGCATACTTAATAAATAATGATTAACGATCGTGGCATTTTTTTGGAATGTGTATTTTGTATTTTGACGTGTATTTCAACATACTTTTTTGTATCTTGGACTTTCAATACATTGTCAACAAGTCTTTTGTATTCTGTTTTAAAAATACATTTTAATGGGTATTTTGTATGTACAATACTTTTCGCAAGTATTTTGCCCATCTATGATTACAGAGAACTCCAAAATGGGTAAAAGTGTTGTATCTCAAAATATACAGCGTCAGATACACACAAAACTACTCAAGGACACTGCATTAAACCTTATGACAGACTTCACACCAATAAAATAATATGATGACCGTTGAAAGTGCCATAGGTACACGCAGTGCGACGAGAACACTGCACGTCAGTTCAGAGCCTTGCGGTTAGCGGCGATGGCGTACTTGATGCGCGAGGCACTGTCGCCCTTATCGCTTCCACGCTTTTCGGACTCGAACGCGGAACAAAGCGTTAGTCAGACGAGAGCCTTAAGGAGGAAGTATCAATACCTTATTGGATTTACGTAACTTAATTTTCGTAGCCAATATTTAAGAAACCAAGCTAGTCAAGGTATAGGGAACATCTGAACAGTTATTTCGAAATACAGCTTTTTTTCCTTGCGTAATTAGCTTTGCATCTGTAATCGTAATCAAATATTACCATATTCTGTAATAAGGTAAATCACACATGGGAAAATAAATGTATAATTGAAACTGTACAGATTTTAAAAAAATCGTTAAGTGGTCCTGTATGTAATGTCTAGCTTTGATTTTTTATGTCACATTTAGGTTACTTCTACTACAGGTTGGGAAGATCAATGTTGAAAGTTCGGCAACCAAACATTTTTGTCACTAGGCAAGCGCTGGTGCGCATGTGTACCATTTTTTCTCTATTTTCTACTTTAAAAAACAAGATAATTGCAATAATTATAAATGAAATATTAAATAACTTCGTAACTATGTAAAATATTTATATTTTACTATTAACATAGCTTAAAATTTTAATTGAAGTTTACCTTTTGGAACACTGCGCATCTAGCTGTGAAAATTTTCCCTATGCCAAACTCTTTAGTTAGAAATCTAGTTTTGTTCCTAACCTGAATATAATTAACCTTAGTCTGGTCATACACTTTCATTACGAAGATTTGTAGAAAAAATTGAAGATGGAATGTATACTACCCCTTTAAGGCTGGAGGCATTCGTGAATCACTCCGTGCAGAGACTAAAACTAGAGTCGTGATTGTGGCCGAGAAACACCAAGCGGAACTTCGATGACCCAGATGTAGGGATGGCCATCGATATTCGATATTTTCGAAACGTCGATGCTTGAAGGTTCGATATTCGATATTTTCCCGTGGATGTTTATCGACCATCGATGGTTTTTCAGTCGATGTGACATCGATGCCAAACATCGACGGGTTAGTGTCGATGTTCCATCCCTTCTCAGAAGACAGCCAACGACTGCGGTGCGAAGCAGGTAGGCATGTGGCGGGCACTGCCCGGGGAGGATTGGAAAGGGTGGGGAGTGCGCTACTGGTCGGGGGCGTGCCGCGGGGTGAACTGCAGCCAGACGCCGCCCCTCGAGCGGATGGTGATGCGGTACACGATGTTGAGGCTCTCCTTGCCCGGCACCAGCGACAGGTCGAAGTGCCGCACCACCGCCGACACCATGCTCTTCATCTCCAGCATCGCGAACTTGTGGCCTGCAACATGCACACGCCTCACACGATTATCACACTGCGTCATTGTAGTCTGGTCACAGTGTCTTCGTGCACCACTTTTTGAATCAAACCTATAAAAAAATAACCTCATGTATGACGTGTTTCGTTGTTTGCTAAAAATACTTTGGGACCGCGGTGGTGAACTGGTGGTCAAACTACTCACCTCTCACCTAGGCGGCCCACCAAGGCGAACCGGGTTCAATTCCCGGAAGGGGTTTCTCCAGGATTTGAGCATGTGGGAATCATGCCGGACGATGCCCCTAGCGTGACGGTTTTCTCGTGAATCTCGCGTTTCTCCCGCCCTTGCATTCCGGTGCTGCTCTATACTCATCTCACTTCACCCTCATCTGCTCTCAAGACCTCGGCGTCAGGAGCGGCCTAAATCTCTCCACTCCACTAAATATGTAATGTATCACAAGCTATTGTATTTTTATTAACACGAAAGTATCTTACTCATATTTAAATTGAACTTTTACTAATTTTTGCCCGTGAATTGTAATATATCACTTGTAATAAGTATGAATAAACACCGAGAGAAAATATGTGTGTAGGTAGTGCCTAGTAAGTAATAGTTATCATGCCAAATATTGTTACCTAAACTGAGTGCACACGAACGCGGTGCCTTGTATTTTTCGTGTAATTTGCAAGACTAGGTTAAGTTTTGTTTGCGAGAGGCGGAGGACTAGGCTGATTTAGCAGGACCTCGGAGATATTGGGAGTTGCCACGAATGAACTGTATAGGCTGTTCACGGTTTCAACCTTTGAAAAATTACACTGCTCCTACCTGAATATATTTTTACGGTCGCCCTGACTGGAATGCGCCCAGTAAAGTTGGTTATGACGGAGGAAAAGTAGTTCCACGTTTTAACTTTATATCAAAGCGTTGGGTAAAGTTGAGTGAATACATAAAACATTTTTTCTTTGTAGTTTTTCAATGCACGTAAGTGTAAGAATGAGCAAATTTATCGAATATTTACTGTAATAATATTTTTTTTACAGAGTTACGCATGAATAAAGCGACGAGGCCCATAGAAATGTTAATATTTTACATTTGGTGTAAGAATAGACAACGTGCGTACTAGCAGATCTTAAGCAGGGCTTCCAGAAGTGCTCAGTTACCGTGAACAGCCTTTACCTGATTCAGTAGTTGCAAAATACACGTTCATCAGTCAATATTAAGTTCTCCTCCCGGCTGGAGCATGAAGTGCTTTGCTCAATTTTGGTAGAAAACACGTTATGAAATAACGGATGGGTATTTTTTAGTGGTGTCTGTGCGCGAAAAGCATTTAAGAAACGTTTCGTGCCTAAGCAAGTTTCAGTTCTCACTTCAACTCAAAGGGTTATTTTTTTGGTCGTGAAAATGGCTAAATCTGGTGCTTTCAAAATCAGTTTAAGCTGTTGAATTGTCTATGCAATAACTTGAGTGTTGTTTTCAGACACGCATCGTAGTATTTATTATCTTCATTAGCGTTCCATGATAATGTAAGGTCACCGCTCAGTCGCGTTCAGGTCTGCCCCCGACGGAAAGACTGCACGCTAGTTGATCACCATGCGCGTAGAGGCGAAGAGGTAAGTTGTGAGTGAGCAAAAGTCGGCCTTATAGTTCAGGCATTTCGAGGCCTCGGAAGCATGAAATAGCTGCAGGCAGGTGGAACCCTTACCATACAGGGAGAATGACTTCTAATGGAGCACTTTACCCGGCTGTATAACATGCACAACACATTAAAAAGTAGTACCCACATTACCAACACTTTCAGATATAGTACCATTTATGTTGAACATGAAAGATTATGCGTATTTTGTAACACTGTAAATTATTTTGCTGGAATTTACTAATTTCACTATTCACAATTCTTAAATGCTTCAGTTAAGAAATATGTTGAAAGTATTTTTTTATAATTTATTATATTTGCGNTCACTATTCACAATTCTTAAATGCTTCAGTTAAGAAATATGTTGAAAGTATTTTTTTATAATTTATTATATTTGCGTAATTCAGTTGTAAGAATAACAATATTCGTGGCTAAAGTGGATGCAAATAAAACAAATTACTATAATTTTTTTTTTTTCATTTTTTTATATTTCTCACGTACAACCAGAGTAATTATTATAATGATCTTACTGGATGAATTNATTTTTTTTTTTTCATTTTTTTATATTTCTCACGTACAACCAGAGTAATTATTATAATGATCTTACTGGATGAATTATTATTATTATTTTGCAAAATGTGCTTTTTGAAGATTTAGAATGGAAATAACCTTGAGTAGATGAAACATAGACTATTAACAATGAGTTTTTTTACACATTGAAATAAGTATATCCTAGCAAAATATTTTACAGCGATAAGAAATATACACTTTTTTCTTTCATATACGCGGAGTTGCTTACGCGTGGGAGATGCTATTTACTGTTGAGGCTACATTCCGTAGACATAATGATGCCACTGAATTTCCGAACGTTCATCGAAACGCTCCGAAATTATTTAATTTGCTGCAGCAGGAAAGGTCAACAGTATTTTGTTCTGTAATCCTAGACAATGCGTTATATTCTTCTGAGTCGTACACGTACGTCCGGGTTCTATTCCTGCGTGAACCACGATTGTGTGAAACTACATAGACTAATTTTAGGTTCGTTTAAAATGTAATGATCCCCTCTTCCGACCAATTCTCCAGATTTGCTTCTCACCAATTGTACAGCATCAGGAGTGTAAAAACCTTGGCGGTGTTTTTGAACAAAGATAGACGAGTCTCGGAAAGTCAGGAATTACTTAACCACGGTCATTAGTAGGACTAGCAACATTCACAGATTATTATTTGTGATCTTGTTTTGCCAGTTATTCCACATAAAAGATTATTCAGACTGCACAACTTAATATAATAATGCGCCGTTCTTGTAAATTTCTCAGCATCACAACATATTTACTTTTGAACAAACTCACAAAAGAGACAATCATCTAATTGACTTTTTGTGTCGAGAGTAAAATAAATTACTCGTAGTCATAAAATATACTCAGAATTTGAGACACCTCATTTCCATGTGTGAACGAAGTTGACGCTCATGGGACTGTTTGTAGGTAAAGAATATTATGAAGTATAGGCTGCATATCTTCAAGCATTATCATTTGCAATTAAACTATTTACGTGGCGTCACTTAATAGTTGGAACTTACGCAAACTTTTGTGGAAAATTAAGACATTCTAAATAATATGTCATGTAAAATTACGTACTGCACAGGGTTATAAATTGTAATCAACTTTTNGAAAATTAAGACATTCTAAATAATATGTCATGTAAAATTACGTACTGCACAGGGTTATAAATTGTAATCAACTTTTCAGAGTGTAATGCTTTTGAGTTAATGAAGGGAATACTGCAGGGAACTGCAATCATTTTCAGGGTTTGTGGATATTTNCAGAGTGTAATGCTTTTGAGTTAATGAAGGGAATACTGCAGGGAACTGCAATCATTTTCAGGGTTTGTGGATATTTGTTCAGTGAATACCATATTGCGCTATTTGTTGCTTAATAATAAGTTGGAAACATATGTCCCATCTCATTTTTCAGAAAAATCTTTTCAGCATAAACCATTGGCCATAAATTACGAAGAAGCTTGAGATAGCTTTTGCTGTATGGAATAACTTCCCATATCTCTTTATAGTTACAGAATATGAATTCACTTTGTATATTGCCTTTAACGTACGCAACTTGTATCTCTCGAAGATGTGCGAGTACCAGAGCTACGCAGGTGAAGTACTCCAGTAGGGGAGCGCATACATTTGAGCATGCTAGGGAGTCATTAGTGGCATACGAGCAATTTGAATAACCTGTAAAAGGGTACCTGAGAGAGGTATACTAATTGCCGGCATCCTTTAACCTCGGAAACTGATTGTTTCCCCTTCCTCCCCAGTGAAAGGTGTGTTGTGGTTGGCTGACGGGTTCTCCCACCCCTTCTAAGGAGTGCTGTGATTGGCCGTTGCTTTTGGGGGTACATTTTAGGTGGACAAAGCACCCAAGCAACATTAAGAAGACTTCGTAATTTTTCAAGGAAGTCTGGAAGGCGAGGGGCTAGGGGAACGGTAGGAGGGGTACAGGGTTGGAACAGGATGGTTGAGGAGTCGGTGAGTCATTAGTTCGAGACTCATTGAGGGTAATCATGTGTAATTATATGTAAACGCATAATGAGTAATTGTGTAATGAGTAATTTTGTAATAAACAATTACGAGTATCGAGAGTAAGGACATGTACCGAGAGTTATTACGGATAACAAGCTAAAGCACACATACCGAGAGAGTAATTACTCACTAAGTACACATCCTACCCCGACCACTGCTCCAATGCAACTGAGCTGTGAGTCGCTAATATATTTCTTTTATATGTCCGCCATCTTGGTTGGTTTCAATTCTCGCCTTGTATAAGGGGAGCATAATTACATTTATCCTGGTCTAATACTCGATTCGATTCTCGTCGAGAATATTTAACCATAAAAAAATATATACTGGATTAGTCCTCGGATCGAATCCCGNATTACTCACTAAGTACACATCCTACCCCGACCACTGCTCCAATGCAACTGAGCTGTGAGTCGCTAATATATTTCTGTTATATGTCCGCCATCTTGGTTGGTTTCAATTCTCGCCTTGTATAAGGGGAGCATAATTACATTTATCCTGGTCTACTACTCGATTCGATTCTCGTCGAGAATATTTAACCATAAAAAAATATATACTGGATTAGTCCTCGGATCGAATCCCGNTACTCGATTCGATTCTCGTCGAGAATATTTAACCATAAAAAAATATATACTGGATTAGTCCTCGGATCGAATCCCGTCGAGGGTAAGGAAAACATAAATATAGACATACTGAGCTAAACCTTGCATTCATTCCCATCGGGGATAATTAAACCGTAAATATATTTATAGTAGACCAGTCCTCAGTTCGAACCCCTTGAGGGTAAGGGAAACATAAATATATATATATACTGACAACCTGACGTCGATTCCCATATACGGTTATTAATTCTTAAGTACGTTTGTATTGGGTTTGTGCTTGGCTCGAATACCACCAATGTTAAAACATAATTACATTTATACTAAGGTAGTCCTTAGTTCGAACCCTATCGAAGGTAATTCAAGTATAAATATATTTATAATGACAGAGTGCTTGGTTCAAATTCTGGCGAGTTAAAATATGTATGTACCGATTCAATCCTTGGTTCGACTCCTGTCGAGGTAAAGTAAATTGTAATAAAGAAAATTAAAGTATAATTACAGAGGGTAATTACATTTGAGAAAGCACTCGTAGTTACACATCCAACCTCTACGAGACCCCGTACTAAATCATAACAAGTATATCGTTTAAATAACACCCTCACAAACACGGTGATATCGCATTGGAATACTTTAACCAAGAATACATTCCTAAAAACTCACGAGTGCCTGGCGGAGATCCCCTGCCGCGTGGCGAGAGTGTAGAAATGTTTGCCGCTAGGAACGCTGTGCTGCGCGGAGAGCCAGTCGACCAGCAGACACGAGAGAATCAACACAGGGCCGCTCTCTGAAGAATATTTAAAGGGTAAGGAAGGACGAGGGGCCAGCATAGTTACACTGAATACCAACAGGAGCGCAGAGATCGTGGCAGNGACACGAGAGAATCAACACAGGGCCGCTCTCTGAAGAATATTTAAAGGGTAAGGAAGGACGAGGGGCCAGCATAGTTACACTGAATACCAACAGGAGCGCAGAGATCGTGGCAGGGACGCAACACTCCTCCAGCGGCCGAAGGCAACACGTCGAGACAGGGCGAGAAAGACAGTTGCAGCGCTGGAGTGTCTCTCCAGCACCGCTTGCAAGATGGCGAGCAGGGGAAGGGCATATACACCGCGCAGAAGCGTGCACGAAACATTCAGTGAAGCGAGACACACTCATACATTGATGTGGAATCCGTCCCCGAAACTTAACATAATAAATGCAATGTTAATTTTAAATGTGTGTGTGTGTGTGTGCGCGTCCGTGCGCCTGTGTGCATTGGAGTGTGTGCGCCAATGATCGGTAGTGTCGCATTGTGAATCATTTCTTTGGAGATGACACACACAGTTGAAGCTTCGCAAACGATAACATGATGTTACAAGTAAAATTACTTACTCTTATATCAACAAAATAATAAAAACAAAAAAAAATTAAAATTTAAAATTAATATTTTTAAGTTGTCACATATTAACATTAAAATAAATTAAAACTATTTTATTATTCCAAATGAACTAATCGCTTCACTCAGAACAATAACGAATACAACATGTGGTTTCCCGTTATGGTTGAGTTAAAAAGTTACGAAAACCAAATGCTGATAGCATGCAAAGCACCGTTCTATGTTAAGAGTAAATATTTGTTGCTATCATACTTAATTTTTCCATTTAGCGAGCAGGGATTCAATTCAGAAAACAAATTCTGCATCAGAACAATTTTCGTCAAGGGACACTCTTCTTAGGTGTATAGAGATATAAACATTTCTGTATGCATAGCAACATTCTACAACACAAATATTCCGTAAAGTGTGTAGATATTCTTCTACATACACTAATACTTATTAGTCTGCCGTTGCTTTAATTGATTTATATAGATGTGTATATCTATTTACTTCATTATATTTGTGGGCGCTTACATATAATAATGGTATTAGTAATTTTTAGGTAATTTTTTTTTACGTGAAGGCATATATTCTACTGATGTTTCCTATGCGAAGCATTAACAGTGCGATACTAGAGACGCCATATCAGTCTGCTGCGTCAGAGGTAATGATGTTGCATATGCGCTCTTCACAAGAAACTCCACAGCAATCATTAGATTCAAAACAAAATGTTGTTATTGTGTTAAAAAGTATCTCCATGTAAGTTACATCGTCATGAACGGTATTGTCTCAGTAAACCTACTCGCCATCTACATCGTTGTTTGAAATAACAGTATTTTTTTGATAGTAGTGGTGACCTATATCTGCATTGTGTGAAATGTTGCAGTTTTACTCCGGCAATGGGTAGACCATCGCCTGTATTTCAGTGCCAGCGTTGTTATAAAATCTGTAAGCATACCCGTAGCATGCATTGTCTTGAAAGGAGTAACTGTGTAAAGAACCCTGGGTGTATTAGATATTGCTGCGCAGAGTGTGGTCGCACCTTTACGAGTAAGTCCAAATTTGAAAAGCATTCAGCAGTATGTAGAGGTAGTGCTCGAACTGGAATAAAGCCTGTTTGCCGTTTCTGTAGTTAAATATTTACCGCATTTCGTTATGTGCGACAACATGTATGAGGGTAAGTTCCAAGAGTCCTAACATGAATCTATATCGTTGTATACTATATCATTATTTGTTTAAGAAAGGCGATGCACTAAGGAAGCATGTGGTTTATCGCAATTTCTGCTTCACAGCAACTACTATTTCGAATACGCCTCCAAATTCGTCACCGCCAGCTACTTTCGATGAAAATACAAAACCTTGACACCAGTGTGTATACTTCAAAAGGAAATTTACTTTAATTCGAAATTTGAGAAGACATCAAAACATACTTGTTTGCGAAAAACTGTTAGAAACAAACATTGTTGCGATAAATGCCAGTGTGTGTTTACTGACCCTATGCAGCTTGAAAAATATTCGTTGTCATGTGAACAAGGTGTTGCAGTGGAAACCTTGCCATCTTCTAGATATGAGTGTCGTTTTTGTCGGAAATTATTAACTTTACGTTGTAATATGTATCGTCACATGAAGATAAATCGATTAACGAACCAAGAGTGTGATGTGCATTGGTGTATGTTGTGTGGTCATTGTTTTACAATAATGTCTACATTAGTGAAACATATGTCAAAGTGTAAACGTAATGTTGGTTTTTTTACAAATTCTACACATACATGTGGGCAATATGTTTGTGGTTTTTTACTTCTATTTTTTTTATATATTGTTTGATGTTTTAAGGCAGTAATAAATATGATTGTGTTAATATTATATATTTTTTATTTGTTATAAGGTAGTGTTTGGATGGTTTGAGGTGTGGTAAGGTATATAAAGGATTTTTTATAATTTTTTTATTAGTAAGGTTCTAGTTTTTATTGTATTAGGTATACAAGGGCTTTCTGGTTTAGCCGAATAGATATGTGGTCACAGTCCGCCCGGAGGGCTTTCCACTATGAGTTCTTGTGAGGGAATGATGTTTGGGAATGGAGTGAGCTGTTGTCAGCGAGGGGTTAGGGGTGTGATCACTCTAGAACTTGGGGATATAAAGCAATTTAAGCAATGGCAGTTTATTACGTATAGTGTACTTAGTAGAATATGTACACGACTTGCGGAATATTTGTGTTGTAGGATGTTGCAATGCATACAGAAATGTTTATATCTCTATGCACCTAAAAAGGGTGTCATTTGACGAGAATTGTTCGGTTAGAGAATTTGTTTTCTGAATTCAATCCTTCCTTGCTAAATGGAAAAATAAAGCATTGTAGCAACAAATATTTACTCTTAACATAGAACGGTGCTTCGCATGTTATCAGCATTTGGTTTTCGTAACTTCCTAACTCAACCATAATGGGAAACCACATTTTGTATTCGTTCGTGTTCTGAGTGAAGCAATTAGTTCATTTGGAATAATATTATGGTTTTTAATTGTTTTAATGTTAATATGTGACAACATAAAAAAATTATTTTTGAAAATGCTTTTTATTTTATTTTTATGCTTTTATTGACATAATACATGTATAAGTAGTTTTACTTGTAACATCGTGGTATCGTTTGCGAAGATTCAACTGTGTTTGTCATCTCCAAAGAAATTATTCACAATGCGACACTACCGATCATTGGCGCGCACACCCACATGCACACACACGCATGGTCGCGCACACACATTATAAATTAATATTGCATTTATTTTTTTAATTTTCTGGGACGTATTCCGCATTAATGAAGGAGTGTGTCTCTCTTCAGTGATAGTTATGCTCCTCCGCAGTGTATATTCCCTTCCTCTGCTTGCTAGCTTNTTGCATTTATTTTTTTAATTTTCTGGGACGTATTCCGCATTAATGAAGGAGTGTGTCTCTCTTCAGTGATAGTTATGCTCCTCCGCAGTGTATATTCCCTTCCTCTGCTTGCTAGCTTGCAAGCGGTAGGCGATGTGTGCTTGAAGCGGAGATGAGTGCAGGAGAGTCACTGGAGCACTGCGAATACTTTCCTCACACTGTCTCACCTACTCTTCAATACACGTGTGTCGATGTGTTAGCTTNTCACTGGAGCACTGCGAATACTTTCCTCACACTGTCTCACCTACTCTTCAATACACGTGTGTCGATGTGTTAGCTTTGGCGACTGGGGAAGGAGTGTTATCTCTCCGCTTCGATCTCCACGCGCCTGTCGGCATTCAATGAAACTATGCTCGCCCCTCGTCTGTCCTTACCATTCTTCCATTCTTCAGGGAGTGGCCCTGTGTTTCTTCTTTCATGTCTGCTGATCGACTGGCTCTCCGCGCTACACAGCTTTCCTAGCGGGAAGAATGTCAGTCCTCTCGTCAGGCGGCAGGGATCTCCGCCAGGCAATCGTGAGTTCCTCGCAATTTACTCTTCGTTAAAGTATTCCGAAAAGATACCGGAGTGATTGTTGGAGTGTTATTTAAATTACATACTTGTTGGGGTTGAATATGTTACTGGGTCTTCTAGAGGTTGCATGTGTCATTACAAGTACTGGCTCAAATGTAATTACCCTCTGTAATTATGCTTTAATTTACTTCTACGGTGTGTCTAACTTTATTACGATTTACTTACACTCGACAGGAGTCGAACCAATGACTAAATCGGTAGACACGCATTTACCCTCACTGGGATTTAACCAAGGACTATGTCAGTATAAATGTATTTACGCTTGAATTTTCCTCAATGGAGGAAGAACTAAGGACTATCTTAGTATAAATGTAATTATGTTCTAGCATTGGTGGGATTCTTACAAAGACTAACCCAATACAAACGACTTCAGCATTACTTACCCTCAATGGGAACCGAGCAATGTTTAGGTCAGTATAAATATATGATTTACTTAACTTCGAGGGGTTCGAATCGAAGACTAGTCCAGTATAAATGTATTTACGTTTAAATTATCCCCGATGGGAATGTAAGTAAGGTTTATGTCAGTATAGCTATATTTATGTTTTTCTCTCCCTCGACTGGATTAGAACCAAGGACTGGTCCAGTATAAATGTATTTACGGTTTTATTATCCTCGACGGGAATCGAATCGGTTAGAATACCAGAAAAAATGTAATAATGCTTCACTACCCATGGCGAGAATCGAAACCAACCAAGATGGCGGACGTATAAAACAAAAAAAAAATTAGCGATTCCCAGCTCAATTGCGTTCAGAGCAGTGGTCGGGGTAGGACGAGTACTTAGTGTGTAATTACTCTCTCGGTATGTGTACTTAGTCTTGGTACATGTAATTACTATCGGTACATGTACTTTCTCGTAATTATTTATTACGAAATTAGTCATTACGCAATTACATCTAATCACGCAATTACTTACCTTTGATGGAACTTCAACTGAGGAGCTCCTCACCAACCTCGTACGTCGGATTGGTGCGTGCCAAGTAAGTCGTCCTATTTTTACGTCAGCTGTAGCCTAAAGCCTGGTGTACAGGTGGACATCTTTTGTGATCAAGAAGGTGATCACCAAAATGTAAACAAGAAGGCGAACACCCTCTTGTAATCAAGTCCCATGTACATACTGTACACACAGTGGTAGTACTTGAATGTTGCAGCATGCCAGTCACTCATTTCCACCACAACACACCAAGATTTTATGATAAACCAAACAAATCACTAATACGGGATTAAAATCTGTTTTATACTCTCCAATTAACAATATCAGTGTAAATAAATGTGCGGGAACCACACAAACGTATATAACGCAAATATAAACAACCTACTTGCACAAGAAGGTGAACGAGAATGAGTTGCAAACAAGTTATCCAGTCACACGATGCAAGTTCTATACTGTTTAGAGATGTACACACATGCACACATACAGATATACACACACATATTCATGAAATACTTTTTGTAAGTTTACTTAAGGAAAACAAAACACTATCGTATCATCTAATCATCAACAATTGACACGCTCACCTAAGCAGTTCCTCGGACCGGCGCTGAAGGGAATGTAGGCGTATGGATGCCTCTGCTCAACCTTCCCAGGCAAGAATCGGTCCGGATCAAATCTTTCTGGGTCGGGATAAATGTCAGGTATTCGGTGAGTTACAAATGGCGTTATTATGACGTCGCAGCCAGCTGGCAGTGTGTGCTTTCCTAAAACAATAAAAATCTTTCTTGTGGAAAAATATTTTTTATCAATAAATAAAATATAGCTTAAAACGAACATAGTAAAATAATTGTGGCTGAAACACACAAATCAATAGTACACACAAACATAGATTTCTAAACAACACATAGTTGAAGCTCTCAATTTACATTCATTTTATCATAGTTTACTACTGTACATTAAATGACACTAATTAGTATTTTTTCTACATAATTTCTGGTACTAAATTTTTTTCGTTCATTTTAAGACTACAACTAAATAAAATTGAATATATTATAAAATTAATTTATTGGTAAATTTTTATTTATATGATATATGCGATAGCTTCCTTAATAATTAGTTATAAAAGAAAACCACATTTACTGTTCCAATTTTTTTGGAATTTAAACTAATCATAATAATTCGTTATAAGTTATATATTGTTCTGTAGTTATACATTATCACCTCATGGTACACCAAACTCTGTGTTAATACCAAGAATGATTTAATTTATATGTTTAAAACATGCTTTAACCTTTTTTAAAAATATCAGTTGTTAAGAATTTTACATTTTCAACCTGAAATAATAGAGTTTTTCACAAACTACCATTATAAATATGTGTTACATCAACAGTGTATATATTTGATAATTGATTATACGGAATTTTTAATGTTCGTGTTGATAGCTAAAAATGTTTATTAATATAAATTCAGTATTTGCATATGAGGAGTACTGTACTCCAAATATATATAAATAAATATATTTTTGTTTGTTTTGATAATGTTACTACTTAGTTGACAAAGAAGTGTTTAAAATAAAGAGAAAACATCTTAAAATAATTTATCTACTAAAGGAAGGTGTAATATTTTTTGTAATTTTATATATTCAAAACAATATTTTTGGGAAATATTTATATAAGACCAAAAACATTTTAATTCGGAAGTTTCAAATTTTCCAGTTGAAATATTTTCAACATAGAAAATAAAAACCTAGTTATAGTAAAAATGTGTGCTATAATGTTAAACAAAATTGTATGTTAGCATCCTTTTTACATGTTGTGTACACCTTTTAATCTCATGATTATTTATGATATTATGCATGGTTTTGGAACATTAAGTCCGCATATATTTCGCTATTGCTCGATAATCGTTTTATGCTAATTGTTATGCCAATTTTACATGCAACAAGATACATTTTGCATCGTTATATTTTAGCCACACTACTCGTTCCATTAATCACTTTGGCCACCTTTGCCTTTTTCAGTAAAATTATTTGTTTGCATATTTACTGTAAAGTCCTTCTGTCATACGCCTTAAGTTATTAATTTCGTCAGTATTACGAAATACCTTATATTCGTTGTTAGCAAATATCTTTAATTTGGCTGTCTACAAGTACTTATTAAAATACAGAAAAAAAAATTCCTCAATAATAATTTATATGACATTATGAATTTAATAGTTTGTTAATCACGTAATATTTATAATAGAATTTTTTTCTTTTCTTATTCACTTTAGTAGTGACTAGTTGTAAAAAGTATTAAAAGGTTTTTTTAAATTGATTATTATTGAAAAGAATTCAGAATTGGCAATATAAGTTAAATAATTAACAAAGTAAAACTGAAAGCAACAAACAACAGTTTATACATTTTAAAAAAAATTTTAAAAAATGCAAAAAAAAAAAAATTATGTGTAGCATTTTTTTTATATACAGTCTATGGCTTATTATTTTATGATTATATATGTGTCAAGTGGTAGCCCATGAGATTAGTTTACTTCTTATTTGTTATTACGGCTGCAACAAAACAGAATTTTTTTTATTCTAGGAAAATGAGTACGAGTTGAACAATTTTTGGTATAATTATAAAATTATTTTAATTTTTTGGTGTCCGACACCCATAAGTTACGTATGAAAGAAAAAAGTATATATTTAGAAACACAGAAAAATATTTTGCTTGAGTAGATTGAAATGTTTAAAATATGAAATGTTAAGTGTTTTTTTTTATCTAAATTAAGCTGTATTTGCATTCTGAATGCTTCAGAAATCAATTTTTGATAACCAACCTCCCCCTTTCTTCAAGAGAGCTCAACACAATAAATATTATAATTTAACATAATAAAATATTTGTAATAATTTATTACCATTAGTATAATATTAGTAAAAATCAATTTCAGCACCGTAAATTAATCATTTTTAAAACTGAACGGGTGTGCATAAAATGAGTTATTAAAAATATTTGTAAATATTACTAGTAATTATATTTATTACATGCAGTCATCGTAATTATTATAATATCCTTGATCGATGAAGATTGTTTTTTTAGAAATGTGCTTTTTGAAGCATTTATAATGAAAATACGTTTAAATTTGCATTGCAAATAGACTATTATTATAATAAGCACATTCTAGCAACATACTTTTCAGTGTCACAAATTATATGGTTACTTATTTCATATGCAATCTGAACCGGACTTTTCTGGCAATTTTGGTAGTGTGTGCTACTTTTCAATGAGTTCANTTACTTATTTCATATGCAATCTGAACCGGACTTTTCTGGCAATTTTGGTAGTGTGTGCTACTTTTCAATGAGTTCGCGTTGTACAGTCGGGTGTGGTGCTCCATTGGAAGCCACTTTAATTATACGTAAATTATTACGGTTTGGTTTCAAATGTAAGTATAGGCTGTTCGCTACTCGCGGTTCACTGAACGCTTTTGAACACAACCTTAGTAAAATGTCACTGTCCATGCTGCATGCATTTTAATGGCCACACTGATTGGCATGCGCCCAGTAGTAAAGTTGGTATTTATGGAANTTACTTATTTCATATGCAATCTGAACCGGACTTTTCTGGCAATTTTGGTAGTGTGTGCTACTTTTCAATGAGTTCACGTTGTACAGTCGGGTGTGGTGCTCCATTGGAAGCCACTTTAATTATACGTAAATTATTACGGTTTGGTTTCAAATGTAAGTATAGGCTGTTCGCTACTCGCGGTTCACTGAACGCTTTTGAACACAACCTTAGTAAAATGCCACTGTCCATGCTGCATGCATTTTAATGGCCACACTGATTGGCATGCGCCCAGTAGTAAAGTTGGTATTTATGGAANCACTGTCCATGCTGCATGCATTTTAATGGCCACACTGATTGGCATGCGCCCAGTAGTAAAGTTGGTATTTATGGAAGTAAAACAGTTCCATGTCTGAATTTTGAATTAAAGTGTTATTTAAACATTAGTGAATACTGGAACGATTTACCATGACGTATGTTTTTATGTTGCATATAAGTTTAAGAATTAACCAATTTTAAAATATTTACTTTTATAATAATTTTTTAGTTTTACTTGGCCGATGAGTCAATAAAGTGATTAAGCCAATGTCACTGTTAATTTTATATGTAGTAGAAGAATACACAATGTGCATAAAAGTAGATATTAAGCAGGGCTTTCAAAAGTGTTCAATATATAATTTAATATAGACGTTACGTGCCCATTTGTATAATAGAGGTTTTCCGCGGTATATTGAACACATTTGAAAACTCTGTTTAAAAACTAATTATATGCAAATTACGAATTCTTCCGCCATATGTAAAAATTAACATTGCTGTGAATCTGATCACGTTATTCATGTGTCTGTCAAGCAAAACTGTTAAATTAAACGAAAAGTAAATATTCTACAAATTTCCTTATTTTTGTACTTATCGAACATAGGAAAAATCACTTTTTGTATGACGCATTTGGTTCTTTCCCAAATATATCACGTATTATAAGCGTTTAATTAAGTGATAAAATAAAAGTGTAGTAATATTCATAAAAATTTAACTTTTACTTATATTTAGTATAGAAATTATAATATTTCACCTGTAATTAATATAGATAAAACCAGAGATAAAATAGGTGTGTTGTTAATGCATAGTAGGAAATAGTTATTATGACAAATACTATTTCAGTGAGTGTGCACAAATGTGGTGCCGTGTCCATTTGGTGTAATTTTCTAGACTTGGTTAAGGTGACTTCTACTGGAGGTTCGGAATAACAATGTTAAAAGATTGGCAACGAAACATTTTCTCCACTAGGTAAGCGCTAGTATCGCATATGTGCCATATTCTTTCTGCTTTCTACGTTAAAAAACTGGATAATTATAATAATCATAAATCAAATATAATATTTCTTTGTAAATAAGTAAAACCTTCCTGTTTTATTATTATAAAAGTTTCTTTTTGGAACACTGCGCACCTGGCGGTGGAATTTTTCCTTATGCCAAACTCTGCCAAAGGAAATCACGTTATGTTTCTAACTTGAGTATAATGAACCTTAACTTGGTGAAGCTTTGTTTACATGAGGCGGAGGAATATCCTGGAAGTAAAACACTAGCAGAGCTTCAGAAAACTTGGAAGTATAGTCTATACACGGTGAAGTGAGCACTTTTAAGGCCTTTGTTACTTTTTTCTTTCGGTCATATTTTACCCTTTAACTACCTATTTGTAATGTATATTGCCACGTAAGTATTATGCACAGTTCGTATATTCCACTGCACTCGGAAGTTAACGTCCGAGGCTAAAATAAAATTTATTTATTGACTATTGTTCCAAATGAGACAGACGGCTTTCAAAAGTGGTCACTTTACCGTGAATCGCCTATACCAACTTTACAGGTCTCATGCAAGTGAGTATGCCCGAAAAAAAAATGCAGGTAGGGGCTATGACATTTTTCTAATGTCTCAGTGAACCGCGAAAAGCCAATCTATTGTTATATGCTTTTCACGGTTATTAGAACACTTTTGAGGTGAACCTTTGAAAAATGTCACTGCCCCTAGCTGCATATATTTTAACTGGCACAACGTCTGGCATGCACTCGGTAATGTTGGTAACGACGGAGTGACAGTAGTGCTATGTAATAACTTTTAATTGAAAGTATTAGGTAAAGATTGGTGAATACTGAAATGTTTTATTTTGCTTTCTGTTTTTTAATGCTCGTAATTATGAAATAATTGTAGAGTTTCACTTGACCAATGCACGAGTAATGTGATGAGGCCCAAGGCAACGCTAGTTTAACATTTGACGGAAGGACACAGAGTAGACCGCGAGGCTGGTCGGCGCGTACGTACCCATGACGACGTCGTCGGCGAGCTTGCGCGCGACGATGGGGACGCTGGGGTAGAGGCGCAGCGTCTCCTTGAGGCACTGCTCGAGGTAGCGCAGCCGACGCAGGTCGCTGAGGCTGGGCGTGTCGTCGCGGTCGCCCAGCACCTCCTCCACCTCGAGCTGCACCTTCCTCAGCACGTCCTGGTGCTGCGCCAGCAGGAACAGGCAGTACGTGACCGCCGTCGCCACCGACTCCTGGCCCTGCCGAGTCACACGCGCCACTCTCCTACAACACTCGCCCGGCTACCTCAGCTTACCAAACTATTCATTACTTTACTTTTATACCAAGCATAGTATCTTCGAGTTGTTGAGTTGAGAGATTTGGGTAGCTCTTAACAACGAGGTCTTGACACTCGATGAGAGTGAGGTGAGAATGGAGCAACGACGGAATGCAGGAGCGGGAGAAACGAAGATACCCGAGAAATCCCCCTGACCAGAGGCATCGTCCAGCACAATTTCCAATTGCAAAACATCCGGGAGTGACCCGGCCGTAGATTGAACCCGGTTTGCCTTGGTAGGAGGCAAGAAGTTACAACCGCTCAGCCACCGCGCCCCCATTTGCCTCAAAAAATAAATTTTACACGTTGTATATTTTAAATAATTTAATTTCAAAACCAATATTTTTCGGTTTTTCTGCAGCCATAATAACAATTACTAAGTTGTACGCATGAGAAACATTTACTATGTAAACTAATCGCATGTGCTACTGCGTGATACATATGTAATAACCAAATAGCAAGCAGCGGAAATAAAAAAATTAAANTAAACTAATCGCATGTGCTACTGCGTGATACATATGTAATAACCAAATAGCAAGCAGCGGAAATAAAAAAATTAAGACAAAAAAATACAAATTTTGGCTTTTTAAAGCACGAATTGTTACTTGATGATGACATGTGTGTCAAGCAGTACNAAGACAAAAAAATACAAATTTTGGCTTTTTAAAGCACGAATTGTTACTTGATGATGACATGTGTGTCAAGCAGTACCCCACAGCATTAGTTTATGTTGCAAATTATTTCGTTAGTACATTTTGTTTAGTGTTTGTTATTATGGCTGCAGAAAAACCGCAAAACTTTGGATTTTACATCAATTTAATCAAAAAGTACGAAGTTTAAATATTTTGATTGCAGAAAAATATTATCACGGACAATGGGAGTACGATTAACAATGTTTGGTATAGGTATAAAATTAATTTTTTGGTATCCCACATCCTTAATGTACACTTATAAACAGTTGAACCAGAGATACTCTAGTGGGGAACGGTTTCTGTACGTCATAGTGAGGAGATGGTTCATGATGGGATGACTGCTAACAGGTCGTTGTGATCCAGCGCTGAATTGGTGAGTGATCTGCTGCATTGTGCACAGTACATCCGCTGTTACCAACCGAGCTAGTCAACGGCAAACCCTGTCATCGATACGCTGTACGCCATGGCAGTTGTCCCTAGCGGCAGTGGTTGTGCCTGGATCCATGATCTCACGGTAAACTCTTGACACCGTGGCCTGTGGAAATCCCAGTGTCTGCACGACGTCGGAGATGGAGGGCCCCATACGTTGGCCCCAAAAATATCTGGCCACCATCGAATGCTCTGAGATCTTGTTACTCTCCCATTCCGTGCTCGGCTGTTGACCCAGACGGTCTGTATATGGTCTGGCGACACTCCAGTCATGGGTGACTGGGAACTATTCCATTCTACGGAGCGACCGCAGCCGCCATTTCGCCAACACGGCAGATGTCTAATTCAACTGCTCATGAGTGAACACTGGGGTGCAAAAACTTAAGGGCGGTACAGATTTTCCTATATAGCAACGAAAAGAAATTTCTCGAATACGCACAAAGTATAAAGTAATATCGTCTAGATGTATGAGCACTGTTTTGGAAAGGTGAACTGCACTGACCAAGAAATTAATTTAAAGAAAGAAAATTATATTTATTAAAAAATAAAGTTTCGAGCACAGCAGGACAGAAGACGAAAACGTATATGTGACATGCGGCAGGCAAGATATATATATATATATGTATATACAGTCCTCATTAGGGGATGTGATCAGTCAGCCATGACTCTGACGCGGGACGTGCACCATCTGTTCATGTTCAGTACGGACTCTTGATGTATCAGGGACTATTCCTCTTGTAGCGCCGATTGGAGGCACGGAGTTGTTGATGGCGGCTGGCGACGTGCTGTACGGCGTCTCCCAACTACGTCCAACACGTATTTAGTTGGTTTAGGTCCGGGCACTGGATACCTTCACTATTCAACAGATCAACGACAGCAACTGTACAATGAGGTTCAGCATGGTCGTCCACGAAGAAAGGCTCAGGGCCCACAGCACCACGTAAAGGACACACACTGGGAAAGGAGAACCTTGGTACTATGTGCTACCAGAGACTGGGCCTCCTTGGAAGATGTGGAGCTCCGTAACACCATCAAGCATTGTGCCACTCCAAACGAGATCACCGCCACGTGGACATCTGTGACTAACGACGATGTTATAGCGGCGATTGCGTGTTCCCCGCTCTTTCGAAATGTATTGACGTTCCACTACGTTCAAATGTCAGGTACGAAAAATGCACTGAGAGAGCAACACACCTGCCATCGGTTGTCATACTTTATTTATTCACAACACATTATTAACCAAAAAGTGATTATACTAATATTCCTGCAATATGTAAGGCAATCTGTTTCAACTATCCGGACACCAAAAAAAGGGATTTATGTTAACTATGTCATAGGCCTACCTATCCTAGTGTAAATGGACAACACTGCCTCCTGCAACCTGCCGTATATTTAAATGCTTGTTCTGTAAGTTGCCTCTTTTACGTGCTATCGAAACCTGGCCTTACTATTTGTGAGATGTTTTCTTGTAAATGTCGTCTGGGAAGGTGTCTGACCGAAGTGACCTTTAATTATCTGTGTGATATGTTCATATATAAATATTTTCATACGAATATCGGTGGTTTGTTGGGTATAATACACTACCACAAAAATTCGGTTTTTAATTTAAACATTAAGATGAAGTTGAGAGTCAGTTTATAAGTACCGGGAATCTTCATATACAAGTGTGCAAAACATATAACATTACATATGCAATTGTTTTGAACTTACCCCTGTAAAACAGTTTCATGGGAATGCTCCTCACTAAGGAATTTCTGCAGCCGTACAATATCAAATGTTGTGAGTGTTACCAACCTGCTATGTACTACTTTACTTTCTTTTAAAAGAAAAGTCCGAGGTCCTAGAGAAAGGCTGGGCATAATGGAAAAACAACGCGACCAACCAGTTTTGTTCATCGTTATATTGAAATTAATTCATACTAAAAAAAATTAGTTATGTTTTAGGGTTTCATGCCACGAAAATAAGTGCAAAATGAGTGTGGCAACTCCGATAACCTTTTTGAAAAAAAAAGATGAAAGCAGCCGTTTTTGTTGGTGTGTTTATATGCATATCCTATTGCAAAAATACACGGTGATTGAGATAAGTTTAAATGCATATTTTATCTCTAAACTAAATCATCAAATAGTATACAAAGAAAAACACATAAGGAGTATTTAAACTGCATATGGTAAAATCACACCTGGAAAATGCTTATCTTTCTAAAATGAGAAGAAACTTTTCCCTCAATTGCATTATCAAAGGCATTACTGTACACACATTTCAAGTCAGCCCATAATTGTAAAGATACATTTGAAGGTATCTCATTGCTTGTGTGTCGTATAAACATTAGTATTCCCTAATTACATTTGCATATTATTTCTTCTTGTATTTCTGCATGACACATAAGCATTATGGTCAAGTTTATTTTAATAAAACATCCCCATGGTTCTTTTATAATCAGGCCTTAAGAAATAATAAAATCTTACCGCTAACATCAATGTGCAAAGTTCATGGACCACTGCATCCTCATCGAAGCTGTTGTTTTTTTCAGAAATATCAATCAGCTGGTCCACTAAATGAACTCTTCTTCTACTTGTTATGTCTGGGGAAAAAAACGTACACAATAGTGGTAGCTCTGCTGATTATTTTATGTTAAAATCACATAATTTTTAAGAAATTTAATAATATTAGATTAATAAAATGTACAAGTTTGTAAGTAAACTATGCTTAAAATTAAGTTATCCTTATTTATATATACACTTTTTGCTGTGACTTCTCTTTAAAAAAAAACAAATCATTTTTTATATCAAGGGAGCGTAAAATAAATTTTATTTTGACCAAAACTACTATAATCACGAGTCCAGTGTCGAAAATTAAGAAATTGAATATTTCAGTAGATAAATTAAAGGCTAGAGAATTGATGAAAAACAAAAGTGTGTTAGAATGCCAATTATTCAGGCAACATTGTGTGATCTTTCGATGACATCTGCTTATCATAAAATGAAAAAAAGCTATTATGATCATGTAAGTAACGTATTACGATACATTCTCCTGCTAAGTTACAAAGCTCAGTTCGTAAATTATCAACAATAACCTCGCAACGTCACGTAAGTGAGGAATATGCTCCAGCAATAATTTATAGAGAAGAACAAATCGTTATTTACATATTGCATTGCCACTAAGTTTTGTTTAGAGAATGTTTTAAAATTTTTCTTTCATACTGAATTTTGTACTTTAACTTTGATACCGGTATTGCATTTACTTGAGCATAACGAAGCGTACAAACTTACAAAAGAAGAAGGTATTCTTGTTTATTTTCAAATGGAAATCTTGTCGTGTCAGTCCGTTGAATTATTGATACAGAAATTTTAACACTGTGCTTGTCTTCCAATTGCATAATGTCCGGTATCAACGTCATTGTAGAGATGCGTTCTCATATTGGTCGTCAAGCTGAATTTCTTGACATTTGCAAATAAGCTTGACAACTTGAGACAGGCTTTGATGAAAAGCATTCTATAAAATAAGAAGAAATCAACTGTAGGAAATTTTAAAAGAAAAAGGATTCCATCACATCTTATACGAACTGTAAAAAAAAACCTAAACAATAATTTTGTAGTCCATGCTGGTGGAACCACGGGCACAGCTAGTAATCAATAAAGTCGGATAAGTTTGGAAAATTAATTTCACATTGTTTTTCTATTAATTGTGTTGCAATGAATATACAATCTGAGCATGATCTTTTCGAAAACTGTGTTGGGCATCTTATAACATTGTGTCAACAAGTAACGAAAACAGTTTTGTCAATATTCTATCATATAATTTATAACATGTGTTGTGGAGGCTAATGCCTATGCAATTTTTACATTCATGTATCTTGCCTTTTTGATAAACTGGACGTATTAGGGCCATATTTGACTCTTCGGGTGAATATCCACTTTACCAACATATATTCATGAAATTGAGTATTCTGGTTTTGGCAACAGTTGGGGCATATGTTATAAATTCTATGGGTATTTATCTTATCACAACCTGGAGTCCTCTTGTTTTTTACTGAACCTTATCGCGTCTTGTAGTTCTTCTAGTGTTAATGGGTCCACATCATTATCTGCTTCAGCTAGGATCATATGCGTTTCTTGTTCGTTAGTCCAGAGTAATTTATAGTAATATAACCAATTATATTAAGGTACTCGATTTATTTTAAGACTGTCTTGATCTTCTTTGTTTTAATGCTTTATTATGTTATATGCTTTATCCTGTCTTCCTCTTACATCATGTTCAAAGTCTGTTAATGTTTTATCAACTAGGGTTTTTTATTTGTCTTGCGATACCTTCTTTTTTACTAAGTCTTTGTTTAGAGTAAAAAAAGCAATATTTTTTAAATCTTCCGGCGCAGTTTTTAACAATCCAAGCACGTTATGTTAGGCTCTCGGCTCTGGTAGGCATTCAGGCACCTTCGTCCGTGACAGCTATTTACTTCATTCTATAAAAGTTTACACCAGTTAAATTAAAATACGGTGGTAATATAAAGTTCTGGTAAGAAAAAACCTCGGACGTTTATCACGATTCACACATAATCCAACACATTTTCTCAGACAACAAACAATTTTAAATTTTAAAAAGAAAATATAATAAACAAACAGGTAGGCACTGAAATCTGCTACAGGAAGTTTCGTTTCATAGCCATTATAATTGTCATAATAAATTAACTATTGATTTTGCCTCAAATATTACACAAAATAAATGTAAATTGCTACTAATGTAAATTTACAGCTACCAAAAAAATTTATATTCCCGTGATTGTACCCATAAATTACCCAGAAGTGTTGACAAATACTCGTAATAATAGTCTTCATACTTTTTATTGGTTTTTATAGCAAAATACTTTTACCAGAAAGTCTGATTTTACTACACTGTCAATATTTAAGATAGCTATAGATGTAATGTTCAGTTAAGTCTGCACCTATTCCTGACACATTAAGAGTTTGGTTACTAGTGAGAACAATTTATTTATAGTACAGTATAATGTTTCACTTAAATAAATGCTGTATGATTCACATGATACGCAACTAGTGCCATCTATGAAAATATACGTGCATGCAGTAAGGGAATTAGGACTAAGCTTAATACGATACCTGTGTCAGCCTTACTGCCAGCGCATTTCATTTGTCTTTCTTCTTTACGTCTGCGGACAACCTGCAAATTCATAACCACAATGTTTACACTGCGACAGTTTAAAATTATTGTAATTAATATAATGTATTATGTAAACACCTCCCAACATCAATAGCAACTCCAATATTTATACATTTTTGTTAAAAGAATTTAACATAGGCATATATAAATAAATGTATATGCCTATATAAGTACCTAATTGTGTATAAAAATATTGCGTGAGCTATAAATGAAACAATTATAAATTAATCACCATATTCAAAGGAAAAATCTGAGCTATAATGATTAAAAAGTGCTCTTAATCGAGTTAAGATGCAGCATGTACATCAGCCAACGACATACAAATAAAAATTCAGGAATTTGAATCATATACAAATTAGTCTATACACTCTTGGAACACGAATAACAGAGAAACTACAAAAAACAATCTGATGGTGTTGCTTGTATCTGATGCTGTAAGATCAACGTTGGCTGTATGCGATTGTTAATACATACAGTTACAAATGTTCAAAATAACTGCCATCAGCAGCAAAACATCGTATGCAACGCTGTAGGATAAAACGTCAAACAGTAGCTATGGTTTCCATGAGAGTGGATTGACAGGCTGTCACAATCGCGTCTCTCATAACATCCAGTGTCCGCGGCTTTGTGGCGTACACAGTGTTCTTCAGAGTTTTCCACAGTTCAAGTCTAACGGCGTTAAATCTGAAGATGTGGGTGGATACCAAACAGACCCTCGTCAGCCTATCCACCTCCCAACAAATGCTCCATACTGGAGCGACTGTACGTCTCGAAGGTAATGTGGCATTGCACCGTCCTGCTGTAAAATGGATTTGTCATCTGGGTAGGGTTGGTGAACAGCTGGCATAGTGTTCTCCTGCAACATGGTACGGTAACTTTCACCTGTCACCATTACGCCAAAGAATTAAGAATGACCCAACAAGTTTTCCGGCAGACATATTACGCCACAATGTTAACCCAGGGAGATAAACTACTTGCTATGCAACAATGTGGAGGTTTTCGTCGGCCCAGTGCAGCCCCTTTGTGGCGCGCGACAGTTCCATTCAATTTAAGGGTTGCTACATCGAACCAAAAAATCACGTCAGTAAAATGTTCGTCGTCGTTGCAGATGTTAACAACCCACTCACAAAATTCGACACGCCTATCTGGGTCGCCTTCATTCATAGATTTCAGTAACTTTGGGAATGTAGGGCTTTCACTTGCTTTAAATTGCAATGGACACTTGATTTACTCACAACTGACTCATGCGCAGCTTACCGTATGGACTTCGACTTTCAGGGAGAATTTATTGTCGTTCTCTTCCTGCCACACCATCTTTTCTTCACATCAAACACAGTTCCATCACTTTCAATCTTGTCACGTAATCGTATCATTGCCACACGTGGCGGTGGTGTGGTATCTACTTCTGCCCTACATCGTTTTTGCTCGTCACTTACGTTCTCAATTTTTGATAGCAATTTAATATCCATTTATATTGCTCGAAAGAAAACCTTGTGACTTCCGGTATTTCCTCTACAATTGTACTGCTACACTCGTGGCTGCAAATGTAACTGACAACAGCAGAATGGCTACACGCGCTCGCACACACACATTGTTTTAATAGTTTCTCTGTTATTACCGTGCCTACATAGAGCGTTATCATTAATTTGGGGCATTCGGTAGAGAATCTTGGCAGTTTCGCAATACCCCGAGCGGACTCTAGTTTGTGTTTTTCCGTAGAAAGAATATGAAGTAAAGTGCACATGCCAGCATCGCAGTGTTACGATAGGCTTTTCTCGTTACGCAACCTTGCGTAACACGAAAATCACGCTCGTCCGAAAAGAGTGCAGCAAGCTGTGCGTAAGCTATTACCTAGAGCTGAAATTTCAAAAGTCTAAAAAAACTGGTACTGACAAAACATGGGTCCAGCTGACTCTTCAAAGTGACGGAAGATGATCGGCAATCTGAAGATAAACTCCACCTAGAAACCACGTCAGAGCCAATCACAATGAAGGGGTGAAACGGCAGAAGGAGTGGGGCGAGAAGTTTTAACAGGGTTCCAAACCGGTGGGCCATCGCAGTCGGCTGCCTACATGTGGCCTGGACGTCTCCTCTCGCGCTGAGTGACGAGCGGTCACGAGTTCGAGGTTGAGTAAGGCCCTTTCCTTATTTTCCTTCTCAGACTTCCTTGTGGCTCTTACTTTCTTAAAAAAAAAAGTCCCCTAAAAGTGAAATAAATAGCTATTTAATTTGAAAATGATAGCTTGTAATTATTTTTAATATTTTCCTTTACCTTGTTGTTATCTTATTTCTAAGTCTCCCATGCTTTAACCTATTGATCTACAAAATAGGAACGTAACATAAGTTATAATCTTCGTGTCCCAACAGTGAACTGTTTTTCATCCTACAGAAGTGTCATATATCATGGCTACGAATAAAGTTAGAACACTTTCTACTAAAAATAATGCGTTTTGGTATGCAAGCACACTGCTATAGACTAAGTCTTAACACAAATACTGTAGTATAAAAATACGTAAAACGCCATTATTTTGAGGTTAAAACCAAATGTAAACAAACGTCACATTACTGTTGAAAGACGTGAACATAACAGTTGTTTTGGCAACAAGTGTTGGAGACATATGCGGAAGACCAAAATATTTACCTCATCTTTATAGTCTATGGTGTTCTTTTTCAATGTTTGAAGGGCACCACGGTGGTGTAGTTGTCAGACCTCTCGTCTCCCACCAAGGCGGACCGGGTCCGATCCCCTACGGTTCACGCCTAGATTTTCGCATGTGGGAATCGTGTCGTACGATGCCACTGGTCGGCAGATTTTCTTGGGGATCTCCCATTCCTCCGCCCTTGCATTCCGGCACTGCTCTATACCCGCCTCACTTCACCCTCTCAATAGCTTGATGTTAAGAGCATCCCAAATCTCTGTTTGAAAAATAGCGGACGAATCCGGAAGGTGTTTCCGGGGTATTTTCGGTTCCCCTGCCGTTGCCTTCTGACATTTGACCACTGTGGGCTCCGCCTCAGGTGGGAGGTCATGGTTAATGCTCCGGGTCACACATTCTAATGGCCATCACCCCGAGAAGATTAGCCTCGTCCACGGTTATTTCCTCGCGCCGAGAATTTTCAATGTCCTTGATCACAACTGATGAAATCGCTACCTCCCGAAGTACGCATGATCCTTCAAACGAACAGAAAAACTTAGCACAGACTCCTCAAAACATTTAATGGTCATGAAAAAGAAATAAAACACATTAAAATTTCGGTGTATTTAATGACGCGCTAAGCGCTAAAGGAGAAAAACATAGTTCTGTAAATTTTAACTAGTTGTTACACTCGGCTCTCTTCGTTACGCAATATTAAGCAACATGAAAGCCACGCACAGGCCCGAAAAGAGGGCAGCTCACAGTTTTATAAACCATTTTCCCAAACAGAGTCGAAATCTTGAATGTTTAAACAAGCTGGACAATTGGCAGAGGTAGGACCAAAATGTGGGTCCAGCTGACTAGTCATGGTGCCCCTAGCCCTTACTCTCTGTAGAACGAGGCCGTTAATGTTATATGATCTTTATTTATAGACTTCATTAACTTATTGTAATTATTTTAACTTTTCTCCTTTACTCTATTCCCAGTTCTCCTCTCAAAGCCGTCTTAACCTAGCCTTCTGTCCTTAAAAAGGGAGAACTTAACAGAGGATGCAATCATGGAAAGGTAGAGCAATAACGGGGCGTAATTGTATGCATTTCATGTCAGATCACGTAAAGTAACCACATGTACGAGGAAAGTACATGCAGGGTTAAAGGCTGTTCCCAGTAAAGTGAGCACTTTTTAAATCAACCTCAGAAAAAAATCACCGCCCTTGGCTGTATATATTATAACGGGCGCACGGAATGACATACGCCCAGTAAAGTTGGTAACGATGAATGGAAAATAGTTCCATGTCTAAACGTCAAATTAAAAGTGTTAGGTAACCATTTGTGATAATTTAAATTGTTCCTTTCGCATTCTGTTTTTATAATGTATCGAAGCGTAAAAAAGCGTAGATTGGTAAAATATTTACTTTTCTAATAATTTAACTGTTGCACTAAACCGAGACGCGAATGAAGGGAGGAGACCCATGGCAATGTTAACTGTATATAGGTAGAAGAATGCACAAAGTGCATACATGTAGATCTTAAACCGGGTGTGGTAAATTTGGCTCTCTTATTAATGATCTGTTAATCCACCATTTTAGAACATATTCAGATGTACATAATCTTACGCAGGAAACTTCTATATCCTTATACGTTTCTTAGTTGTCCTCAGTAAGATTCCTTAAAAAGATATTCTCTAAACCTTATATTTCTTCTAGTACCGTATTATTTATAGACATCAAAATGAAACAATTTTCAGTAGCGTTATTTTCTTACGTGTTTTCTTAAATGAAAATTACTGAGTGAACTATTTTAACTCGTCTTAATTAGTAAAAAAAATAGAAACAATTAATATGACTGGAACTGTATGGTACGATGTTGGTTTCATGTACACAAAACCGTAAATAACCTAGTACGGATAAACTTATAATTTCAGTTTCATTAATGCGAAAAACCCATTTCAAATCTGAAATTTAGAACATTTAGTTAATTATTTAAAATTTATTGTGGTTAACTTAAATTAAGAAACACTATTTCACTTACAGGAGTGACTATTATTTTGGGAATGATTAAAAATTTTTGGATTATAACTTGAAATATTTATTTTGCACAAAAAATTTCACTATAAAAAAGTTTGATTTCAAGAAAAATATTTTATCGATTATTAGTATTTCGTGGTTAAATGCGTAAGGAATATTTGGTTACTGTAATATTTATACTTAACAAAAACACATTGTGAAAATATATTTTATATCATTCTGCACTAAATAACGCTACTTTCGGAAGTGCTGATGCACAAGTACTGCATTCTAGTATAATTTGACTTACTTTTCTTGTGAAGTTGAATAAACTATTCTGGTTTTTCAACTCTCTTCTTGCTTTATCCGTAAGGTTATAGATCCAGTTGATCATAAGCCACGGGCGTATAGCTCTATACGTTGCTGTGACCTTCCCTCTGGAATGCAAAAAAATATGTAAAGAGCAGAAAATTTTTTTATATAAGTTTTGATTACAATTCAGTGGCCAGATAAGTGGCGCCCTTAAAGTGAAAATCTTTTAAAAAATTAAGATGAAACTAACAAAGTATCCTGTAGTTGTTTTGAAGTTGACAAAAGAATGGTTGTTAGATTGCCAAACTGTAAAATAGAAGATATGTATTTATTTAGAAACTTTCTTCCTTAAATTAAAGAAATTACTGTCAGGTGAGAAGTTTTTAAGTAAAACAGCTATGTATTTCTCCAATTGTTTTGGAACCAGAGAAGATTTATACAAAGTCAAAACCTTAAAAAGAAAACTATGAATTTAGAAACAGAAATAGTTTACTCTACATGTCAGGCGAAGAAAATATTTAACAAAATTGTAGTAGGCAAATATAAAGCTACTTACTTTCTGAACGGAGAGTCTTCAGGTAACGAATGCAGGCTGTCATTAGGAAGCACTCCCAGTACGGTATCTGTAGAAGTGATATTGATTTATAAAAAAATTGCCAAGGCTACTAGGAATTTTTTTTTGCTTTTGATATTTTCTTTGGTGAAATCGTTATTTTAGCGAGATAATAACATGAAAAAGTAAGGCGTTTTTGCAAAAAAAAATTTAGTACGATGGCTAAAGTAAATACATGCTACTTTTTATAACTAGTATTTAAAAATACCCAGTTTATACTTTAATATAAATATTCACTAAAATGACTTCCCCTGAAACCAGGATTAAACCAAATTATCAAAGGTCATAAAATATTCCAATTTTAAATAATATAAGAAATACAAATACAAAAAAAGTACATTTTATGGGTGTCCAACCGTATGTTTTTTTTAAGTATAGTTTACGAAATAAAAAAATTATATTAGCATAGCCTTTTAAAAAATCCAGAAAGAATTACTTAAGAAATTTATTTGACTTAATAATGTCCTGTGGTGTCCGTCACTTCTTGTGATGGGGTCGTTGGGGGTCACAAGAACCTTCACGTAAAACACGGGGAAATTATCACTCTTCAATTTTCTCTTTATTTTAAAAACCCCGAAGCTAAACCAGATAGTATTCTAATACGAGACATGAAGTAGCTGTAGGGGATTCGTTGCACCCTATCACGTTCGTATTAAGGGACAACTGTAGAATTAGTTTCTAACAAGAACGGAAAGCCTGTCGGGAAAGCATACTGCGACCGAGCTCACACTCATCATCTCTCCTCCTAACAGTCAGGCACATAGGAAGTTGTGCCAGGCGAAGAGGGGCACAGAGCAGCATCAATGATTTGAACCACCGCACGATGGCACCACGAGCAACCCACGAGCTGTTAAGAGTTATCTCGTGTGGGGACAGAAAACTAGCTCCAGAAAGTAGAGGAATTACCTTACGGCTTCTTTAAATATTTATGAATAAAACCCAAAACGTATTTTTATTAAACTATGCAAAAATATTTTTAACACCTTAACTACTCATATCATTCGTGCAACTTATTATTATAAACTTAGTTACAATAAAAAACAAAAAATTAAATTAAAACTAAATATTATAAAGCCAATATTATACATATTAAGATAAACACTAAAAGTACAAGGAATTACTGATAATTTATCTCAGTATGTTGTTTTAGTATAGTATGTTAGTTCTGGGTGCATTTTGCTGCACCGGCAAATAGCGTTTAAGATATTTTACATGACGTCGTTACAGCATTTTAGGTTGACCCGCAGAGCATTTCGGTGGCTGCAGGAGAGGTATCTAAATGCATATCGATAGTTGGAACCTTTATATTGTGGGACCTGTAAATTTATTTTATGCCTAATTCGAAGCAAACACGAACTTTTACACATAAATAAATACAATTTCTCCATTTGGCGCCAGCTTTAAAGTGATCTCTTTGGAACACCAGCGCATCTTGCGGCGGAAATCTTCCCTAAGCCAAACTCTCCCGTAAGTAATCTCGTTTTGTTCGTAACCTGAGTGGAACAAGTGGTGTAACTTGCGTAGCACAAGGAGCGTCAGAACTCACCGTTGAGCACCTCTAGCACTGCGTTGTTGATGAAGGAGGTGATGTTGACGGGGCCAGACGTGTCTCGGAACTTGTGAACCAGTCGCTGCGAGCTCTCGTGGAAAGCTATCACGAACTGCTCCAGCATGCTCAGGCTGAACGTTGGCTGCATCAATTTGCGGTGGCCTCTCCATTTGTCACCTGTTTCCAACATTCATGAAGATTTCAACACTGCCACAATTTATAATATATTTTTGTCTTATAATATAACCGAATATTTACCAGTTAGCGTACAAAATAATTAAAATTAATGCCCAATTTTGTATCTGTCTTTATACGACTCTCTCACTAGCCTTAAACGCTTTTGTCAAATAGAACCACTTAAATAAAAAAAAATTGCACAAATAGCGAGTACTTAGATGAAAATGTCTGCACAAATGCAATTATGTTTCGCCTCAATACCTGAATCGTATCTATTGACTTAAATAAGACGTGACTTAAAGCATAAAGGCGTTTATTATGAGACACGATACATGTACCATTTTGAATAAACCGAAATTTACATGAAAAAAAAAAAAAAAAAGCAATGTCGTTCTTGTTATGAAATTCTAAAGACAACTTGGATAAATTACAGGTTTATATAATTGTGGGCGAAGGTCTTATACTTTTGCGTGCAGTCGCATTTCAGCCGTTGCAGCAACGGACCTTTTCTTTTCGTGCATGAGGTGGTCAGTATTTTGTTGCTGCTTCAGCTCACGGCTCGCTAACAAATACCGACATATTCGTTTGACACCTAGAGACACGGTACTGAAGTAAAAAGTTTAAAGCAGGTGTTTTACGTTGCATGGTCAAGAAATGAGGTTATGTGCGAAGACACCTTCTGGTTAAATGGGCTCCGAACTAACTGGAGTACAGAGTCGGTACCCATAAATGTTTGAGTATTGTCAGAAATTGGAGTGAAAATGTCGCCATCTCGGCCTCTTCGCTATATGAGCGTGGAGTCTTACCGGCCGTAACAACAAAGAACCTTGCACCCGTTAGGAACATAACTTATACGCCAGTGCTCTGTGTAAGAAGTTAAGTTTACGTTTGAGTCAAATACATTTTGCTTCTGTCCCAAACACGAGGATGCCGTGTAATACAATTGTTCCAGAGCTTACGTAGAACATGAATACTTTTGAGAACAAAAATATTTAGTCGTGTCTGCCATTGATAAACCGCCAGCTGCAAGTCTTCAGCAGCGCAAAATGCGAGCGGGCACCCAACTGCTATCAGACACACCTCGGTTGGTGAACACTGACGTGGCCAGCCTCCATCAAACAAACTTTGCAACAAGCGGCCGCCGATCGCACGGCGAAGTGAGTGAGTGAGTGAGTGAAGAGATTTGGGCCGCTCTTATCGACGAGGTCTTGAGAGCCGATTAGAGTGATTGAGGTGAGCATGGAGCAGCGCTGGAATGAAAAAGCGGGGGAAATGAGAGAACCCCGAGAAAATTCACCGATCAGCTGCATCGTTCGGCATGATTCCCACATGCGGAAATCCGGGTGTGACGCGGCCGGGGATTGAACCCGGTTCGCCTTGGTGGGAGGTGAGCAGTCTTACCGCTCAGCCACCGCGGCCCCACGCATGACGAAGATTGCTCATTCGCCGAAAGCAGACCACTAATATCGCGGCACTCAGAGCACTTCCGACAAAATTTCAGCCAAGTTTAACACGACGAAGGCCGCCTAACTGCGATTCCCCCGAACCTCGCTGCCTCAAAGTCGATCAGAAATCGATATTTCTAAAACACGAGGGAAAGAAAAGAGAAAAAAAATCCACTCTCAATTTTCTAGCACGTGACAGTATTTTTTTCCTTAATATTTTATTACGTGCATTACGAATATTGGTCTTGTTCGCGGTTTGTCTGAACTTAATGCGCATCTACCATATAATTTAAGGGCAAACTATTCCATTTTGTTATTTTGATATGTTAAGACTTTTGGTTTTATAAAGTTATCTCTTATTTGCACTATCTTAATGTTTATATATTTGGATAGGAAAATATTTCCTGAAGAATACAGAACTTGGTCCGTAACAATAAATGTAATCTAGGCGCTAATTTTTCAAATGTCTAAATTCTAGTACATCTGAAGTCTTATATTTTAACTGCAAATACACAAAATAAATGTAAATTGGCTTATGCGTTCTCTCTGGTGGGTAAAATATCACAACCCATCTACTTACCCCCTTCTTCGCATAAGTATATGTTAATTGTTTCAAGACAATCTATTTGTGAATACAAGGAATTTATCTTTACAATACAATTACTTTCCCACCTCACATTTAGTAATGAATTTTACTCTGTTGTGGTTTACAGCCGCTTCGTATACGCATTTCAATTTTATTATTTTTAATTCATCTAAATTTACTTAGCATTACGTTAAAACTAAAAGTTGATTTTTTTTATAAGTTGGGTTTTATTATATAGCCTACATTAAGCCTTAATATTATAAAATTTACTAAATCAAATACAAAATTTTCGCAATTAAATTCTTAATAAGTTTTCGGCTTTAAAGTTGTCCAAAGACTGGTGATTTATTTTTATTATCCATGATTTTATTTATGTACAAATAAGGATGTGGCAAATGTAAATAAGATTATCTAAAATCACAGTAATAAGATATGCTATTTAAGTATAACTACTTAGAAATGAAACAAAAACATTTCACATTTATCCTCGTATACCACAACTTACCACTGCTTGTTATTAGTCCATCACCCAAGAAACTGTGGAGCAATTTGTAGAAGAGATGCTTGTCTGTGTGTTTATTACTGCTTAGAATGGGCTGAAAGAGATCAAAGCAATTCTTTAAAGACATCAGTGAAAATAAAATTAGTTGAACAAACCAAATTCTATTTACTGCACTTATATACGCAGATTCAAGTGAAATCAATGCACTCATTGCCATAGAAAAATTTTGCTCTAGACTATGTAAACGTTATTTAGTAACCATGAACGTTTTCTAATTGGCAAACTAGTAGGAAAATATGCAAAAGTAAATACTTAATGATGCATGCACTGAACACCATACGAGGAAATAGCCATAGCTCTTAATGTGGCGTATTTAAACAGTCTTGAGAACACCACACCTGTTGTGACATGCTCGATACGTGACAGGTGTTATAAATTTGTGAAACACATGCCGATGACGCAGCCATACAAACAGTCTAAAATGTTTGAAAGAGTCTGGATAATAGTATAGCGAGAGCCTAGGTAGATTTAAAGACAAATTTCTGCTCATTTGGGCCGTTCGGACTTCAAAGTTAAGGGTTTTCGGAAGAAACAATCACGTAATGGTATCCATACTTGGCGGACAGGTTATTGATGACCACGACAGATCATCAGAAAGTATTAGTAATTAATTATTGAGTTAATCATGTTTGTTTGTACCTTTCCATTAATAAAATTCCACTGCACAAATGTGTAGGGCAGATAGTGAAAATTGCGTCACACTGATTTTATTAACACAATTATGTTTTAAAATGTCTAACACATTTTAAGAATTAATTTTAAATTTCACTTTTAAATATTTTTATTCTTAAGTTCAAACAATGCAAATGTTGTCCGTTTTATATTGTTACGTGCTTGCTGCTCTTCCCCTCTTATCATGTCCCATCCCTCTCGAGCGAGCGAATCAGTGAGTCAAGGTGAGAAGTAACCCAAGGAGAGTGCGGAGATTTACAAACGCGTGCCGCCGGGCGTACCGCCGCCGCCACCACGAAAAGCCCATCGTGACTCGTGCCATCTCATGCCCTTAAGTGGAATGAATTTCTGTGGTTATCTTTGCCAGAATGTTCTGCTCATCGTACTAGCCTCAATCAACGAGATAACGGGAGCGGGAACCTTCTAGATAGGGCACTCGGGCTACTTAAGCCGGAACGGGCCTCCGAGCCGACAGCCTGGAGTTTGGAGGATTGTAGGTTCTTAAGAGCCAGGTGCGCGAATATGGGAAAGCGACGAGCCAGCGGAGCGACGAGTAACGACGACACTGACCAGCGGGAGTGAAGTCTGTGGACTGCGAGCATCGGTACAGTGGAGAGTAAGACTGGCGGGTGGATCTACTGAACTGGATGCTGAGCGTAAGACATTTGGAATGATGGCAATAGACAGACTGAATATGTGGAAGTAATGAGTGCGAATTGACCGTAACCAATATAGAGACAGTGATAAGGGCTTTAATTTGTCGCTACCCGGTCACCTGAGTTATACAGGGAGTGGCCAGTAGTTCATATAGTTAATTTTTATTGGTGCAGACTAATGGCACCTGAGGATGTTGCTTTAGGGGTAAACAAATACTCGTATTCTCAGTTATTTAACACACCAGGATTTTTATTGATCAGAAGGTCACATAGTTATTACACACCCTGGCGAGACTGAGCCCCCCTACAAGTCGTTTGCCTGACGGGCTGTTGGGCTGAATACTATGGGTCGGGGAAGGTTGTTGAAGGGAGACGTTTCTCTACTTATCTCTGACTGCGGCTTTTGGTGAGTTGTCTTCGTTGGTAGCTGAGGCATGGTGAGTTGGGTGGCCCTGGTTCGGGCCCTCGGACTGGCTCTCGTTGACGTGCGGTACGAAGTTGGCTGTTTCCTGCGGCTTTAACGGTCTCTTTTTGAAGTACGGGATTAGGGTTCTCCCGTGACTTGCACTTTCCTTGCGATCCCGGCGGGTCTTCTGGTTGGAGACTGCTTCCTCCTCGTCTTTCTTCCGGCCATCGCGTTTCTGTCTGCATTCCTACTCGCGGAAACTGCCACTACGTTTCGGAAATGAACTCATAAGTTCTCGGCACTTCTACTGGGTTTGTCTCGGAAATTTACACATGAAGTTTCGGCTCACGACTCGTCTTCTCGGGGAATGGCGCCACTCGAACTGGTGCTGCCACTCGTTTCCGGGAATTTACCCATATTCTCGGCACTGTTCTCGTTACACGACTGTTTACTCCCGTTTCGGCTTCATCTATCTCGTCTCGTGGCTGAACCACCGAACTACTCCCGTCTCGGCTGGCGATAATTGCTCCCGAACAATTGACTGCGAACAACTCATTACAACTGATTGCTTGGGCCGGCCCCGAACTCCAGCCCATTGGTGTGACTGCCTCTCGCCTAACTGCCTTCTCGGTCCACGACTGAATGATCACAACTGCCCGACGACCATTGAATGACCTCTCGCGACTGAATCCTGGCTCACGACAGAATGACCACGACTGAATGCCTTGGCCGGCCCCGAACTCCGGCCCGTTGATATGACTGCCTCTCGCCTAACTGCCTTCTCTGTCTTGCTTCGCGGCTGAACAACTCCTCTCGAACGACTGCTCACGACCGACGACAACTGAATGCTCGCTCGCGTCGCGACTGAATGACCACAACTGAAATGACCTGGGCCGGTCCCGAACTCCGGCCCGATGATACTACTGCCTCTCGCCTAACTGCGTTCTCTGTCTCGCCCACGACTGACGACAACTGAACGTTGTTAATAATTATGGGCGAAAAATTAAGTTCCCTAGAGTACCAAAAATGCAAAATCTTATTGTATTAAAAAATGTAAGCCATAGGACTATAAATGGCACACACCTCACGCTATTGCAAAATTGTGTAACGACTTTTGTCCATGTTTCCACACAGTCACAAGAATTTTATCCAAGTGTTAATTTGCTACGAATACTTGGCTCTGGCGATACCACGGAACCAATACTTAAAATTGCTAAGTGATTTCGCTGATACGTAAATAAATCACGAAGGGTTAATTATATGCGACCAGCCTAGAGAAGACATCGTTTGTCGGCATGACTTCCCAGATATTTACTTACTTTGGTTGAGAGTACTCTCGTGAATAACCGTTGCGGGAGAAGATGAAAAGGTGTGATGATGCTATTTATTGACTCTGGTGTGGGTAAACATTACACATACATGATGCTGTGTGCATGCAATGGTAGTTTGCGCGTCGATGGCAGTTCCGTTTGAAAGATGATCTCTCATGGAAAAAATTTGTGCGGGAGACTACAAAAAAAGAAGCCGCCGGTCTTCAAGGACAATATTTTCTTGTTGGAATATATTGTTAGTTGTAATGAAAATATGAGCGTATCAAAAGAGTTAAGTATTAATTTAAAAGTTACTGTTTTGGTAACTTCATCAGAAAAATACGCTGTATAGGTTGCTTTTGTCGTTTATCCTTTTGGGTGTTAATATGTATTGGAAACCACATTTATTAAAGTTAGAACAACACAGTGGATTTACGTATGAGGACTCTATATTAAGAATCCCAGATAGGCGAAGATCGTGGTTAAATTTTGTGGTTACAACGTGTATGTGTTTGTCACGAGATAACTTTTACTCCAGTGACAGAAAAGTGTTAACATATGTACGTACGATCAATTACTTTATGTGTTCTTAAAGGCGTAGAAAGGTTTCAAAAATATTTCACAAACTCAGAATTATTTAGCTTAAAATTTTAATACGTATTAACAACAATTTTTTCGTTTTCATGCGCCTTAAAAATCATCCAATATTTCTACGTTTTCTAGAAAAACTCAAGTTAAAGAATTGGTAAGCAATACACACCTAACAACAGGTAATTACAGTCAGGTAAAAAAACGGTAAAATATTATGGTACACGGATATTATTACGGATTGCGTAACGCCAACTCCAAAACTTTCGTATCTTATCTTTTTCATTTAAACAGGATATCTGAGAGAAACTGAGGAGAAAATAGATACTGAGCACTGACGAACTGAGTTGGCATAGGCCATTCAGTATGTACTTCTCTGAGAATCCTGCCATGGTAGAGTGCCCTTGATGATTTAGTTTTAAGGGTGTTGGATTTAATAATTTCATATTTGTACAAAATATTGTTCAACTTGTACACATTGTATCTGATGACATTTTCCTCGGATAAAAAAATATTACACTTTATATTTTTTGAATAATTATGATGTCAAATAAAAATTTCTTCTGTTTTGCCGCAGCCATAATAACAAATACTACCTAAGTTGTACAGAATAAATATTTTACTAAATAAACTAATTCCATCGGCTACTGCGTGACAGATATGTAACCACTAAATAACAAGCCATATATACATGAAAAAAAAGTAAATGTAAAGAAATTGTTTGCATATTTTAAATATTTTTTTTATGTACGAATTGTTATTTGCTGATTACACATATGTCAATTGGTAGCCCACTGCATTAGTTTACATTGTGTATTTTTTCATTCGTACAAGTTAATTAGTATTAGTTATTATGGCTACAAAATAAATAGTATTTGACATTAAATAATTTAAAAAATACGAAGTGTAAATTTTTTTATTCTAGGAAAATTTCATCACATACAATGCATACAAGTTGAACAATATTTACTAAAAATATATAATTATTAATTTTTTGGTATGCAGCAACTTTAAGCTTTTCAATGAGGGAACCCTAATGTGCCACAACGACGCTGAAGGGAAATGTCTAACACAGAGGTTTATCGCGGTGCAGAAGAATATATTCTGGAAATGATTTCGCTATCATCCATGTTCCTCGTTGCAGGCAAACTGGGCTACGGAAATATAAAAAAAACGCAATTCAATTAACACCTAAGCCCTGATTTCAACCCAGGGCTGCATAAATACTGTACGCTGGCATCCCCACACATAAATAAAATTAATTAAATTAATGGGGTTAATAAACATACAAAACTCACCACACTTCATAACTTCACCTCCCGAGTGCGCAGGTGTATGAATGAATCGTTTTAGAGTTCTCTGTATGTGTATTAGGGTTGACACCACCGCCCGAATTATTGAATAAGTCAGTCTGGATAGTTTCACAACCAGTTCCGGTGAGTTTCATGATGTGGGACTACACTGCTACACCACGACAGGAGCTACTCTATGCAGGTTTAGTAAAGGCAAAGGTATGACTGCGAAGCAATATGCCGTTTACATATATGCCGTTTACATACATCGCACAGCCCATGGCTCGGTGGAGGGCGACTGTGGTGTTATATTGCAACACTCTGCCTGTGGAACTAGATCAACTACTAAACACCCAAACAATTAAAAATAAACTTTAAAATTACTCTTGAAAATGGGAACACCAAGAGTTAAAATTAAAACAATATTTAATACCACTCTCGGGCCGGCAGAATTCTCTGATCGGTCCGGGACAAAAATTTGCACTTTTAACAAAACTACCTTACCCAAGGCATTTCTATATTAGTTCACACGGAACACTGGAGCCGAACGGAACTCCCCGGATCTTACAAAAATACAAGGCGGTCATAAACACCTACGAACACCCTAAATACACTCACACCCACCCCTGAGTATTTACAGATAAATTCAAAATAAATACACAAGTTATTTAAATAAATAAATAAATCCATTGTGACTCCGGGCAGGTTGGAGTTTTCCGATCGGTCCGGGACAAGATTTAACCAAACTACTTCGCCCAAGGCGAATTGGGATATTTTTCCAAATGAGTTTGGCTTTAGGAAGACCCATTCCACCGTTCATCAGCTCGTCAGATTATCAAATCACATTACTAATACATTTAACTGGCACCATAACACTGTCGCATTATTCTTAGATGTCGAAAAGGCATTCTACAGGGTTTTACATGCAGGACTACTGTATAAATTATATGAGAAAAATTTCCCCGATTGCCATATTACATTACCAGCCTCCTATATAGATAGTCGCTCCTTCCCTGTATCAATAGATGGAGCGAACTCAGATAAGAAAATAATTAGGGCTGGAGTCCCCCAGGGCACAATATTAGGTCCAGTTCTAAATAATATTTATACCCACGATATCTCGTGCCCACCTAACTGGCATATTAATTTAGGAGTTTATCCTGATGACACTGTCATCTACACGTGATCTCGCAAAGCTGAGCTTGCACTCAGTGCGCCCACGCACAGCTAAATGATCTTGAAAGTTATTTTCGATTGTGGCAAATTAAAATAAATGTGGGAAAATGCGAGGCGGTAGTCTTCCCTCGCCGTAACATTCCTCCCAATCTGCAACATCTCACTCTCTTTGGGGAGGATATTCCATTTAAAGAAGAGGTGAAAAACCTGGGTATTACTATGGATAGAAGGCTGACATGTCAACGCCATGTGGAGGCCAAGAGAAATCTTGGTTATGCGCGCGTGGCAACTTTATATCATCTTATATCTCGTGGCTCTGATTTGTCACAGAAAAATGGGATACGATTATATCAGTAAATTATTCGCCCCATTATAACTTATGCAGCCCCAGCTTGGGCCTACTGTGTACAAACATATTAAAATTCATTGCAAGTGGTGCAAAACAAATGCCTTCGATTGGCTGCAAATGCACCCATATATATCCCTATTAGATGCATGCACGTAGAATTAAAACAAGAAATGCTGCAAGAAGTCATTTGGAAGCAAACTGAACATTTTATGAATCAAACAAGGAACATTCAAATCCTTCATAACTGCCCTTGGGTACTATGATATTGACGAAACACAGCGCTATAAGCACCCCAAGTCCCTTCTAACACACAGGCGCCCATAGCCCTGCATATAACACACTGCAACGCCAAACTTGTTAGCATCTGCACGGTTTTTAAGGTAGATATTTATTCTCAGTTTTTTTAATTTAGCAAGCTGTTATGTCTTTGACATGCAGTTTAAGATTAGCTTGAGGAGTCCTGAAGGAACAACTCAGGAATATTTAGGCTGTAAGATCAGGTCACTGCTTAATCCACACCTCCAAAAAAAAGCGCACGTCCTCGTGGACTTAATTAAGTTATAGACTATTTAGTTATAATTATTTATATTTTCTTTCCTGGCAAATTACCGTCATATTATGAATTAGAAAAAGTCGGTAAGTGTTGGCTCTGCTGACACTCACTGGCAATTTATTCAATTTTTCTATAAGTTTTCAGGATATACTGGGGATACGGGGGGAGAGGCCTAGAAACAACGCTCGTTCCACCAGAGTGATGCGTAAGCACCACTCTGGTTAAGCCAGCGCTAAACCACATTCAAAGATGTCCTGCCTCCTCTCTACTAGTACTTTCTCTACCTACTAATAAAGAGCATGGTTACAACCTATCTGTCTCCTGTAGCATTTTCTGTTAATGCATGCAACGATTTATAATTATTTCCTGTCGAAAGAGTTTTTATGGTGTCTATGCCGGTTTTTCCCTTTCTCTTCTTAGTTATAGTAGTTTAGCTATAAGTACACTAAGGAAGGTTTTCATGGCCGAATTGTGGCCATGGCAACCCAATCCCTTGCTGCCGCGATGCATGTCTCCTTCAGTTATTTCTTTCCCTTGTAGGCGTATGGGGCCTAGCGCTGAGACGCGTTTAACTCCCGTCCCTACCGCGGGCTCACACCGTACACTTAGTTTAAGAGTACGTTATAGAAAAAATTGGCAAATTAAGTTCACTTCACTACACCTCAGCACACTGTGCGGACACGCACAGCCCCTAATTACACACGCAGCGTCCTTCCACGCGACTTGTACTTACGCCCTGTCAAGGTAGCTCATGCGGGTGCACTGGCAGACAGTTTCGTCCCACTCTGTGGCCAGGAATCCAGGCGGAGAGGCACACATGAGAGGGTAGGATTGGGTTAGGGGGAATTAGTTTGAAGTTAATTTTATGTGCAAAAAATTCTAAAATCTTAAAAAACAAGTAAAAAATAATTTAAAAACCAAATGAAAACTTAAAGATTTTTTTGAAATCAAATAATAATTTTAATATATTCAAAAAGAAAAAAAAATATAAACATTCTGTAAAAATTAAAAAAATATATACATTCAATGCTGCGAAGCCGGTTTTTTTAGTTTTAAGGACAATCTACAAATGATGCCCTTCCGGAGGCTGATGTAGATACACCAACTACACTGGTTAACCCTAGTTTTAACCAGAGCTGGCAACAGTCCTGGTACATAGGGTGCCAGGAAATTGTACTAATAACATGCAACTTTATTCACAACCACCACACTATGAAATGACCGGAGAATAAGATCTAGGCCGGACCCCGACTTGCAGTACCGCAAGGGCTGATGATGAACCAGCTGGGTTGTCGATGAGCAGTGACTCGGGTTGTAGAGACTCACCTACACACTACACGCGAGTTTGACTAGCTACTTGCAAACAACACTACAACATGTTCTACAGACATCACGACACTTCAAGACGCCAGTCGGGAGACTGGTGAGGAGCTTCACTACCTCGTCGATAACACATACACGTAAATTTACTAAGATAGCAACAGTGGTTAACAGCTATAAATAAGGGTCCGGAGCCCAGCTAAAACATATACACAGTAGCCCGCCGCCGGTTCAATGATTTGACCCAAGTCTGTCGGGCTGCATTTTTGTTGCAAGCCCACTAAACGAGTTATGGGAACTTCGGTTCCTGGTCTCGTGACAGCACGGCCTTCCGGGCATGTGATACAGAGGACCTCAGCTCAGTCTACTGCGATTGTTCTTCCAGTGTCTCACCTGAATAAGGGGGCAGGTTTCAGGCCACGAAACGTCGTAAAGACTTTTAACTATTTTTTGTGTTACCATTTTTTTCGTCGTTATTTCTGTGGTTCTTGTGTTGTTTGTAGTGTTAAATTATTTGGTTTTAAAATCTGACATGGAATACTTTTTTCTTGACTCGTGTTTCAGTACGGTATTTTGGTTTTTGTGTGTGTTTTTAGTTTTTGTTTTTCAGCTGTGTCCACTGATTTGTTTTTTCGCACGGTTTTTTTTACTTGTGTGGTGTTTTTCGTTTTCGTCATTGTGATGTCTTTTCTATTCGTTTGCTTTTGTTGTCTATTTTTTTTAACAATAAGTTTTTCGCCCTTCTTTTTATCGTTTTCATTATATACATATTTGTTTTTTATTGACAAAGAAACAGATTTTCCTAATTATCTGTCTGTGGTGTTGTAAAAAAGGGTTTTTTTTGTTTTGTCTTGCTGAGTTATGTCTCATGGTCGGCAATGGACACATTCCAGTCACACCATCATGATAACATAAACTCACCATTTCCATTAAACTACAAATATAAAAGTAAAGAGTGTCTCATAGCACTGTTAACGATGTTGTGCTAAAGCCGGAATTTCATGGAAAATCTTTACTCAAGTTGTGGTAGGCTCAAAAAGTTACTTGTTGAGCTGGCAAACTATAGAGCGTGTTGTGCGAAAAAATCGTGAGATAAAAGCCATATCAGCGATTGTAAAGTAGTTCCGTCGTAGTTTAGGTGCAGTGGCCAATGACAGGACTCTATGTTTGGAGGTAATAGTACTCTGCATGCAACTGACCATGGGCGCAAATGCTCGACGCTGTTTGGAGTTGTGCTAACAACACCATAATTTGACTGTGGAACACTGGAAGAAGATCTTAAGGAGTGATGAGTCCTGGCACATTATCTTGCACTCGGATGGACGTGTGTGCGTTGATCTGACGGATTCTTGATGAACGGTGTATTGCCTTGAGCGTGTTTCGTCGACAATGAAATCTGGTCGCGGTGAAATAGTTTTTCTTCGTTTGGGTTTGGACCTTTGGTTTTAATCGATGGATCAGCGAACCCTGACATGTACTAAATAACTTAAGACAATATCATGCTTCCCATACTGTGGCAAAGTCTGGTACGTTCCTTTACCTTTCCAAACATAAATTTTCTCAAGCACATACAGCAAGATCAACTGCGTCGTGTTTTGAAGACAACCGCTGTAAACTACATAACTCGTCTTCTCAAATCTCTGACTTTAATCCAGTCGAACAATTTTGGAAAGAGTTGGAGCGTCCTTTGAATGCCAGACTCACATAACATACAGAGAAGCATCAACTATTAACCATGCTAAAGTAATAATGGAAACAAATTTCACCAGCTGTGTTTGTGAACTTCGTAGAGCCTACCTCGTGAATGATTGGAGCCTCTCGTAAATTGTAGGATGTCTACTATTCAGTGTCTTGGTACTCATTAACAAGTAACATATGACATGAAATTAGCAGTTGCTTTCATATACCTACACTCAGTGAACCAATTGCTGCAAATATATAAATCAACTGGGATATAAGTATTAACTTATTTACCCAGAAATACAGCGTTACAAATATAAATGGAAGTGTTTGTAAACACTGACCATATCAGCATTCTAGATTATTCGGCTCAAGGCAATGAGTATCAAAATCCCAACTAAAATGGTATAAACACCATTCCATGCTTTTAACCTGGCAATAAGAAAACCTACTTAATAATTTCTTTGTCATTTATTTGACGAAACGTGAGGCCAGCGTTTATTTGTATGTTATTTTTGCTTAAAATATTTGAATTACTCTGCACCAACAGCAAGGCGTAGATTTCATGTAGCTAGTAATTGGAGGATATGAAATTGTACTATTTGTTTATAAGTACTCTAATTACATCGCGAAAACTACATAAACTAAGTTACAGCGCAGTTGTATAGGCAAGTCACGGTAAAACGAGCACTTTAGAAAGCCCTCTCATTTGTAATAATAGTCAATAAAAATTTTTTTTATTTTAGCCCTAGACGTTAACTTTCGAGTGTGGTGGAATATACACACTGTGATTATTACTCAAATTGCAATATTAATTTTAAAAGGTGGTTAGATGATAAAAAAATAGCTGGAAGGAAAAATTAACTAGGGCCTCAAGAGTGCTCACTTTAGAGTGAACAGCATATAAATCTCTGTAACTGGCATTCTTGTGGATCCAAACAGGTATTATTATTTCCATATTTTACTGTATGTGAACTTTATATGTTGCAAATTTATTAATTCAGAGGGTAGAAGAACATCCACATTTTTATGAATTAAATTCCATCTAATTTCTTAAATACCGTTATGTGTATTGTCTACCTTTAAAAGGGACTTAATGAAAATACGGTTGATACACTTATGCCATACCTGTATATATTCTGGTGTCACTACAAGAACTGCTGGGAAGATGCTGAACCAAATTTTCACAAGTGGCCCGTAGTTCTGGTAGATGTTTCTGCCGAAGTCATAGAGTACTGTGGACATAACATTCAAGTGTGTTTTATTGCAAGGAAAATATCACACATAAGACGCAAGTTGCTGCATCTGCTGGGTGCCTTTCGGAGAGCTCCTCAAAGCTCTTTCTCTCTCTTACTCCCTCCACTTTAACCCCCCCCCTCTACCACGTTTTCCTTCAATAATTAATGCACAAGGTGAATGATTTTGTTCCAGATTTCAAACAAATTTTCTTGAAGAGTATTCGTTTACACTGAAAAATATTTTCTTCATTCAAATAATTGGCTCTTGGTCCAAACATTAGCATTCGTTCCCTTAAACCGGAATATTTAAAGGCTGTTCATGGTAAAGTGAGCACTTTTGAAATACACCTTTTAAAAATGCCACTACCCCTACCTGCGTAAATTTTAACTGGTATACTGAGTGGTATGCACCCAGTAAAGTTAACAACGACTGACGTAAAGTAGTTCTATGAGTTAACATTGTATTAAAAGTGTTAGGTAAACATAGTCAATTCTGAATAAACTTGATTTACTTTTTGTTTTCCAGTGCACACAAGATTAAAAACCTGCAAATTTGTAAAATACACATTTTGCTAATAATAATTCCACACTTTCACTTAATCGACGCTTGAATAACGTAATCAGGCCCATGGCAATGTTAATTTTACATGTGCTAGAAGAATACACAATGTGCATACAAGTAGATCTCAATTAGGGCTTTCTAAAGTGCTGAGTCTACCGTGAACAACTTATACTGAATTGTTCTGACATCATGGACATGTAATATTAATTACACACAGGCATTTAAAAAGTACGTTCAACTAATTGATTCGGTTGCCGTAATCATTATAAATACGATATTAGATTCAAATTAATATTTTGTTTTAAGTGAATAAGAATTTGGTTAGTTGAAACAATATGATATATCTAGTATTACATAAGTTGTGGCAGCAAAAAAATCAGTTTAATCCAGTACCAGCATTTGTTAGGTTGGCTGCGTGGTAATCGGTTCATATGATTGCCTTTGAATTAACAGCTTGTTACTTTGCTTATAATTTATGTTAGAATCATGAAAGCCAACAGTATTTGCTAATGTTTATATTAATGTTTAATACTAGCATAGACAACACAATTTCAACAAAGAACGAAAAAAAATACAAAACATTTGTAAATATGTTACGTATATGTTATAGTATAAAGAGAAAATATATACTGATTTCTCTTATACAACGTGATGGAGCTTGCTAAAGCCTTACATTCAGATTAAAGCGTTCTTAGTTAGAACCATGGTAGCATCNGGTAGCAACTCTCGACGTGTGGGGTGTCGCATTGTCCTGCTGGAATTGTCCACGTCCGTCGGAATGCACAATGGACATGAATGGATGCAGGTGATCGGACATGATGCTTACGTATCTGTCACCTGTCAGAGTCGTATATAGACGTATCAGGGGTTCCATTTCACGCCAACTGCACACACTCCATACCATGACAGAGTCTCCACCAACTTGAACAGTCCCCTGTTGACATGTAGGGTCCATGGATTGATGAGGATGTCTCCATACCCGNGTCCATCCGCCTGATACAATTGGAAACGAGACTCGTCAGACTAGGCAACGTGTTTCCAGTCATCAACAGTCCAATGGTGGTGTTGACGGGCCCAGGCGAGGNCCACCAACTTGAACAGTCCCCTGTTGACATGTAGGGTCCATGGATTGATGAGGATGTCTCCATACCCGTACACGTCATTCCGCCTGATACAATTGGAAACGAGACTCGTCAGACTAGGCAACGTGTTTCCAGTCATCAACAGTCCAATGGTGGTGTTGACGGGCCCAGGCGATGTGTAAAGCTTTGTGTCATGTAGTCAACAATGGTACACGAGTGGGCCTTCGTCTCCGAAAGCCCATATCAATGATGNGTGTAAAGCTTTGTGTCATGTAGTCAACAATGGTACACGAGTGGGCCTTCGTCTCCGAAAGCCCATATCAATGATGGTCCGTTGAATAGTTTACACACTGGCACTTGTTTATGCCCCAGCATTGAAATCTGCGCCAATTTGAGAAATGATTGCACGTCTGTCACGTGTAATGATTCTCGTCAGTCGTCGTTTGTGCCGTTCGTTCACGATCTTTTTCCGGCCGCAGCGATGTCAAAGATTTGATGTTTTACCGAATTCCCGATATTCACTGTACACTCGTAAAATAGTCGTACGTGAAAATCCAAATTTTATCGCTTCCTCGGAGATGCTATGTCCCATCTCTTGTGCGCCGACTATAACACCACCTTCAAACTCACTTAAATCTTGATAACCTGGCTTTGTAGCAGCAGTAACCGATATAGCAACTTTGTCAAACGCTTGTTGTCTTATATAGACGCTGCCGACCGCATCGCGTTACTCTGATTGGTTCCATACCTCTGTTATTGGAATACGCACGCCTATACCAGTTTTTTTGGCTNCGCATCGCGTTACTCTGATTGGTTCCATACCTCTGTTATTGGAATACGCACGCCTATACCAGTTTTTTTGGCTCTCCAGTGTATATACACAAGGAACTGGGCATAGCAAAAGGTTGTTCTCTCTTTTGAAAATGGCTGTGTCTAGTCTTGTGTGTTGGCCTGTAAAAGTTGCACCATTGGAGTGAGAAGACAAGAGGAGATTAAAGTGGCGGTGGTTTTAGTAGTATTAGCAGTAGTATTAAAAGTGTTGGCCTTTCATCCTTTCTACCTTTTCATACTATACCAGTCAAGGACGGCGAGGAAGCCTACCTGAACGACCATGAAATATGAAAAACACTATTGCAGGGACGCAGCCATGAACCATTCTCCGCACTTTCGGACAATGTTTCCTGCCCCGTTACAAGGTAGTTGTGTAATTACTTCCTTCTACCTGTGCTGCCATCGTACGGGCAGTCAAGTTACTTGACGTCAACCACAGCTACTGTTTCTAAAGGTCGATACCTATGTTAAGCTTGACGCTTCGTTGACAGCGAGGTCACTAGAGACGGGGCAAGTCACTCAGCGATGCAAGGACGGGGAAGGTATCGACCATGGCCTGCAGTGAGGAAGCATCCCAGCATTCACATGGAACTATTCCGGGAAACCATGGGAAACCAGGATTCGAACCCATGACCTCCNATTCACATGGAACTATTCCGGGAAACCATGGGAAACCAGGATTCGAACCCATGACCTCCCGAATGTGAGTCCAAAGTCTTACCTATGCGCCACCTCGCCCGGTATGGCCGACTCTAATGAATGTCAGACATACCTATTACTACGGGGAAATTGCGGGGAAAGAGAAGAAGGCATTATTGATATAATCTGTACGTCGTAAAATCAACACTTTTGAAAACCCCGCTTAAGATATAATTTCCTTCTCATGTTGTATTATTCTGCCACACATGGAAAATGTATATTACCATTGCCCTGATCACTTTAAACATACACCAGCCAAGTAAAAACACGANTTCTGCCACACATGGAAAATGTATATTACCATTGCCCTGATCACTTTAAACATACACCAGCCAAGTAAAAACACGAAACTCTTAGCAAACTAACCTAATTACTAATCTACCATTTCATACAATAATGTGTATAATGCATAAAAATACACCAACTTTTCCCCATAAAGTGAAACATTAAACTGGAAATGCGTCGACTTTAAATGTATATACTTATTTCGCAGCTATCTTTAATTGGGGGGCAGTATGTCAGTATGACCGTTAGCATACATTCAGTTAAACGGGAATTTGAATGTTTTCAAAGGTGGACCTCACAAGTGCTCACTTTTCCATAAACAACCTATAGCAAACCTTACATGGCTTGCCGCATGATGGCGTCACGAGTACACAAAATCGATCAAACAGATACCTTGTATCGAGACTTGAAACAACCTCCAAAAACGAGTGGGCAAATATCTTTTTGCTTAGTTCCTTTTGAGAATTACAAACGCAGCTTCAGCACTTAAACCAACACAACCACATATCTTATGGTGTTGATGAGCTATTAGGGAGCTCTCGAAAACACATTTTATCCCTTTTCACTCTCTTAGGAGTTATATTTAAAAACACCTAAAATTAGTTGTGCTTGATTACTTTTACAAAATTACAAAACGCATGTATGATGCATATGAAACCTTAAACCGTGGGACGTTAAGCGCACAACGATATGTCATCTGATTAAAGATCTAATGATGAGTCCTCAATTTACCTCTTTCACCCTCTTAAGGATTGAATTTCGAAAAATCCTTTCATAGCATAGCGGGCGGCTGCACCATAACGTGAAGCCATTTTTAAATGTCCATGCTTTTTCATACAACGGATGCGTTAATCAATAAGCCAGTCGGAAAATTTATTTTATATACATAGAGATTTATATTCCACTAAATGACTTATTTCATTCACACACGGAATTTGGAGGAACTGGCGTCAGTGGGTAGCACGTTTTTATTCACGTTTGAGCTATGTGAGGAAATGATTGTTTCACAAACTTTAATTTTGTGCTATNAGTGGGTAGCACGTTTTTATTCACGTTTGAGCTATGTGAGGAAATGATTGTTTCACAAACTTTAATTTTGTGCTATAACAGCAAGGAAACGGATAATATGTACTATCTGCACTGTTATTTTCCACAAAAAAAACATACTGGACGTAGCGAGTGATGTTACTCAACTCATTTGGCCTTCGTAATATATGATTACANAGTGGGTAGCACGTTTTTATTCACGTTTGAGCTATGTGAGGAAATGATTGTTTCACAAACTTTAATTTTGTGCTACAACAGCAAGGAAACGGATAATATGTACTATCTGCACTGTTACTTTCCACAAAAAAAACATACTGGACGTAGCGAGTGATGTTACTCAACTCATTTGGCCTTCGTAATATATGATTACATTCATTACTTCTGAAGTAGTTGTGGAAAGAGGTTCAGTAATCTCACGTGATATGTTACATAATAACGAGTTTTATTATGAAAATAGAAGATTGAAGAAATGATAATGTGGATAAAAGTGTTCCTTGCAGATACGAAGGTTGTTCTCAGTGCGTGAAAGTGAAACAGGCTACTTGAAAAAAGTTAGCGTTGGCGCGAAGAAACTCATATTTTACGATCCGCTCAACTCAGATCAGCAGCGACGCAAGTCCAGAGTACGATTTAAAAGGCTAAGGATAGCAAAAACTTGTGAAACTGGCTACGGTACTGATTGCTAAAAGATAATTGGAATACAGGCGAGTGTTTTACACTGGAGAGCCAAAAAAACTTGTTCGTATGCAAATAACATAGGTATGGAACCAATCAGAGTAACGTGATGCTGTCGGAAGCGCCTGTATAAGACAACCAGCGTCTGGCAAAGTTGCTAGATAGGTTACTGCTGCTACAATGGCAGGTTATCAAGCTTTAAGTGAGTTTGAACGTGGTGTTATAGTCGGCGCACGAGAGATGGGACATGGCATCTCCGAGGTAGCGATAGAATTTGGATTTTCGCGTACGACTATTTCACGAGTGTATCGTGAATATCGGGAATCCGGTAAAACATCAAATCTTCTACATCGCGAACGAACGGGACAAACGACGACTGACGATAATCATTAAACGTGACAGACGTGCTACCCTTCTCAAATTGGCGCAAATTGCAATGCCTCCTGCATACTTTCTGACATTAGTCAAGCCCATGCCACGTCATCTTGTGGCACTTCTGCGTGCTCGCAGGGACCCTACACGATATTAGGCAGATGTACCAGTTTTTTTTTTTTTGGCTCTTCAGTGTATATAGGCCTATATATATAATTCTATTAAACTACACTATCTATATAAATATAAAAATATACGTTATATATATTTAGATCTCTATATAACGAAGCTAATCTTATTAAAAACCTGAATCAATAGGGAATGGCAGTTGCATAGTTTTAATTTTCTAATTTAAATAGCTACTTTTGTAATAAAAGTTTGTTTAATGTGATTTTTTTGTTGTATTTTTGACGTAATTGCGCAATTTTCTTCAGAGCTATAAGGATAATCTACAGGTTGTGACTGAATTCACCTAGCAAACTTCGTGATATTATTCCTTATGTTAATGAAGTGGAACTAACACAGTTGTATCTAAACTGAATATTAAAGGAAGCCCTTAAAAATTTACTGTTTAAGCTGTATTTTTGTAAAACATCGGATATGAAATAAAATTAAAAAACATTTTCGGAATTTGATTTTGTATTATTTGTATGTTCAACGTACTAGCAAACTCATTAATGCCTCACCATGTAATGAAAATAACAGGAGTGGCCACCCTCTTTATGCAGACAATTCTTTTACTGTCAGGAGTAATGAACGTCGGCCCTCTTTTCACAACTGCCACGACTCGCCGTTTTCGTGCAAAACGCACGCAAAACTTTCGGAGGCAGCGATACAGTTTGAGGCGCGTAGGCAATACCAGCACTTCCTGAAGGAAATCGCATACTGACAGTCACCAGAAATAAATAGACAGCCTCACTACTGTTAGTGTACTGTACATGTTGTTTGTTGATTCCGCTACCATCGTCTGTCCAGTTGGCACAGCAGCACACCGTGCACTAATGTATGTAGTATTGCCTACCTGCTAGGCGCTGTAGGCTATCGCGTCAGCCGATAATTTGTGAGCGTTTTATACGAAAATGGTGGGTCCTGGGCAGTTGTAACAAGAGAACCTAGTTTTTTTTGTTAAATAGGCCATACTGATCAATAAAGCAGTATTAAACGTTCGTTGTTCTTGAAGGTAGAAAAAATGTATGCAATGAGAGGGTTACCACCCACGTTATTTTCATTTCATTGGGAGGCATTTATGAGAGTTTGTCTTAGGTTGAAGATCTCGATAACATTAAACAATGTTAGGAGAATAATAATATAATTTCACTTCTTTCTGATATTTCGCAAAACTACAGTTTAAAAATTCGAACTTCAAGGACTTATATCCCCCCTTATTATAAAGTGTCTCATATATTTCCCCCTTTATTTTGTAAAAGGAATCATATCACGAGGTTTGTGGTCAAATATAGCCCCACTCTGTGTACACAATCCATTATTGCGCGTTCCTGGTACATGGCTTACGTAGATGTGTGCCATGTTCTAAAATTCGCATTTTTAAACTCTATTACGTGAATCTAGATGATTATCTTTGTGACGAAACACAGTCCTACACCATTTTTTTCCTTAAGCTTGCTACATTTTGTGAAAGAGTATTTGCAATTTCTCCTCATCTTGGGATCGCTGTCTTATGAAATATTTTAGCTCAAATTTGAGAGTTAATAACACATTGGTGCACTATAAATACTATTATCCATTTAATATAATTGGGGTAAAATTTGACAGACAATGTGACCAGCCTACACAGTGTGTAAACAGTAAATGCTCTCGTTAGCAGATTATTGTATCAGCTGATGAATTTTCTGTAGGATGTATGGTATGTTGGCGATATTGATGATGACAATGGAAGAAAATATTACTCAGAACTAAAAGTTGCAATTTAAAACTTTATTTCTACGGTCAAGATTTACGGTTTAATTTATGTACTATTTTATTGCATTTTCTTGAGTGAAATGTAATATTATCGCTACGTGTTTACTGCGTCGGAAAACGGCAAGTTCTAACATTTTCCAACCAGAGTCCGCCATGAAGTGACACAAATATAATTTACGTTTCGGAGTTTAATTTTGTTGGTCTCAGGGAACGGGCAAAGTGACTATATTACTGAATTATTCTGCAAGTAAACTATTTCATAACACACTCTAAGCTCTAATCAGTGATATGAATCAGTGAAATAACATTCACTGAAAGTCAGTTGATAAACATCTGTCGACTGGCAAATCAAGGAAATGAACTGGGAATACGTGACTTATGGGAGTGGAATTCTCGACATTCAGTGGAAAATCACAAAAAAATTAGCGAAATTCAGCCACAATTTTATTTAGTTATCAGCCACTGATTATCAATAGCTCAATTTTCACTATTTTTACTGATTTGGCTTCATTCTCAATGTTTAATATTTAGAGTGCAGTGATGGACTAAAGTGATTTCAGTGAAGGAATTGAGCAAGGATTTCCATAGAAAAACACGTGTTCAAGAGGTTGCTGATTACAAACAGTAAGTTAGCGTGTTTTGTAAATAATGAATTTCTAAACAGTTACTATAATGTTTGAAATTCACGTGGCCTAAAAAGGCTGAACTTTCAACTCTATTGTAATGTAGAAATAACATTTGTATATTTGGGCTATGTATATTGTAAATCCAAGAGTGTAAATTTAACTACGGTAAAACTGTGCGTGTGTTTATTTCTCTATCCGTACGAACAGCGAAGCATGTAACGCGTTTTGTTCTGTCATTGAAGTTAAAACTTTTGAAGTTATAATAATTTGAATGTTATTTCCGTACGAACCAAATTTTCCAGTACGTAAGAACCGCAAAACAATGCCGTTCCACGAAAAACGTTAAACTAATGATACCCCTCCCACCTCTTTTTTACTTCAAAATTAAATAAAAATAGCCCCAGAAAACTTACTTGGCCATTACAAAATAAAACAAGCTGGGATGCCAACCTAACTATAATATCCAACATTGATTACTAAATGGAAGCTAACTAACACCAGACGTTCATAAATGTTCAATGTGACCACTATGACCGGCCAGAATGACATCTACGTGATAATCAAACTCAGTCCCCACTCTTATCAGCATGTCCGGTGTTACAGTTTGGATGGCGTCCGTAAATATAATGGTACACATAAAACAGTTTCCGTCAGTAAAAAAAAAAAAAAAACAACTGAGGGTGGACATAGATTTGAACCTAGATCAGCTGAGCTCAAGCACAACGCATTACCACCCTAGTTAAAAGTAATTACTCATAAAATTGTATTTTTTAAATATATGCATACTGAACAAAATGCGCAAATAAATATTTCAACTTTTACTTCTTTTCATTTTAGTCTCTTGCTGAACTTGTTTTATTAGAATGTTTATATTATTATTAAGCATCGATAAATTTACTAACATACACTTTAGCTATTCCAATTATCACAAAAAATATAAACAAACTCTCTAACTGTATTTTCGAATGAAGGCAGTCAAATGAATGGTCAAAGAAGTATGTATAGTTGATTCAACCAAATATTTTGTGGATAGTCTAATTTATTTTGGCCCAACACAGATGTTTTGTTAATTCAAGCGTGTATTTCTTAGATGAAAAATGTTAATTTTGTTGTTTTTCTAGTTTTTTTTACTCGACAAAATATTTTGTTGGGGCAACTAAATAAATGTTTGACCTGATACAAACAAATATTTGGTTGCTGCTCTCAGTGTGCGGTGATAATGAGTTGCGGGAGAAAAAATGCAGTGTGGGTAGAGGATAGTGTAGTGAGAATAGCCGCTATGCTAGAGATGAAATACCCCGATGATAGTCATCTGCGCATACCTCCGACACTCACTTCACCATCGGCAAAACAACTATCAGAGTTTCATGGTCAACACTGATGAACGTGTTTGTTTACCTTTACATTTTCAATACTCCGGGTCTTATATATGAATAAAATACTCTGACTAACTTGATTACATTGTGGTTAAATTAGAAGTAGGTTAGTGGAAGTGTGTAAACAGACCCTTAGGTAAAGCTTCGTAAATATAATTTTTGAAACTTAATAACATAACAGGTGCGTACATTTGGAAACCTTGTTTTCAAAGAGACTATGGTGGGTTAAAAATGATGAAGTGCACTTCTCAAGAACTTACAATTTTTTGACAGATAGGCTTTTCTTGTGTGTTAAAATGAACTTTTCTTAAAACTTTCAATAAAACTTAAGTTTATCTACTTCAGTTCAAAATGTTAACTTTCATAGCGAGAATTTCACTAATCAAATTTGATGAATATTCATTCATCACGATCTTTATATTAGTGCGCTCTTTCATGTCAGAAACCAAATATATACACAGTTTCATTTGAAAGTTGACAACTTATTTACATTCTATTATCGTATGTGTATTTAAGGTGGGTGGGAAGAATAGTATGATAAATATTTTCTAACGAGGTTTTGGTATGGTGATTCGAACACATTTATACATTTCTCGCACTATTGGATAATTTTCATGAAGTTGTGAAAGTTTAAAATTTCACTGAGTCTGTAAGGGGACGGCTTTAACTGTGTAAAAATATCTCAACACATTGGTTAATAAGCAGTGTTTCTAACCTCGTTATTTTAATAATATTGTAGTTCTATTTGCATCAAATCAATATAATTTCGTAACATAGGGAAAGGCTACTGCGCAGCTCTTTTGAGCACTTTACACTATTTCCTGTATATAGTGCATTCATGATGACTTCCAACTTTTCTGAAACCCTGATAAAGTTATACCTTCAAGCTATACCTCCACCTCATACAAAAACGCTTAACTAAGTCTAGAAAATTACACCAAAGGCACAAAAATCCGCATTCATGCACACTCTGTTTTGCACGAGAACTATTTCTCACTAGGCAGACAGAAAAGCAGAGAGATAATATACATTATCTCTCTGCTTTTATTCGCATTATTTATAAATTAACTATTATTATTCATATATAAATATATGTAAAATTAAATGTTAACTAATAATAACATTCCTTTATGTTAACAGAAGTATAAAATCATTTATAACATATTTAAAAACAACCAAATATGTGATGTGTGGGGTGATTTTTTAAAGGTTTTATTCAAAAAGTGTGAATATACCGCGAATAGACCATAATGCGTAATGCGTGAGGTTGCCAGATGTATGTACTGTTTTACTCGGAAAAATTTCGATTTTGCACATTCAGTCCCGCGTATTGTTTTTGTTTGTATGCTAAATGATCGTTTAATTTTTTTTAGTAATCGCTGTAAAACCTAACAAAAATGGATCTCATAAAATTGTTATAATTATTAAAAAATTATTTGAAGAAAAGTGTATTAATTTCAAAGCTCCACTTTTGCATTTTTATGATTATATATATAGTAAATTTGTTTGCATTACCGAAAGCATAAAGAAAATATGTTTTCAAGTAAAAACCAATATTTTTCATAAACATAAATTAAATAAAAAATGTTCAGTTAACTTACAGAAATATGTACGATTTGTTTACATTTTTCAGTTATAATGAGACATACAGTGATTTTTTTAAAGACTTACTTGCAGACAAAATTGCTGAGTACTGCATTTTCAAACAAGTATTTATAAATTATATTTTATGACATTGTAGCTCTCTTCAAAATACTTTTTAGTTTCTCACCGTGGCAAAGTAAATGTTTGTTATTAATTTAATTTTGTTTTATGAATTGGTGTTTTGAGTGCTCCTGAACAGCGACAATGCCATATAGGAACACTATTAATTCGGCCAGATTCTATATTAAGGAACCATCCCGGCATTTACCTGGAATACCGAATGCGTGTCGAAATGTCTACCACTGCGCTACCTCGCATTAATTCAGTATGCAGCGGAAACGTAATGCCTCCAGCAGGTGTTGTGCTTTTACTATACGGATATAGTATATCAGCAGTTTCTTCACACTTTTCGAATCAAACTTTTTAAAAATCAACCCACGTATGACGTACATGGCTGTTTCTCTAACTATGTCGAGTATTGCAAGCGTCATGTATTTATGTTTAACATAACAACGTTTTATTTTTATTTAAATTGCACCTTTATTTTCATTTCATCTATAAACGATTAAATTATTTTATAATTAATATTTATGACAACAGAGAGAAAATATGGGTTTTGGTAATGCGTATTAAGAAATAGCTCTTATGCGGAATACTATGACACCGAGTTGCGCACGAACGCGGTGCGTTGTCCTTGGTGTGATTTCCTAGACTCGGATAAGCTTAGTTTGCACGTGGCGGAGGGATATCCTGTAAGTAGAACATCGGCAGGGTTGTGGAACCAGCCGTGAATGCATGCAGGACACGTGGCAGCTGTGAGAGAGGAGGGGCAGAGACGTACTCACCGCCCTGGTCGGCGAGCAGCAGGGTGTGTCCGACGACAGGCTTGGACGGCGGTCCTGGCAGTCGCATCACGAGCAGCACTGCCCTCGCGTAGTTGGCGAGGTAGTAGCACAGCGCCGCCAGCACGACCGCGTACAGGCAGCTGTGAAGGTCCAGCAGAACTCCGCCCGGCCCCGACATCTGCGACGCACACAAACCCTCACTGCATCTCAACGTCAAGGAAGATCCCCAACAAACAATACTGAGCACATCGAGATCACGTACAGGGAGCACTGCAACTGTACATATCATTTCATTAATTTATATTTAAAATATGCAATCTACGCGCAAAACGTAGTTGGTGTGATAAATCTAACGGAAAAACTCGGAAGGGAGAAAATGGCAAGGGTTTGATGTGCATAATGCAAATCTCACACATTATATNAAATCTAACGGAAAAACTCGGAAGGGAGAAAATGGCAAGGGTTTGATGTGCATAATGCAAATCTCACACATTATAACACAGTAAACGTACTACCTATAAAAAAAAAGCAGAAGGGTGGAAAACTACGTCAATAGTGGGACGGCTTTCNTATAACACAGTAAACGTACTACCTATAAAAAAAAAGCAGAAGGGTGGAAAACTACGTCAATAGTGGGACGGCTTTCTACACACTGGCAATGAGAATAGGTTTAACATAGTTCTAACGTCTTCACAAATTCCGTAAGGTGCATAATAGTGGACTTGCCTTGTGTATAACAGATTCCTGAGTCTTCCTATGTTCTAAGTGGAGTGGAGAGTGGGCGTCTCTTAACATCTAGGTCTTGGGAGCCGATGAGGCTGAAGTGGCGTGAGAATGGAGCAGCGCCGGAATGCAAGGGAGGGGGAAATGGGCGATGCCGGAGAAAACCCGCCGACCAGCGACATCGTCTGGCAAAGTTCCCACATGTGAAAATCGGGGAGCAGGCACGCCGGGAATCGAACCCGGTTCTCCTAGGTGGGAGGCGTGTAGTCTAGTCACTACACCACTGCGGCTCCGACGGCGATGAAAAATGACCTTAAACAAGCTTCGCGAGTTTCCTGTTTCCTCATAATTTTCAGCGGTGATAATAAGGTTTTAGTACAGTAATCTGTTCAGAAAAGACACAGCTTTATCGCCATATTTTAAAACACTACTTTACAGAAGAATAAACGATTTTTGTTGAATTTAAAACAATTTTTTGCTGAGTTTTAAAACTTTTAAACGACCAAATTCGTAAGTCAATTACCAAATTTGTGAATGGGCGACAAAATATCCACTTTCATTTCTTTCAATCAAAGAAAAAAAAGGTTTGAATTGAAATAATCTATTTTTTTATCAATTAGAATAGACGCAGCCGCTTACAATGAGATAGATATGACAACTACAAAGGCACCCTAAGGGCTCTGCATAGCGAGCTTCCATCCGCGGAGTGCACAGCTGCTTGTTACTAAACATCTAATTATTTATATTTGTACGGGATACGGCTCAACTTTTAGATATTATCTGTCCTCGCATAAAAATAATTTTATATCGCATAATTATTTCATTATGGTTAGTCAAAATCACAATTTTAGTGATTTTGGGCCGAACAAATAAAGGAAACGAAAATATTTCAAACGAAATTTTACAAGGGTGACTAAATGGTCATGACTTAATTCGTTTTAAGGTATGCTTAGCAAAAAATTTAACAAAAATCATAGACTGCTACAAATAATCAATATGTACACATTTCCTTATGTGAAGACATTTCTAAAAATTGCAAAAACGTTTTACAATGCGATATTAAAGATTTCTTGGAGTAACTCATGGTATCTTATTTCAATGTGAATTAAATCGTTTTGGAAAGTGAATTAGTTTTTATTATTTGTACATGCCAAAAACACTAAACTTTGGATTTCAGCATGACATTATAAAAAAAAATAAATAGTTAATTTTTTAGGCGAGAAAATAGTGCTTGTAAGTAACGTCTAGAAGATAAATGGTATTTCGTAGAAGTATAAAAATTATGAATTTTTATGCGACCAGCACTCTTAAATGGGGGATCAAAGTCAAAGAAATTCCTTTTCAATAATTTTATTCGTCCAGGAAGTACGTAGGAAAGGTTCATTGGAAGGCCCTGTACTACTTTCGCAGAAATTCGCCCAGAGTATTTTAAGTCATAACAGTCTGACATTGTATTTCTGCCATGTTGAAGAGCTTCAAAATTCTTNAAATTCGCCCAGAGTATTTTAAGTCATAACAGTCTGACATTGTATTTCTGCCATGTTGAAGAGCTTCAAAATTCTTGTAGGTATGTAATAAGCGTGATCTGTTGAAAGTTGTATTCCGACCTAGTCTTGAGTGTTATCTCTTTACACGTGCAATCATATTGCGCATACGTGAAAAAGTTTGTTTTAAAAAAGTGTATTAGAAGAACACCGAAACGCAGTTCGGCCGCCTTAAAACACATGACGTCTCTTTATTATCTATAAACACTTAAGTTGACACAGGGTTCCTTATGTTAACACTGTATCAAATGTTTGCATAACATCGTACCTGTGTTCACACTGGAGTTAAGACAGGTTCGCATTTGATAAGTGGTCATCCAGAGCTACCAGATTTGTTGTATATGGGATCTGAAAATTGCCTCTTGTAGACTATAGGTGTAATTTGCTAATAAATGTGCATATGAACGGTTGTTATAATATTTAAAAACTTGCTTCCAAGCGCATATAAACAACTCATCTATCACCTAAATTACCGCCAATTTAAACCGAAACCTTTTTTTTAATAACGGAGATTTTTAAAAGCATTAACTTGATTACTATCCAAAAAGAAACCAACAAAAATTAAACATTTCAGAGGAGAGATTTGCGTGGCTCTTAACACCGGGGTCTTGAGAGCCGATGAGGTGAACCAAGGTGAGTTTGGAGCAGCGCCGGAAATTCAAGGGCGGTGAAAACGGGAGATCTCCGAGAAAAACCCACCGTCCAGCGGCATTTTCCGGCAAGATTCCCACCAGCCAAAGTCCGTCCGGGAATCGAACCCGGTTTGCCCTGGTGGGAGGCGAGCACTCTAGCCACTGAGCCACTGCGGCCCCTTAAACCTTGTCTAATTTAATCGTAGTACAACACAATGTACAAAATACAGTCCAGACAGAAGTTGGTGAGAATGAAAATTAATGCAAGAAACAAAAGGAAAGCATTGTCTCTTGTATCTGATTGAATGTTACTATGACAACCTTTTCGTTATGGTGAAGTCGAGTTAGCTTCACGCCTGTAAAGTTGAACTTTACGTCACTCCTCATTAAACGTGAACAGTTTCCCAATCTAAAATTTAACAAAAAGTTAACGTAATGTCAAACACAACGAGCTCTGTGTTCACTTAAATGTAAATTGGCCTTTGCACGTATATACTTTTCACTGTTAATTGAGGACTTTTGAAATCAACCTGCATGTATTTTAACGGGCACACTGACTGGCATGCGACCAGTAAAGTTGGTAACGGTGGAGGTAAAATAGTTGCATCTCTTAACGTCTAATTAAAATATTTAGGCACATGTGTGTGAAAACTGCAACTATTCCTTTTGCTTTCTGTTTTTTAATGGACGTAAATGTAAGAATTAAGACATTTGTAAAATATTTACTTTAATAATAATTCCATATTTGAACTTGACTGGCGCATGAATAAAGCAATCAGGCACATAGCAATGTTAATTTTACATAAAGTTGGAAGTGTACACAATGTGCATATAGTCAAATCACAGTTACTTACAACTTTTCAGAAGCCCTGCTAAAGTTATACTTTCAAGATATTCCTCCGCCCCATACAAACAAAGCTATCCAAGTCTAGGAAACTACACTGCATTCGTGCACACTCAGTTTAATAACATTTTTCATAAGAACTATTTCATACTAGGCATTGCCAAAACACATATTTTCTCTCTCTTTTGTTATTAATATTAATCATATATTAAATATTACAATTTATAGGTAAATTTTAGTGAAAATTCAGTTTAACCGAAAACAAAGTACTTGCATGTTAACACAAGTAAAAAACGCTTGTTATACATGACATATTTAGGAAAAAACTAAACTTGCTATAAATGGGGTGATTTTTCAACGGTTTAATTAAAAAAGTGTGAATAAACAACGAATAGACTATACAAGAAAGCAGAATGAAATAGCCAGTTTTGGGACAACGGTGTCTGGCGTTGGAGCTCGGAGCTGTTCTTGCTCTGTCATTTCGGTCGACCGGCGGTCTACTTGTCCGTCATGTTGGATGACAGTAACCTCTGACCTTTGGCCTTTTACCCCGGTGACCTTTGACCCAAAAATATCCAAATAAATTCAAAGAAATTCCAAATAATTCGTTAAAAAAATTCTAAAAATTGTAAAAAAATTCTAACANAAAAAAATTCCAAAAATTCTAAAAATATTATAAAAAATGGTTTAAAAGTATTAAAAAATATTTAAAATTATAGAAAAATTATTTTAGAAAATTACAATTCCAGAGTTTTCTCTCACGACCACCACACCTCACCTATACTCATTCTATCGTATGCAGCCATCTTGGTTTCTTAGTTTGTCATTTGTTTATACATTGCTAGAGGACGCCATTTTAGTTTTTTCGTCTGCTATTTATTTGCACATTGCTGGAGGATGCCATCTTGGTTTTTTCGTTTGTCATTTGTTTATAAATTGCTGTAGGATAATTATGTTCATACACATACAAAAATATATGTTATTTTAGTAATGACTAAATCTCATTAAATATTCTAATTTTTTTGTTCCTTTAGATTATGACAAAACTGATATATAAATTTTTTTTCTTTAGCAACTGTTTTTTAAAACTTACTTATGTGAGCAGGACATAAATCGAGATAAAACATATATATTGTTTAAAGACATTTATTTATGCACACATCTCAATATTCTTCTTCTGCATAGCAAAAAATTTCAAGGAATACTTTTTCAAGCGAGTTTCTTCTCTGACTCATGGTTGGCATTATGCACATAATATATTTTTTTAATGAAACATGGGTTATAATCCATAGTCTTATGGCTTCAGAGTTGCAAGGAGCACAGAAATATCTTTAATTTTTACACTCATTAAGTCTTGTGGCGTACGTCTCAACGAGCTGATGAAACAGTGGGCAGTAATGCTTGTGAAGGTCTACGACGTTCATTCCGATGGGGCGCGCATTGCGAATCGCCAACTCTTGGTGTCTTCCAATTAACCACAGAGAGTACTTGCAAATTATGGCAGAGTCCAACATTGCCGGAATTTCCTCGTACGGAATATTTCCCTCGTACCACCTTAGTCCGTGCATTTCGTACATCAGTAGGCAGTACGTCTGTTTCTTCGTGCGGTCGAGGTGCTGCCATGGGCACAGTGGTAAAAAAGTGAAAACTTTGGTTTTCTCGCCTTTGTCACTATACGAGATGGTAATCTTCTTGATGGTGTACGAGTCCACAATCGAAAACCTTGGATTTTGCAAAATATTTTTTTCACTAGATATTTCTGTTACATAAAATATTTTACGTTCCCGTGCACACTGAGTTTCAAAATTAGTTTACAAAGTCATTTAAAACTTTATCGAGGCCTATACACATCGGGCACCTGTGTTCTGGGTTAGTTACCCCACCGGGTATTGCTTGCGAGTAAAGTCCTTGAAGGGGAGCATCTTCCACAGGTACAGATTGCGAGTAGATAACTTCCACGGGTGCGTCTTCCACTGGGACGGTGACTTCCACGGGCGTGTCTTCCACGGGCGCGGACGTCGTGAGTGCTGCTCGGTGGGCCTTTCACCAGCCCCTGCGATGCGTTGTGTCGGAAACCGAGCAGGTGCAGCCCTCAAAACACAAAACACTCCTTGCATGGGAGGCAGTCCGGTATGTCTTCGTCCTGCTGTAAGTAGGCCGGCAAATACTTGAATATAGTCGACATTTCGTGAGGTCCGTAGACCAGGAGAAATTCTTTAGGCAGATACGGTAACTCGTCCTGTTTGTACAAGGCACTAAGTGAGCGCACCCTTCCAAATATAAAAATGGCCGAAAAGATTATGACCGCTCGGACAACACGCATACATTTTTAAGAGCGAGAAAATGACTGCTTTCCCGAGGGGGCTCGGAGTGCGTCTTATAAAGATTTATAAGGGGGGGGGATAGTCCACACTTGCGACTAAAGTAGGCCTCTGATTGGTAAAAACGAAGGTTTCCGAAAACGCACGAGAAATCAGCCAATGAGAATATTTGAAGGGGATGGAGTAATTGGTGATCGAACAAACATAAGTAATTATCAAATGAGAATCATGGGTGGGGATCGAACGAAGGTGATTAATTGATGGAGGCCTACCGACTTATTGATAGAGAGCGTGAGGCAATTAGCCAACAAGAAATATTGGCGGAACAATTAAATATATTGGAAGGGGATCGAACGAAGGTGAGTGAATAGCCAACTAGAATCATCGTTAAGAGTGGAGGGGGTCAGTCGTCTGCTGGATGTGGTGCTGGGGGGACCTCTGGAAATGAATAAATAAATTACAAACGAAAAAACCAAGATTGCGTCCTCCAGCAATGTATAAACAAATGACAGACGAAAAACCAAGATGGCGTTTGCCAGCAATGTATAAACAAACGACAAATTTAAAAAACAAGATGGCTGCACACGATAGAATGAGTGTATATTAGTGGTTGTGGTGAGGAGGAAACACCGGAAATGCAAGTTTTTTTTTCAAAAATTTATTTTTGTAATTTTGTAAAATTTTCAAATAATTTTTTTATGATTTTTTATGATTTTTAAATATATTTTTATAACGTCACTGGGGTTAAAGGTTTCCTGACATCTAAAATGGTGGACAAGATGGCTGTCGGCCGACTGGAATGACAGCATTTACAGCTCCGAGCTCCGACGCCAGATGCCGTTGTCCCAAAACCGGCTAATTAATTCTACTCAAGAAACTCTTCGGTAGGGTTATAAAAAGTGCTGAGTTTACCAAGAAGAGCCTTCAGTTGTTTTATTGTTTTACCGTGTGCGCGAGATCTCTTCACCCGGGGATGTCCACTCTCGAGGACATGCTTCTTGTAGGAGAGAGCTACCCGTAGGAAGTGGTCTTGTCCCTCGGCGTCTCGTGCGAAACGCTACTTGTGACGGACTAACTGCAGCAACGTAGACGCCACGCCGTCGCCCTGCCGACTGTCCCACTCCATACCTGCTCCTGAGGCTCTGATATCATGTGTGCCTGCATTTGCTTTCGCACTGTCTCTCTCGCGCAGTCAGCAGCACGCACAGCCAGGCAAGGTCAAGCTCACGCTGCTTTCAACTTCAACTTGAACTTGGCGTGGCTTGGCGCGGGAGAGCGGCGCTAACCTCCTGCATGCCAGCTATCCCATGTATTGCCAGCCCACTCACTGACACGCTCATGGTGAATCCCGTTTACTGCCCCTACCAGATACACCCGTTTCGCAATTTATATGTACACATATTTACAAACTGCAACACGCGCGCGTATGTGTGTGTGTGTATATATATACATATATATATAGACATGCACACCAGTTTCTAAATTTATAACAACACATTCATTTTGTTTTACAACTACGATTTTTTAAATGTTTCTGGGCATATACAAGTTCTTTGAACGACGGATATATTAATTTAATTAAAGAATTTGTAATGACTACCTAATTTATTTATAATAACTCCACAAAAGGAATATTTCAAAATTAATACCTTGAGTTGAATGACTATCACTTTATATTTACAGGTAATATTAACATAATAGTCCAAATACGTAGTTAAAATCTGTTTCCATACACAGTTCATTATCACACAATGAATTCCTATTAGAAATTATATTTTTGATATATGACAGATACAGTATTTACAATCAAGTCTGTATCATTCGTCCATTTTGTCCCGCCTTGCTTCATTCTAGATATCGCCAGTCTTTCCTGTCCGGACTGTTTTGGAGCGCTCCGAGGACTCCCGCACACTGTAGCCCTCCACTCACTGGATACCTCACCCTCCACTTGTCGGATACCACGCCCTCCACTCGCCGGATACCTCGTCCTCCATTCGTCGGATACCTCGCCCTCCACTCGTTGGATACCTCGCCCTTCAGTCGTTGGATGCCTCGCCCTCCACTCGTCGGATACCTCGCCCTCCACTCGTCGGATACCTCGCCCTCCACTCGTCGGATACCTCGCCCTCCACTCGTCGGATACCTCGCCCTCCACTCGTCGGATACCTCGCCCTCCACTCGTCGGATACCTCGCCCTCCACTCGTCGGATACCTCGCCCTCCACTCGTCGGATACCTCGCCCTCCACTCGTCGGATACCTCGCCCTCCACTCGTCGGATACCTCGCCCTCCACTCGTCGGATACCTCGCCCTCCACTCGTCGGATACCTCGCCCTCCACTCGTCGGATACCTCGCCCTCCACTCGTCGGATACCTCGCCCTCCACTCGCCGGATACCTCGCCCTCCGCAGCACTCCCGCATTCTCGTTTGTCGCCGCCGCCCACGCATCTCGTCCACCACCGCTGATGCCACCCAGCTCAGCAGTCAATCATTTTCCTGTCTACCTGATGACATAGCGAATGTTGGATTCACCAAGGGGGGTTGGGGGGAGTGGTAGAAGCGGGTAGTGAGGATTCAACCTACCACTGCGTCTAGACTGGCGGCGCATAAAACAAGTAACATGGAGCCTGGCGCAGGAGACCAAGTGCAACACTACCTTCATACAGCACCAGACGGTCGATGTGGACAACCTAAGGATTCACCCGAGAGCCATTTCAACAAATCCATTATACCACTTCACTGATCTGCTTCAGGATCCTATGCAAGCCTTCCAGACACTTCTGTAGCTTCGTGCAATGTTCCTTCCTCCTCTGTAAGTTGTACAGTCACACCAGCGTCCTTAAAAAACCTCTCCAGTTGCTCTCTGGTGATAATGTGTTTATCATTATGTCACTATCGGTTTTAAGGTGCCGCCAGGTAAACTCGTGGATGTCGACTATCCTCTGATGTAGTTTACTGGCATATTCTGGGATGGATGCTTCTTCGTCCTCTGGATGCCCGTTCAGCAGGTCACCATGGAGCTCTCACCCAAACAACATCCTTGAAGATGTTACCCTTGTTGACTCGTGAACTTCCAAATTATATTTCATGAAAAATAATCGTTTATTGGGGTCCCAATACATCTGGCTGTCTTCCACAAATATCACAGTACTGTTCCAGAGTACTGTGTAGCATCTCAACAATCCCATCCAACTGATGGTATAATGCTATGGTTCGAGTTTTCTTTATTCTTAAAATCGTCGTTTTGTCTTAGAAAGGAGTGGTTTCCAAATTTCGCCCTTGATCTGAGTGAAGCTGGAATAGCACTCAAATAACTTAGAGTGCTCTGTGTGTGCATAGGCTACCATGATTTGGAGCTGGTTTGGAACTGGTACGACCTCAGGCCACTTGGTGAAGTAGTCCTGAGCTACCTAAAGATACCGATTCCTCTTCTCAGTGATGGTACGGAGTCTAGTGTATTCACTGCCATTCTCTCAAATGGGTATCCAACATTGCACTTCTGAAGGGGACCTCGTCCCTTAATCCTCTGACCCTTCCTTTCAGTACAGATGTCAAACAGATGGAACCATTCTGAAAAATCTTCCCCACGATGGATACAGTAGAATCTCATTCGAAGTCTGTCGAGTGTATTATATCCACCCAAGTCCCCACTGGCTACTGTATTATGCAGTTCTTTTAGCACTTTTGGGATTCTGCATTCTGGTAGGATCAATTGTAAGTGCATGTGTTTCTCATAATTACTTTCCCAGTTACTCATATTCTTAAGTACAATGAAATTCCACTGTACCCAGTATGCTTTGACTGTCGGGACCAGAATGTATATCTCCTCCAATCATGGTCGACATCCATATTCCATCTATTATAGTATTAGTTGCAAGATGTGGGGTAATTTTGCTGATCTTTCCTAATGTTCTTGTTATCCCATGTAGGTGACCTTCGCAAGATACAGAGCCATGCATTTTTGTCTTCCTTGGCTTAAAATATCCATTACGCTTTTCCTCCTATTGTTCACAGTGACGACAGAGTAGTTAGCATGGTCTCCTAGAAAGTGTAACTGCATTTCTGTGAAGGCATCCCGACTTGTTATGTATTTAAAAGTCATATTCATGCAGATACTGTATATACTAGGTAATATAACCTCCGCATTTGTTTTCTTTCAAAATTAGTAGCCAGCACTCTATCTATGTAGGTGACCCATCACCAGATACAGGGACTTAAATTTTAGTCCTCCCTGCCATCAATGATACACCACCATTTTCCTCTGGGCATTCACAGTGACAACAGAATGCTTCGCATCTTCTTCTGGAGAGAGCATCTGCATTGCTGTGACGGCATACAGACCTGTGACATATTTAAAAGTCCCATTCTTGCATGTTCTGTACCTACCAGGCTATTTGACCTCCGGGCCTACATCACTAGTATCAGGATCTAGATTGAACTCACCCTCACTACTCAAGAAGCCTAGGAATGGGGGAGATAATACAATTTCTGTTAGTTAATTAAAAGCATCTTCGCAGTGAGTAATCCAATTAAACTTTCTTTTTGCTTCGGTTTTTTCATGCGATCAAAGTTAACTCAGGCACAAATCGACGGTAGTATGCACATAAACCTAGGAAACTCCGCACTTCAATTTCGACACTTGGCAGAGGCCAAACTCTAAGTAATTTGGTCTTCTTAGTGTCTGTTTCAATCCCATGCGCCGACATTACACGTCCGAAGAAATTAATTTTCTTTTGAAGAACATGGCATTTCTTAGAAAGCCATTTCAGCTTGATGGTTGCTACTTTCTGAAGCACAGATTCTAGGAATGTTAGGTGCTCTTCAAAGGTCCTTTCGGTTACAAAGATATCGTCTAGGAACACCTAGCAAATGTCTGGGGAGAGAGCTCTCAGATTTAAAGGACAGCAAAGTTTGACAACAACCTTCCGTGAGATAAAACGATCTTACATTATGCACCATAAAAAACTTCTTCCAGTAAATATTCTAAACTGTAATGTAATTTTTCAACCTATGCACAGCGTGGAAAATATGACATATATCAAGCTGCAAATACGAAAAACCTCGCTACTACACAAAGTTTCACTACATATTTCACTCTTTATTGAAATAGATACATAGAAGTTTTCATGGATGTTTAACAAATAATTTGTACTGTTCATAACTTTTACATAGATATGCTTATGCGATACATTTTCCAACAATACTTTAGAGTGTGGAGAGCAACAGAGGTGCGAATGGAAGCAGAATGAGTAAACCAATCTAGGCATGGATACACATGCAGTGGAATTCAGACCACAGCGATAAAGGGGAAGAGTTGGACGCCGTATTATATTTAAATATTTTGGCTATTAATGTTTGATGAGAATCGTTTATGAAAATTTAACTTCGATAAGGCATATAACATTATTTGATTAAGTTTAGGAAAATAAAATCATATAACTTCTTGTTGCGTTACGGCTTCTACAGTCATTCTCAGAAAGTAAAATATATAATTAAATCCTATGTATCCCACTCGGCGAACAATTAACGGAACTTCAATATTATAATTTTCATGCCATCTTCCGGGTCATATGCTATAACTTGACAGAGAAAAGAGCAGAACTCGACTGGTTGGCAACCAAACGGCGGAGTGATGACGCGCATGATGCTGTGACGACATGACTCCCNAGAACTCGACTGGTTGGCAACCAAACGGCGGAGTGATGACGCGCATGATGCTGTGACGACATGACTCCCGCCAACTTGTCCGCTGATGAACATTTTCAAGTTTGGGTTTTACGTCACACGGTTGCTTCCAGAAAGTACAAACACGACAGGATCTCCCGATTACAACGGTCTCCGAACCATTTGCAAACTGTGCGGTCGTTAATTGAGTCACGCCAGGTCCAATCGTACGCGAACTAAACTATCGCAATGCGATTACGAACTATTTCCCATTGTACACTGATCAAATGTGATGATAACTGTTCTTCGTTAGATACGTGTTAACCACATGCGCACGCTATTCACGTACATAAACAGTTGATATGGCAAAAAACTCGAGTGAAATACACCAATACTAGTTCTTATTCATTTATAAGAAAGTAAGAGATAGTGTAAAATAATTTTTTTTTCTATATGTAACTTAAAGCTAGTTTGAATAAATAATTAAGAATGCTACATTATTCGCACAGAGAATTTTATTGGAGGTATAATTATATTATTTCCTTATACTAAAAACCATGATGATGAATCTGAAATAAACATGTCCCTGTACTGAAAAAATAGTTCTGAAATATTCTAAACGCGTAAAAAAAGCGTTTCTTAATGTCCTGCCATCAAATGCACCCATGTCAACTGCGGACGGCCGTCCGGTTGGAACCGCTTTTATGAGAAGTGTGAAATTATTATTTTCCTAAATTAGATCACTATACTAACGAAACAAAACATTATGGATATGATTTCCAAAAGGTATACACTTTATATTAATCGTTATTTAAAATGTTTTTTCTCTGTCAGTGATTACAAAAAGGGTTTTTAGGTGTTAACTTAAACGGGGTTATGTACGGCGCAACAAATATCTTTGAAAGCAGTGGAATTTAATTAAAGGTACTGTAATTTCTCAAACAGAGAATATTTCGCAAAGACGATAAGTAATAAAGAATACTTATAACGTAATAAATCGGTTTTTGCACGTGTTTTTGCACGTATTTGCAAGTGCAGATCCTCCTACTCCCCTTACCCCATTACATCACAGTCTCATCACGTGACAATGTTAAACGTAACAGCCGAATGCGAAAGAATAGGAATCTTATGATTCTACAAATTTAATTTCCAAAGTTATTAATATTCTACATTTCATACACCTAAACTACATACCACGGGTAATGAAAAAATATGACTTTGTTAAATAAATATGAATTTATATGTACGTAACGCAGACGGAGAATTTGTAACACTATTGTATTTGTTTTGGAGGCGAAATTAAGTAAATAAAATCAGAAATCGTTCTTGGAGGCTACGTTCTTTCAAAAACAAAACATCGAACATTTTTTTGCGAGTAAAACTGTTGGTAATTACTAGGGGCACGTGTTTTTCGTAGCGAATTAATTTTTTTTACAGATTTTCTTCTTACATCAGGAAACCAAATTTGATCCGTTTGATACCTCTCTTTATTCAAGAATGGTGAGCATTCATTAATTTATTGTAGCCAATATACGCAAGTTCTCGGATCGCAAGAGTGTACTTAGTTTTATTACAGTTGATGCATTCCATTTACATGTTTTTATACCACCCAGCTACAAGGACAAATGTAATGCAAAGTACTTACGATTTACACAGCCACACAAGGGAATTTAAATGGAAAATATCACAGCTACAAACAGGTCATTTAATCTCCTGCACTGCTGTAAAATTTTGCTCATTTAACCGTTTTCCCTCGGACTATTAAATACCCTTGTTCTTGAGAAGTATTGGGAATTCAATTGACCTAGCGTGAAAAAATAATTGGACCAAGCGAAGAACTACACAAAATGAGTAGAAATTGTTACCGGCCAATTCAGTATTGCATTATTTCTGTGTCCATAAGAAGTGGATAATCTGACTAAAATTCGTAAACCCCATTGCCATTAAACTTCAGAAACACTCGGTTCCTCTCAGTAACTTGAAAAACCTATTTGACAAGTGTGAGAAATTTTGCTGCGTTTAATAGCTCACGTCTTCACTGTTGTTGAGGGTGAAAATCAGACGGAGCAGCGAATGAGTGCAACGGTAGGGAACGGTAGCATCCCGAGAACACTCATCTGTTTTACGGCAACTTCCACCATGTTTTCCACACGTTCTTATTTGGCATTCACGTGTTGACATCAATATTTTCTACACGTAGATTTCATTCATAATGCACTGCGTTTCTGTATGCATAAGTGTATTTTCCGACAAATTATGTTACGGTAAACTGAGCACCTTTAAAATAAAACTTTCGATAAAAAAATTCTTTCCCGCTACTGTACATATGTTACAGAACACACTGACATGGAGGGTCCCAGTTAAGTTGGCAATAAATATACTAAAATACTCCTGAGAATTGACTTTGTATTGCAAGTGCAATGTTTAAATTTATAGACACTGAAGTTAATTTTTGTGTTTACTGTATATTTTAAGCAGTACAGTCAGTAAGTTGGTGGACGTCGTGATGCGTGGCTGCCTACACTCGAGGTGCCAGTCAGTCAAATAACTAATATACTGTGGTAGTAATACGTACACTGCCTGACAAAAAATTGCATGAATGCAGTGCCACGAAACGTGCAGAGCGTTGGTACATATCCCTTTTATACATTTACTTGATTACCATGTATGGCTAATCACACGTGATCTAGGCAGAAACAGCACGTGAAGCCATCATTTAAGTCGTTACGGTTGCGTAAAGTGAATGTTTTGGTTGCTACTATCTCTGGAAAACGATCAAGGCGTTGTAAAGGCTTAAGGTGCCGTAGTACGCAATTCCGTCAAACGGATGACTTCACTAGAGATTTAATCGTAGGTCTCCGTACTGCTGGTTGGCCCTTGCACTTCTTTGCTGAAAAAACGAACGTGATGCCACAATTGTCAATCGTATTTGGCTACAGTGATGCCAGGAAGGAAATGTGCATCTTTGTAGTCTGACCGGTGCTCGGAGATGGACGTTAGAGAGCACAGATCGTCGCATCAGACGCCATGCCGCACCACACCCACAATCCACAACTGGCGAATATTCGCGAAGTATGTAGGGTGGTTTGAATGTTATATCAACACAGGCAGTGTCGCGCCGATTGGCTGAGCAAGTTTGTTACCCAGTCGTCCGTTGTGAAGGCTGGCTTGAACAGCAGGCCGTCGTTTTAATCGATTAGAATAGTGTCGCACCAGAGCTGTGTGGGGTGCAGAATGGAACAGTGTAATCTTCAGCGACAAATCCCGAAGTAGTGATGATCACATTGTGAGAGTTGGTTTGTGAAGTAGCTATTTAATGGGTTCCTCTGCGGTTGTGGAACACCACACAGTCCGTAAACGTAGAGTGATGGTCTGTGGTGCCATCAGCACCAACAGTTGCTAAGCTCTAGAATGAATTACGGTCGTGTTTACGGCACGCCGCTATGTTTACGAGATGCTGCGGCCAGTGGAAATGCCATCTTTGCGGGGCGTCCCAAGGGCTCGTTCTCAACATGATGACGCCTGGTCACGTGCAGCACGGATCAGCTTTAATGATTCACAAGGTGGTCAGAGGCTGCCTTGGCCGCCCCGATCTCCCAATCTCTCGCCAATTGAGAATCTGTGGGACACGAATGGACGTCTGTTGAAAATCCTTCTACCCCCGCGAAAAGAAGATGAACTGTGGGCTGAGATCAACAACACATAGTCCACGATACATCAGGTCCTTATTTAAACACCCGTCGAATTGAAGCAACGTTGGGTTCAGCAGTGAATTGCTCAAATGGGGGTTTAACTGCTTGCTGATCGGTCTGTACTTAAGGCATCTGGAGAATTGTCTGCATATGAAAATTAAATAATTTGGTTTACATCTGTTTGGCTATCTATGCGTGTAATTTGTTCTTTTTATGGACATTAATCGTATCGTGGCATTTTGTATCAGTAAGGCAGTGTATTTTAATGATGCATGAACAAAGTAACCAGGCCCATGGCAATGTAAATTTTACATATAGTGGAGGGATACAAGATGCGAAGAAAAGTAGATCCTAAGTAGAGCTTTCAAAAGTGCTTAGTGAACCTTGAACAGCCTATTACAAAAAATATCATCAGTTAATATCGTAAATTTAAAATGTTAAATAACACATAGAACTCAAAGACACCTCTCTAAACAAGCATAACTTGGACTGTAAAGCAAAATTCCAGGTTCGTGGTAGGACTGCAGCCAGCGAATTTGGTTTTTTAAATAAACGATAAGCTTGTGACTTAGGCCAGTTATAAGCAAGTTAAGCCACTATATTATTGTTAAAAGACATGTATGTGAAATCACGAAAGAGTACACGTTAAAAATTACCTACAAATTTTTAATAAAATTACTGAAACTTATTTATTTCACAAATAAATTTTTATAAATGTCATAAAGTGCTTGTGAATTCACGGAAAATTTCCATTAATTCGCTACTAAGTACTTGTGTATTTTCGGCCTACAAAAAGAGATTACCAAAAAAAAAAATTTACTCTCGATACGCTGGTGTTTATCAGCGATAAGAAAGGTATCTACAAATTTTAAAACATCATGCTTTGGGACGCAATTCAAGCTTGACTCAAAAAAATTGCAATTCTCGACACTTACCACACTACTGCTACTTCCTAATAGACAAAAATGGAGTGTTAAGAAGTGAGTAAGATATAAGGTGAAAAACGGACCTATTTGAGTTTCTGGTCATGATTGATCGTTTCAAGATTTGCTAAATGTTACATGCTGCTCGTAGTACTTTTTAATGTTTCAGAGCTTGGGTTTCAGTTGCTTAAATAGTGTAACTGCAGCAGGAACTATAATTTTCTAGTTACAGCTGCGAAGAGCCTACGTGTATAGCCTCGGCATCGTTCGTTGTTGAAACCCGAAGCTGCTGAAAATACTAAGAGGTTACATATTTTGTACGTGGGGAGCTAAGTTATTTTTCATGTCAGTACGGAACGCATTTACATACACTGACTTTATATTTCGTTATAAAAATAATTGTACGCGAATATAGGGATTTTTTTTACAGTTATGGAGCCCGGTATCCCACTTTCTACTTAGTGCACTGAGGAAAATGTTTTGTTGAATCAAACCACGTTTTATTTGGGGCAAGCAAATTATTTGTTTGTGTAGGGGCTTAAGCGTAATTCGGGGGTGGCAAGGGGTGGCAGTTGCCACCCCAGAATTGTCCAACCTAGTTGTGTGTGAACGATATTTTCTTTACAAGTGGTTCGGTTATTAATCGAAGTAAGTTACAATGAATGTTTCAGGGTAAATAGAGAATGTTAGCAATTATTTTGCGGTAAAAATAGCATGAAAAAGCTTTTAAAACTAACAATTTAACGCAAGTTTTTTTTAAAAAATTTCTTGGGAAGGACACCTAGAACCCCCCCCCCCNTGTAGTAGGGGTAATGAAATACTTTGTTGTTGGAAACAAATTATTTTGATGTTCTTATTTCATTGCACCAAACTGTAAGATCCTGTTGGCACCACAACAAAATTGGCTGGCTCTACGTACATTAAACAGTTTGGGTTGATATAAAAGGAACTTAATTCTCAACCACGGTTTGAACCCATATCATTTGCGCCCGAGAACTACGCCCTAGCAAACTCAGCTAAAGTGACTACAGATAAAGTGGGACTGTCTTAAATAAATACATTTCGAAAATTGGCCAAACATGCGAAAATAAATATTTAAAGTTTTACATAATCTCATTTAAGTTGCCTGATGAACTTGTTTTATTAGGATGTTCACTGTATACTATTATTTAGTACCAATAAATGCAAAAACGAATACTATTTCTAGAATTGTCAAAAAATACAAACAAACTCACAAGCTGTATTTTTGAACGTCGGCAATTAAATGAGTGTCCGAAAAAAAATATACAGTTGATTCAACTAAATATTGTGTTGACAGTTTTATTTATTTTGGCGCAACACATAGGTTTTGTTAATTCAAAAGGGTATTTCGTTTGACGAACACATTTATGATCGCTTTTCTAGTTTTGGTTACTCAACAAACATACTTTGTTTAAGCAATTAAATCTATTTTTGGCCCTATACAAACGAGTATTTCGTTAACTGGAACTCATCTTTCTCTCAGTGTGGGATTTTCGATGATGGTAAAAACAATATGCGGATTTAGTCAGCAGTGATTTGCTGCGAGGCTGACGTGGTGCGGTAGAGGCATAATAATCCATTTACAGTTTCCTCCAACTTCTGTGAAGCCCTGCTAAGATTCTGCTTCCAGGATATTTCTCTGCCTCGAAAATTACACCAAAGGGACAACGCACTGCATTCGTGCGTACTTACTTGAAAAACCTTTTTAAGATAAGAACTATTTCTTACTAAGCATTACCAACACACCTATTTTCTGTCTGTTTTTATTTATATTAATTACAAATACAAAATTATAATTTAGATAAAATGAAAGTATAAGTTGAATTTAACTAAAAAGTAAGATATTTTTATGTTAACACAAGTCTAAAACGCTTGTGATACAACATACTAAGGAAACAACCGGACAACCGGATTAAAAACAGTGTGAAGAAACAGCGAATGGAATATAGATGTTCGTCGAGCGATATGCTGGGAGGGACGGAATGAGCCGCGGTATCACGTGGTGGTGCGAGCGACAGGGCCTCGGCAACGCGCGGGCGGCCATTAGGGTCCCTCTCGTGCGAGCGGTAAGTGATACCCTGGTTGGGAACGTCAGCTGGAGTGTTCCATTGTGCGGGGAGCAGCCTGTTGACACAGCGCGCGACCTTCGCAGGTCACGTGCCACGTGTGCAGACCGAGCACGGAGCCCGCACATGACTGCGGCTCTGTCGTCGTACCCTTGTCTCTGCCCGTGTCCCGACCTCCCTACACTTCAGCGGGAGTTCAGTGTGCGAGTGAGGTTTACAGCGACGTCTTGAGAGCCGGTGAGTGTGAAGCGAGGTGAGCATGGAGCAACCCTGGAATGAAAGGGCGGGGCGAACGGGAGATCTCTGAGGAAACTCGCAGACCAGAAGCATCGTCCGGCACGATTATCACATGCAAATATCGGGGAGTGACCCCACCGGGAATCAAACCCTGTTCGCCAAGTTGGGAGGCGAGTGGTCTAATCACTACAACACCGCGGCCCTAAGGAGGAAGTATCCTTGCCATCTTTGATTTACCTATTTTTCTCCACAACTTAATTTTCAGAGACAATATTTAAAAACCAAGCTATTCAAGACATATGGAACATCTTAACAGTTATTTCGAAATCCAACTTATTTTTCTTGCATGGTTATTTTCACATCTGTAACCGTAATCAAATATTACCTAATTATTATATAATGTCAACCGCACACGGAAAAATACAGATATAATTGAATCAGTAAAATTAAAACAAAATCGTTAAGTAGTCCTCTATGTCACGTTTACTTTGATCTTTTTTATGACTTGTCATAAATTTTCAATACGAAGATTTGTAAGAACAATCGAAGATGGAATGGATACTACCACCTTCCAGTTGGGTTTCATCTCTTTTGCAGAAATTGTTCGTTATCGTGTCATAATTTCGAATACAGAGTAATTACTCGTACTGTACGATTATAGAAAATTTACTTTATAAGAGTTTTTCAATATTTTTGTGTTTAATTATAATTTTGTTATCTTCTAGTTTCATACAGTCAGGAACATATTTATATTTTATCAATAAGTTTCTGCCGTTTTGCAAGCAAGAAATAACGCAGTGAAAATTAAATACAAAAGCATTAAATAACTAATAAATAGGAAATTTTATATAAACAAACGTTTCCAAAAATACTTATGAAACTGAAATTATGATGCGGAAATGAAGAATTTCTGTATAACTGGTGAAGCCGAGCCTTAAGAAAACACAGGTGAAATGCTAGCGTCAACTGTGCACTCCAGTAAGTCTTATTCTACTCTGGTTGGGAAGCTCAATGCTATCTCATTGGCAACTAAACATTTTCGCCACCAGGATGCACTGGTGTCGTTTGTGTATCGTATTTTCCAGTTTTGTATGCAGTCAAATGGGGTAGTTGCAATTTTCATAAAGTAAATATAATTGTGTGAAATATTTGTATTTACATTTTGTTAGAACGTATGTAAACAACAAACTTTAGACTTAGAACTAGAGTGGAAACCTAATGAAACATGTTCTTGTGTTATTTAATATTCTGTTGTAAACTGTATTAAGAAAAACCTTATATTACACAATTATTTTATTTAAATATGACCTCTGACTTAAACAAATAAAAATATCAAGTGGTTAAAAATATTAATTTTAGGGCTTTCCTGGGCAGTTTCCATAAGGAAAGGAGAAAATTAATTTTCATGCTGCCTCTATTTATTTCGAACAATAATTTGTAATGTTTTTCCATTTAATTAAGCTTGCTTATGAATGCTCAGTGCCAAACACAGTTGTGTTTTTCAGTTCGCTCTTTTAAATGCCATTGGAAGGTGTGAATGATAGTTACGAAATAAAGTTAACACCTTAAAATTTGGCTGGGGAAAGTATATAACACGATTCGAGCCAAATACGAACATTTACACACATATATATTATTACAGATATATATATATATATATATCACACATATATAGTATTTCTTAATTAACCATTAGCTTAAAGTGACTTATTCAGAACACCAGCGCATTTTGTAGCAAAATGTTTTTCTATGCCAAACTGTCCCATAAGAAATGCCGTTTTGTTCCTAATCCAAGTAGAATAAACATTAACTTCACCCACACACGTCAGAAAAATGGCCTCACAGGCCAGCAAAATGGCAGAACGTCATACAACAAATCAATTCTTGGACACTTACTTGCCAGAGAGCAGCCCGAAAAATAGGGAATATTTCATAAAGATTTCATAACGATTCAAGGCCAGTTACCACAATTTTCAACCAATTAGCGATGGAGTTCTCTTACATCAAAGAAACCGGCACGCCATTTCGGAACAGTAAACTCATATATTCTGTGTCCAGGCCGTGCAGTCGAATTGTAATAATTTTTCTATACAAAGTATTTAGTTTGACAGCCAAACAGACAGTGAAAACAAAAATAGGTTAAATTTGTAATCATATAAGAACTATAAGACAAACACAGAATTAATAATATTATTCCAGAAACAATAACTGAAAGCCAAAGTTACAATAATCATAGATTTGCCAAATGAAACATATTAAAAAAGCAGGTAAACATGAACTGGACCAAATTTCATATCAATAATAACGACAATGATATTACTAACAATCAGTGGTTAATCTCATTTGTGGAAAACACGCAGGGTCTTAAAAGCTTACGAGTAAGGGATTGCGAGAAAAAAAATACGCAAATGAATTGCACCAGTATTTATGTTGAAGAACCCCAATGTCGGAAGACTTATCTGGTGTGGAACCCCAATGTCGGAAGACTTATCTGGTGTGTACTGTGCCAGGATTGAAGGCACAACCTCTGCATGTTACTGTACATGCCAACGCAAACGTTCCTTCCGGCCAGAACCAAGTAGCGTTGGTCGAAGGCGTCGAATAAGTTTGGCGATGATGAGGCGCTACCTGGAAGAACGAGCGCGCGGGGAAAACAATGTCTTGCATGTGCTGAGTCAACAGGCGTGTTCGCCTCGACTCCACCTGGAGCAAATACGGACCTGGTCGTCAAATACACGGACAGCCACTACGCCATTAGCTGAACACACAAGGTCAGTTTTGAGGCAGCAATACCTCACTCTCATATGCGCAACGTCTTTCAGTACTGCAGCTTTATTAAAACCAGAGTGAAAGAAAGAGAAACAGTTGACGTACAACGGACTCGATACGTTGAGGAGATAAAAGAGGAGAGAGGAAGTGCTTAAATAATCGTCAAGCGATTCTTTGTAGTTATTTCGAAGGCGTACAGCNTGTGCTTAAATAATCGTCAAGCGATTCTTTGTAGTTATTTCGAAGGCGTACAGCGTACTTGCCACTTTGGCGATATAATGAGATAATGAAAAAGGGGAGAGGGAAGTGTTTGTACGAGAATCTAGAGATTCACTGTAANTCAAGACATATGGAACATCTTAACAGTTATTTCGAAATCCAACTTATTTTTCTTGCATGGTTATTTTCACATCTGAAACCGTAATCAAATATTACCTAATTATTATATAATGTCAATCGCACACGGAAAAATACAGATATAATTGAATCAGTAAAATTAAAACAAAATCGTTAAGTAGTCCTCTATGTCACGTTTACTTTGTTCTTTTTTATGCCTTGTCATAAATTTTCAATACGAAGATTTGTAAGAACAATCGAAGATGGAATGGATACTACCACCTTCCAGTTGGGTTTCACCTCTTTTGCAGAAATTGTTCGTTATCGTGTCATAATTTCGAATACAGAGTAATTACTCGTACTGTGCGATTATAGAAAATTTACTTTATAAGAGTTTTTCAATATTTTTGTGTTTAATTATAATTTTGTTATCTTCTAGTTTCATACAGTCAGGAACATATTTATATTTTATCAATAAGTTTCTGCCGTTTTGCAAGCAAGAAATAACGCAGTGAAAATTAAATACAAAAGCATTAAATAACTAATAAATAGGAAATTTTATATAAACAAACGTTTCCAAAAATACTTATGAAACTGAAATTATGATGCGGAAATGAAGAATTTCTGTATAACTGGTGAAGCCGAGCCTTAAGAAAACACAGGTGAAATGCTAGCGTCAACTGTGCACTCCAGTAAGTCTTATTCTACTCTGGTTGGGAAGCTCAATGCTATCTCATTGGCAACTAAACATTTTCGCCACCAGGATGCACTGGTGTCGTTTGTGTATCGTATTTTCCAGTTTTGTATGCAGTCAAATGGGGTAGTTGCAATTTTCATAAAGTAAATATAATTGTGTGAAATATTTGTATTTACATTTTGTTAGAACGTATGTAAACAACAAACTTTAGACTTAGAACTAGAGTGGAAACCTAATGAAACATGTTCTTATGTTATTTAATATTCTGTTGTAAACTGTATTAAGAAAAACCTTATATTACACAATTATTTTATTTAAATATGACCTCTGACTTAAACAAATAAAAATATCAAGTGGTTAAAAATATTAATTTTAGGGCTTTCCTGGGCAGTTTCCATAAGGAAAGGAGAAAATTAATTTTCATGCTGCCTCTATTTATTTCGAACAATAATTTGTAATGTTTTTCCATTTAATTAAGCTTGCTTATGAATGCTCAGTGCCAAACACAGTTGTGTTTTTCAGTTCGCTCTTTTAAATGCCATTGGAAGGTGTGAATGATAGTTACGAAATAAAGTTAACACCTTAAAATTTGGCTGGGGAAAGTATATAACACGATTCGAGCCAAATACGAACATTTACACACATATATATTATTACAGATATATATATATATATATATCACACATATATAGTATTTCTTAATTAACCATTAGCTTAAAGTGACTTATTCAGAACACCAGCGCATTTTGTAGCAAAATGTTTTTCTATGCCAAACTGTCCCATAAGAAATGCCGTTTTGTTCCTAATCCAAGTAGAATAAACATTAACTTCACCCACACACGTCAGAAAAATGGCCTCACAGGCCAGCAAAATGGCAGAACGTCATACAACAAATCAATTCTTGGACACTTACTTGCCAGAGAGCAGCCCGAAAAATAGGGAATATTTCATAAAGATTTCATAACGATTCAAAGCCAGTTACCACAATTTTCGACCAATTAGCGATGGAGTTCTCTTACATCAAAGAAACCGGCACGCCATTTCGGAACAGTAAACTCATATATTCTGTGTCCAGGCCATGCAGTCGAATTGTAATAATTTTTCTATACAAAGTATTTAGTTTGACAGCCAAACAGACAGTGAAAACAAAAATAGGTTAAATTTGTAATCATATAAGAACTATAAGACAAACACAGAATTAATAATATTATTCCAGAAACAATAACTGAAAGCCAAAGTTACAATAATCATAGATTTGCCAAATGAAACATATTAAAAAAGCAGGTAAACATGAACTGGAACAAATTTCATATCAATAATAACGACAATGATATTACTAACAATCAGTGGTTAATCTCATTTGTGGAAAACACGCAGGGTCTTAAAAGCTTACGAGTAAGGGATTGCGAGAAAAAAAATACGCAAATGAATTGCACCAGTATTTATGTTGAAGAACCCCAATGTCGGAAGACTTATCTGGTGTGGAACCCCAATGTCGGAAGACTTATCTGGTGTGTACTGTGCCAGGATTGAAGGCACAACCTCTGCATGTTACTGTACATGCCAACGCAAACGTTCCTTCCGGCCAGAACCAAGTAGCGTTGGTCGAAGGCGTCGAATAAGTTTGGCGATGATGAGGCGCTACCTGGAAGAACGAGCGCGCGGGGAAAACAATGTCTTGCATGTGCTGAGTCAACAGGCGTGTTCGCCTCGACTCCACCTGGAGCAAATACGGACCTGGTCGTCAAATACACGGACAGCCACTACGCCATTAGCTGAACACACAAGGTCAGTTTTGAGGCAGCAATACCTCACTCTCATATGCGCAACGTCTTTCAGTACTGCAGCTTTATTAAAACCAGAGTGAAAGAAAGAGAAACAGTTGACGTACAACGGACTCGATACGTTGAGGAGATAAAAGAGGAGAGAGGAAGTGCTTAAATAATCGTCAAGCGATTCTTTGTAGTTATTTCGAAGGCGTACAGCATACTTGTCACTTTGGCGATATAATGAGATAATGAAAAAGGGGAGAGGGAAGTGTTTGTACGAGAATCTAGAGATTCACTGTAATTATCTTGAAAGTGCCACCACCTAGCTAACTGTTGGCTGTTTCGTGTAAAAAAAAAATATTCTCTAGGACTCGAGCCATGGTCACATTAAACAGACGAAGTCTTTAACTACTCTATTTGGAACACATAAAAATACGGGCAGAAAGTTTTAAATATTTCCTTTTCAATGGTTTCACTGTTACTTCTCGGAACTTAAAAACTTAAAATGCGGTTCAGTTATTTCCCTTCCAAGCAAGAAATAATCTCCTGGGCGATATGCTTAAATGCATAGCCTAACAATGTATTAACTCTATGCAGCTCAATTCTGTTGACTCCATAATTAACACGGCTAAAAGATTTTGACGGTGAAATGAATTGCCAGCTGTTGTCACTGCAAAGTGTGCAATGATATGGAACTTCAGAGGGGAACACTATTGAACCACAACTATTGCATCGTAGAGGGACATCGCTGTTCTTATGAGTATACATTTTGTCTGCCCTCAGTTATATCGTGTAATCCTGGTGCTGAAGATTTAAATTTATGGGAAATATAAATGTAATGGTATCGTAGACATATATCAAGAAATTGCAACATGTAATTTAATTTTTCAAGTAAAGATAGCAGCGACCATTTCATAGCAAACTTAGTGGAGCTTATCAAACGAACCTGTCTAAAAAATTTATGCCATCAGTAATTTGGTCACCCAACTTTTCCTTCCCTAACTGCACTTCTTCCATGTACATTCTTTGAAAACTCGCAACATTTTCACCTATCCGCTGAACAAATTGTGTCTCGTTAATGCTAAATTGGATTGGCTCTTTCTTGAACAGGGTTACACGTAAGGAGGTAGGTGGCAGTTCATACTTTGTCATTTGGGACGACTCTCATCATTAAATTCGTTAAAAAATGCGTTATTAACGATTTAACTGCAATATATGCCACGAGTGTAATAAAAGACTTCAAACTGAAATCCNTTGTAAAAGTATTTATTTTCTCGTCCAGATGTTACATTTATTTGTTAAGTATTTTTTCGTGTTCAGTCTTGTTTTTCCACGACAGACATCTCAATCGCAATGGCGAATGTCCAGGAATGTCCATCTAGTTAGACCATACTAATCACCCATACTCGCTATCCTCCAGTATGTCGCGGACGACACTCGAATACGAGGGACAAGGGAGCCAGGTTCTCCAGCGGGACTTACCTGACATTTCAACCAGTCAAGAGAATGAATGCGATGGAAAGTAGTTGAGAGAGACGACAGAACCCAATGGCGAAGGGAACAACAGGATCCCTAAAAAAAAGTTATTTCTCACAAGCGAAAATTTTCCCCTTTCCGCTCAATTAACAAGCTAACACTTTGAGAACAGTGGTTGCAAAGGCAGGTAAGGTTGGGCTTAAATTCTCGTCAACAGCGAGGTCATTAGAGACGGTGCAAGTAGCTCAGAGACGCAGGAGTCGGCCATGGCATTTAGCAAGGAACCATCCCAGAATTTTCCTGGAGTGATTTTCGTAAACCCTGAAAAACCAAAATCAGTATAGCCGGACCAGGAATTGAACCGGAATCCTCCCGAATAAGAGTCTGTCGATTGACCACTGCACCACCACAACAGTGGTGGCAATAACGTGTAGGAAAACCCAGATTACGTTTTATAAAGTTTGATAACGAATTCCACACATTTATTGTTCCATGGCACAGTAGAATATTAGCGATCAGTGGATGTTTCGTCAGATCTGGGTTTCTACAGTTATACTTTTTTAGCGGAAGTATGACTTCCAAAATGAATATATCCTGACATATAGCTTTCATGACAAAGCAGTTTTCATTTCAAATAATAGGCGAAACATTGCCTAACATTGTAAGAGATTGCTGAGTGAAAGGCGTGACGATTATTACTGGAACTACGTCAACTGAAATGTGAATTACGTACGAAATTTCCCAGGTATTGTTTTTTACGTAAAAATGGAAAGTTATCAATGCATTATCACTAGATTGCTAAAAACCAAACAAGTGTGAACATCATGGCCAAATGTTAGTTTTTGTTAGTTACACCTCAACCACGATATAACTTCAGTATACAGAGCAGTGTGTATTCTGCGTCTCGTCTCCTTGGCTACGTTCAAGGACATTTTAGTCGTAAGGAAACCATGGTAATAAAGCAAACAGCGTTTGTTAGCGTCGGTACAGGCAAACATCACATAACAGGTAGTAAAACTGTCGGTTTCTTCTAATGTAAGATGATGAGTTCTGAAACCTAGTGTTCTAAAGAAACTATACTATATATTTCGGAGACGTCAGTAAAGCGTATAATTTCAGTGCGTTTAGTGCTGCATCTACAAAGTAAACAATATTTGTTGCATAATTAGGGTAAAATTTTCTTAAAATTTATTTTAACTCTAAACATAACAGCCGAATTATATTCTCTTGAAAATTATATCACATTCTAGAGAAAAGAATGCAACGAAAGGACATTTACTTGCTCAAATGGAGCACATGCTGCGTGATGGAAAAATTACATTTACGCATTACATTGCTCTTCAAAACGTTCTACTGATTATCTTCAAAAATGTAACTATAACTACTCAAGAGGAGTGGTTCACAAATTATATGCCTTAATCAATTTATTAACGACGCCGAAATAATTTATATAGTTAAAACTGACTTCGAATATGTAACATTTAAATGTGGCATATGTAACAACTACTCTATAAACGTGTAGCAGTGATATCTGTAAGTAAAGTACTCGACACTGAAAAGTCAACACTCTGTTGCACACGTAAAGAAAAACGGGATAGAGTGCGCACCCAAGATGCGTAGTGACCACTCCGTGTTCCAACATTAGACTGCTTTTCTATCAACGCGACTATCATAAACGACGTGGATAGGATTCGAGGTTAGAATACTGGTTATGTTTAAAAGTGCTTAGAGATGTTTGTACACTTAATCTAACCAATATTAAATATAATGAGATTATACTCAACATGGTAAAAGTGTTTTATTCACATAAAGGGTTTATCTTTGGAATAATGAGATACCATCAAACACGTTTATCACTGTTGATCATGTGACTTTGACAGTTGTGATGTTTGAGGTAGGTAAATGTTGGGTACATGTGCAGAAGACGATGATCGATATACCTCATCTTTAGTCTATGGTTGCACACTGGCTAGTCATCCTAATTAACTGGCAACCATTGTATAGTGATGATAGTGATGTGGGATGGGGTATTCATACCTGGTGGAACGATGTAGGATTTGTTTAATTTTCTTTGTTCACTCGTTATTGAGATGGAGGATTTGACACTGTGCACTCGATACGTTACATGAGAAGTAGGCTTTTTTACTGTCGGTATTAAAAAAATTAATGTAACTTGTAATTCCGGAAAATATTGCAGAGGTGTTTGGAACCTCCGGCACAAAAACAAATTGTGTGTATATCAGGCGTTCGCAGCGGCTGCTCTACTCATTGTTCTGTTTCAATACGTAACTGAATTGCCCCTTAAGTTTTAGTAATATGCATTGGTACGGTGGCAATCGAACACTAAGCGTTTCGTCATTTAAAAGTTTTTCAAATTTCCAAAGAAAAGGCGTATTTTGCATTTAAGTTGTTTTGCAAAGTTTAAAAGCTACGCTAGTTGCGATGTGTAATATCTCCTGCGTCCATAATTTATTCAAAGAGTTTTTATGTACGAGATGGTCGCTGTTTACAACTACCTGCAACTTTACAATACCATGAATAAACTTAAGTATCTGCGAAATTACATACTGAAATAATCAGTAAGATGTAACTGATTATCACTGAAGATGTTTTCAGTAAAGAAATATATATACGTTTGTATTGCAAGGAAATAATATAATATATAAATCTGATTAAATTCAAATTCATACAAAATTTTCTGACAAGTTTACAACCGATCTAAAATTTAATGAGAGCATCATCATAATATTGCTATTTAAAGATAAATTAAGAACCAAATGGTTACTTTTACAGTTACATATTTCTACATAGCTTTCACCTTGCACTGTAATTTTGTACATGTCATTGTGTTTTAGTGGCTTAAAAATGTTCGATAAAAATATAGTCGACGCGTTTCTTAGTGTTTCCATGAATTAACTCATATGTCTTTTATTACAAAGCTGACGAAACTCCATGCAGATATTTTGATCAAATGTTTAATGAATGGGCGTTTAATGAACTAAAGAATTTTTTCAAACTTTACAAAATACTGCCTAATTTGCCTCCTCCAAAAATAAAGCCAATGAACCAAATTTTATTTATTTCACTATTGTTTGAGAAAATTGCTATACCCAGAAAGAATTGCCCGAATGAATCTAAACTCGGAGGATGTGTATAGCAGAGTACAAGCAATAAGTGATTATGATTGGACGTAGGCCCAGGAGCGCCCTCTTTTGCCTGACCGGAAATGTCCATGTTAAGCCAAGCTCAGTCTGTGAAGAGCCGTCAAACGAAGTGAAAGCAAGTGCCAGTATGCCTCGTCAAAGGGCGCCATATCAGCATGTGAGTAAGATCGAGCGGGGTAGAATGATCGGTCTCCGGGAAACGGGGTTTGTCATACCGTGACATTTCGGCTCGTACAGGGCATGCTGCTACGACAGTGATGCGTGTGTGGCACCAGTGGATAGAAGAGGGTCGTACGCAGCGACGAGCGAGTACTGAACAGCGCAATGTGACCATCAGCACGGGATGAACGCCATCTTGTCCGCATGGCCGTAAAGGACCGTACAGCCTTGTCCACAGTGTTGGCTCGGCACTGGAGCGCTGCAAAGGGTAAGGACCTGTCTGCGTCGACGGTTTGACGCCGTCTGNGTCCACAGTGTTGGCTCGGCACTGGAGCGCTGCAAAGGGTAAGGACCTGTCTGCGTCGACGGTTTGACGCCGTCTGCTGCGGACTGGACTAGTGGCACGCATGCCATTGCGTCGGCTTCCATTTTCCGGAAATCACAAACGCCTCAGACTGCAATGGGGACGTGAATGCCGTCGTTGGCGTGCTGAGTGGAAAAATGTAGTGTTTTCGGACGAGTCCCACTTCCACCTGTCCTACAGTTATGGCCGCATACGTGTTAAACGTTACCATGGTGATCGCAGTCTGGTAGCCTGCATTGTGGAGCGGCATAACGGACAAACGCAAATTGTGATGGTGTGGAGCGCCATTGGATACAACATGCGATCTCGACTTCTACGTATTTAAGGCAATCTGAACAGCAACCGCTACGCCAGGGAGGTTTTA